>JASAOG010000226.1:0-600000 GCA_030265305.1 Biomphalaria pfeifferi | reverse complement strand
TGAATCTGTAGCTCTATGTTAAGTCTACATTGTGTGAATCTGTAGCTCTATGTTAAGTCTACATTGTGTGAATCTGTAGCTCTATGTTAAGTCTACATTGTGTGAATCTGTAGCTCGATGTGAAGTCTACATTGTATGAATCTGTAGCTCTATGTTAAGTCTACATTGTGTGAATCTGTAGCTCTATGTTAAGTCTACATTGTGTGAATCTGTAGCTCTATGTTAAGTCTACATTGTGTGAATCTGTAGCTCTATGTTAAGTCTACATTGTGTGAATCTGTAGCTCTATGTGAAGTCTACATTGTGTGAATCTGTAGCTCGATGTGAAGTCTACATTGTGTGAATCTGTAGCTCTATGTGAAGTCTACATTGTGTGAATCTGTAGCTCTATGTTAAGTCTACATTGTGTGAATCTGTAGCTCTATGTTAAGTCTACATTGTGTGAATCTGTAGCTCTATGTTAAGTCTACATTGTGTGAATCTGTAGCTCTATGTGAAGTCTACATTGTGTGAATCTGTAGCTCTATGTGAAGTCTACATTGTGTGAATGTGGCTCTATCACTCTACTTATATCTCTTTTTATTCTTCTTGCTGTGTTTGCTCTGTTTGGTAAGTCTGCTTTGCTGAAACTTGAAACACCCTGCATTGTGTTTCTTTAGTACATTGTAGGATTCTATTACTTTTACAGAACTGGTTCTATTGATCAAGTCTTAGAGAGTCACATGGAGAGTGCACAGATTCAGATCAAACTCAAGTAAGTCTCTTGTATTCTTTCACTTGTCAAGCTTTGGTTAGATTCTGTAACTGATGACATATTCTCCATACAAAATGATAAGATATAGTGACATACAATAGGATAAGATAAAGTGACACAGAGAGAAATGCACAGTTCTTTCAAATGTTGAACTTTAAAAACTCTAATTAAAATACTTAAGACACACACAAAGCCCTTTGGCAATGTTGAAGCCATGTTGATGATCACATCAAATAAACCAGGAGATGAAAATCAAATGAACTAGTCTTGAATAAATCAATTAAAATTTGTCAAGTTACATTACTTGTAAAACTGTGAACTTTAGACCATGAAACCAATTTTTAAACCAGACTTAATAAAACTATTAAGCTTGTGTTGTGCCTTGTAGTGCCAGACTTAAATACTTAAGCTTGTGTTGTACCTTGTAGTACCAGACTTAATACAACACTTAAGCTTGTGTTGTGCCTTGTAGTACCAGACTTAATACAACACTTAAGCTTATGTTGTGCCTTGTAGTACCAGACTTAATACAACACTTAAGCTTGTGTTGTGCCTTGTAGTACCAGACTTAATGTACAAAGCTCAACTCTTGAACATTTCCTCCTCAGATATGAAGGTGTTGATGGTCAGTTAATAGTTGGTATAGAACAAGCCAGAAATTTAGCAGTCTTGCCTTTTCCTAAAGATAGTTGTGTGTAAGTATAGTCTTGATCAGCTATCTCAACTAAGCTATATGTCTGCTTGATTTTAAAAATTCACTTCTGTGTTTTTCTTTCTGTTTCCCAGATGTATCAAAGCTGCCTTGTTACCAAGTCAGAATGTTTTCCTCAAAACAAAACCATTGTGTGATGTAAAGTCTCCCAAGTTCTCTGAAGTGTTTCGAGTCAGTATCCCAGAACATAGTCTGTATTCTAAGACTCTTCAAGTCCATGTCTGGAGCATAAGTCAAGAGAAGAAAGAGGAATGTTTGGTAAGTACTAGACTCTTTGACTTCTTTGTACTAGACTGCTGTTTGCATTGTGACTTCCTAGGTCAATTCTGCTCAGATAGTTAGGTCATAGAGAAAAGGTTTCCTAGTCCAGAAAGCTGTAGTAAGTATCATGATATTAATTAAAGGAACTAAAAACAATTGGTCAATATGCTGGATGCATTCAAACCTCACACATAGAAACTTGTATAATAGTTATTTCACTTCTGCTGCAGAATTTTATGTGCAAACATCATAACAGTGAAATTTGAAACTGTATCAGTGCCAAAGCTGACTAGGGAATATTACAAAGATCAATGAATTTCAATGAGTGTTGTGTCTGTTCTCTTTTGTGGCTGCCAAAAGCTCAAGTATGAATCCCTAATGGAGCTGATTTATGGTTGGTGAGAACTAAAGGTAGCACGAAAACTCCCAAATACCTCCTAAAAAAAATTGGACCATAATGCACTGAGTATGTTTATACTATGAAAGTTGCACTATACAAAAGTAATGTTTTTTTTATGATTTTAATTGAAAAAAGTTTCCTCTTTTATTTGTATCACATTTCCATTAAGGATCAATGAAAGTCAAATTTTCATTTCTTCAACAGGTCTTAAGTCAAAAGCTGACTGTATCATGAGTTAACAGCTGATTTACCATACCTTTATATCCTAGGCTGCAAACAATACACTTTGATATTAGTTGTTAGTTGCATTTTAAATCAGAAGTTCTTAGATAAAACATTGCTAAATTCTATTCCTAATCTTTGTCTAGGGCTGTGCTCAAGTAAGTCTGGCAGACTTTGATCCCAAGTCTGTCTCTCTTCGCTGGTACAATGTGCTTAGCTTCCGTTTCATGCAGTCTGACCAGAAAGGTCAGGGGTCATTGCAGTCACAGACATCAGTGAGCAACATGACGGAAGATGCCAAGAAATCAAAGGAGGTAGGTTCTTCATGTAACATCAGCTGGTCGCCTAACCAAATGAAAGGTAGCTTAGATTAATTGAAATACTTGTTTCTAATACAAAGATGTAGCCATGATCTATTAGAAGTTACAAAAACTATATGTTCTATGTCATGGTATCTGTTAAAGGAGTTGAGTATGGTGTAGCTGAACAATATTATTTGCAATGTCTTAGTTTATCCACAGTATATAATGCTTGATCACTGAAAACATTTTTTTTAATGATAGAAACCTGGCCAAGACAGAGTTGATCAATTATTGGAGGCATCATCAGCAAGACTGAGGCAAGTCCTGTCAGTCAGTGATGACCAGTCATCTGGCACAGACTCTGTATCAGGGAGGAGGTAAGCGCAGTCACAGCCGAAAAAAACAGTTAGATCTGGTTCTTTGTGTCTGTGTGGAGAGCAATGTCTCACAGAAATGTTGCTTACTTGCAGAGACTCCAGCAAGTCAACAACTCAGCCTGCGGTGTGTGGTAAGGAAGAGAGTAGTGATGAGTCAACCATTATATCGTCCCAGACTTCCACACTGACCAGAAACCAAGGTAAGCAGGACTTCCCAGTACCTGATTTGACCACCTCTGTTATCCTGTCATTATTGTCACTGGCACTTTTTTTTTTTTTTTTTTATTTAAAAACATCACTCAGAGAAGGCAAGAGGAATCTAGTCACTTGTTTTTCTCTTTCTGTAAAATTGAAATTTTATTGTGTGACTTATAGTTATGTGTGACTGGTTAATGAGGTAGAAAGCAGAGATGTATGACTTTTCAAAGAGGTAAATATTGCTACTATTATAGAGATGTGTGACTTTTCAAAGGGGTAAACATTGCTACTATTATAGAGATGTATGACTTTTCAAAGAGGTAAACATTGCTACTATTATAGAGATGTGTGACTTTTCAAAGAGTAAACATAGCTACTATTATAGAGATGTGTGACTGGTTAATGAGGTAGAAAGCAGAGATGTATGACTTTTCAAAGAGGTAAACATTGCTACTATTATAGAGATGTGTGACTGGTTAATGAGGTAGAAAGCAGAGATGTATAGCTTTTATGAGGGTAGACATATTTAAAATCATAGAGATGTCTGACTTATTGTAAACAAATGTGGACAATAATGATGTGTGTCATATTTGATTGCAGGTCCTGAGGACATGAAAAATCACAGGTTCGATAGTCCTCACATGTACGATGGACTTGAGGATGAGGAAGAAGATGAAGAAGAGGATGATGAAGAGATTGACGATAAGGTCAGCCTGTACTGAAAACTTTTTTTTTTTGTTGAATCTTTTCTTCCTGTTAAATTCTTTCTTTTTAATTGGTTTATCAAGAGTTTCTCTTTCGGTATTTATTCATGTGATTACCTTCTTTTATTTTATTTAGACATTTTCTCCAAGGTTCAGCATTTATTTTTAGGTCATTTTGTTGTTTCAGTTTATGGTTATGTTTTATGACCGGTCCTAGAGCAAGAATAAATTTTATAACCGGTGTTTTAGAGCAAGAGTAAGTTTTATAATTGATCTTCTAGAGCAAGAAGGCTGTGCTAGATTTACAGACATATCTAGTGCATACAGAACAGAAACACTTTTTCTAGTTTGTAAATTTTGAGTCTTTGATATATCAATGACCTTCAAAATGGAAGTGTGTGGTTCTTCTCAGCTGATTGTTTTGCTAGACAGTGAGACTTGGTCCAGACTGAAGAATGTTGTAGTAAACTATTCAGTTGGACAAACTCAACTAATGATTTTCTTTTGTACATAGCTACATACATTTAAAGAATATTTTGCTGTTTTGTTATTTGGACTTCAGAACATAAAGATAATAAAAACCTGGCCAGTTTTTGGTTTCAAGCTATTGCCATATAAGTGGATACCATTACTGTGTCCTTTAGGTTGAATGGTCTAGTTCTTGGTTAAATAATTGCTACTTCCTCATAGTTGGAATTGTTATTGTACTGCATGGCAAAAAGCTTGATTCTGTTCTCTCCTTGCAGGATGAAGATTACGCTGAGATGATTCAGAAAGTCCTCACAGAGCTGGCTGACTCTGTGGACAACTTTGAGGATGAGGAGCTGACAGAGGAAGGTCTGCTCAATTCTAAGTGTGATAAAGAAACCAACACAGAGCTAGGAGACTACAGGCTGCGGGAGTACAAGCACAGAGGCACACACCATCACCATCATTACCAGCACAGACAGGCCAACACCTTACGAAGCAGTACCATCAGGCGTTCGCAAACATTTTCCCCAGCTTGTCGGCAACCACCTCCTGGCTATGTTTGTAAGGTAAGAAGGTAGTCTATAATGTAGGCGAGGATCAGTTTATATATATGCGCAAGGATTAGCATAAAATTCTATTATGTACAACTAAATCTTTTTTCTCTTGTCTCTAGTTGAATCGGAGTGACAGTGACAGTTCCATGCCACTCTACAAAAGAATGCCATTTCAGAGGAACTCTGTCAGCAGACGCAGTCTGAGATGGAAGAGGGTTAGTCTACATTTGAATATTTTCAGACTAAACTTAGTCTTTGCAATTAAATCTTTTAGTCTTTACAAGTTAATGTTACAAAGTTTAACTTTGAATTACAAAAATAAAATGTTTGTATGACCATTGTTTTCTGAATGTTCTTTGTCTGACTATTTACAGGTCTGGTGTACATTTTAGAAATAGTTAATAATATTAGAATGTGTGAATATTATTCTGAGTAGATTTGAATCAAGTATGTGTTCATATAGTCATTTTTATTGTTGTTTCTAATCCTAAGGCTGATGGTTCAATAGCTATGATGCCACTCTCAAGTCAGCTACCATTCCGAACATCCCTTGACCTTGAACTTGATCTTCAAGCCTTCCATACAAAGTTGTCTCATTTGAATGATGAGATCACAAGGTTGAAAGAACTGAAACGAACCTTGGAGGAAACCAAAAGTAAAGGTAGACAATCCTGAGGCTTTGTTCCGTAGAACTTCTTTTTAAAAAAATTATTGTATCTATATAACATTTTGAAAACATTAGCAACGATCTAAAATTGTGCCAGGTAATAAGAATAGTTATCACCTCAGTAACATTGTAATCAAACTCAATTTGTTCAATAGGTGAAGGAGACTTGCCAGATTGGCTGTCAGAAAATGAAAAATTTCATCGGCTCCTGGCGATGGCAGAAAAAATGGTAAAATATAATGTCATAATGTGTTAGACGTCCAGAACTTTTGGAAAGTTGAATCAAAAATGTTGTTTTGCAAGAGTCTATTAGCTTGAATCTTATTTCAGGTGTTTCCTGAGGGTGCTAAAAAGGAATACATCTCAAGGCAAGACAAGAGAGCTGAACAGCTCATCAGGAAAGTGACAAAAGATGTTCAGCGTATGAGGCAGGGCACTCAACAGTCTAGGACCTTTAACTTTAGGTAACACCTCATTCAAGAGCAGGGTGTTTAAAAAAACATCAATCAATGCTTAGGACATTTTTAAAAAAAACATCAATTAATGCTTAGGACATTTTTAAAAAAAACATCAATTAATGCTTAGGACATTTAAAAAATACATCAATCAAAGCTTAGGACATTAAAAATAAACATCAATCAATGCTTAGGACATTTAAATAGAAGATGAGAAAAATAATTGTTACTCAAAAAAATGTTCAATACACACTTAATACTTGCTGATGTAGGAGGATAGGCCACAAAGTGACAGATGTGAGTCTTCTTTCATACCTAGGGCAACTCTTATTTTTATTTTGTCTTCTCTTCTTTGAGGCTTGATGGCTCTTCATTATTGTTCTGCTTAAAGAGAATTTGTTAAAACATTGCCTCTACTGTTGCATTTGACAAAAGAGAACACTGGCAAATAAAATGTCTAGTGGTCTGCAGTTGACAGTCCTGTCAGGGGGAAGTTGTTTGGTTTTTTGATCAGGAAATAATTCTTAAGCAGTCTCTTATCTTCTTATCAATTACTTCAGAAGGAAAAATAACTGCGTCCTGTGCATTTCAGGTGTCAATCTAGTCATGCATGTAAATTAGACTTCAACTCTGCAATTTCATTGGTTTTCCAGGCTAATTCAGGCAACCCATTCCATCCTTTAATTTATTGAATCCTAGACCCTTTGCTTAATGGAACACTTTGCACATTCTGAGTATTTAGTGGAACAATTTGATTAATTTTTTTAGAGAGATGAATTCCCAAGGTGGCCTACTAGTTAATGATCCACCTATTCAGGCCTCATGGAACACACAGAATACAGTTTGCGAAACACTGCTCTAATGGCACTAGCCATTTTAACTCCTTTGGCCTTGGAATTGTTTTATACAAAATTTAAATCGTTCCAGTTTTTTGTTGTTTTACAGTATTCACATTCTTCTAACATTTACTTGTAACTTTTCAACTAGAATAATATTTCTATCCCATCATGCCAGAAATACTAAATAACAAAACAGATTTGGTCTTCAAGGAATTGTTTAAAATCATCTTTAAAAGCACTGAATTACTTATGTCCTTTTTTTTCTTTTATGTTGTTCAATTTGATAATTAACACATTCAGACTTTGCCTAAAGAATAGGAACATGCTATTGAACATTGCCTAAAAAAATAGGAACATGCTATTGAACATTTGATCACTGTATTTCTTAGCTAGAATTTACTGCACTGTAAATTAATTTAGTGTTTCTACATTTCAGAGAGAAGATGGCTTTCTTTACTAGCTCCAGCATGGATGTACCAGTCATACCATCTGAAGCTATAAAATCATCTTCCAGACACTTGACAGCATTACAACCCAGTGGAGTTTATCCAGCTCAGAGCAAACATCTTCACAACTACTTGGCCTCTGAAGCCTTGCCCTCTTACCCTGGCACTGCTTCTGCTCCAGTCTTAGGGCAGAATGTCACAGAGAATGTGGAGAGCCTCTCCAATGATTTGGTCAGAAGATCACAAATCAATGGTGACCAACTGTCACCCTTACTTTCATATTCAGCATACGCAAATGGGGCCTCAAATGCAGCCTCTCAAAAGAGTCAGCTGTCTGTAGAGATGCTGGCCAACAGCACTGCAAGATCACAATCTCCGTCTGTGAACAAATCTAAAAGTATCAATCAAACAATGGGAGCGTTTTTCCTGGATACACGCCTTGGAGAGGAAGTATGACACGCCAGAAAGTCTCTGGATCGTTTGTTTGACCTCAGCACATCTTGTTTAAGATGGGTCTACAGCCGCTGCTGCTTTGTTGTGCTGGTGCCGTCCAGCCAAGAGGGCACTTATGTCTCCTGCATCATTTATAGTCAGTATGATGGGGAATCGTGAACCCAATCTGTGGACAATGTGATCACTTTGTTTATCCAGTCGTTGGACTGCGTGATGTTTGTTTAACCCCAGTCAACAGAATACCGAGAGCAGTGAGAAGTTAGCTCAGAGCTTAACAGACAAGTCGGAGGAAGAGTTGCTTAGAAAAGGGGGGAGTGGACTTTACCTTATATTCCCCTCCCTTTGCCTCTAATATTGATGTGTTTTTTTGTTTTTTTTTGTTGGCATGTGATCTGAAATATCCATCAATCATAGTAGTCTGCTTGGTCACTTTAGTAGTGTGCTGGTCATTCATAGTGTGTTGGTCACTCATTGCTGTGCTGGTCACTCATTGTGTTGGTCAATTCTAGTGTGCAGTCATCACCAGTGTGAACACTCTAGTTTTTCTGTGTTTGAGAAAATGTGCATATAGGCCAGTGATGTCCTGAACTAAACCTTCCAGTTGCCATAATAAAAGCAATAGTTAGTTATTGTACCAAGTTGTTTGGTTTAGTCAAAGTTCCAAATGTATGAGACCTTATCATTAATTGTCATAATTTTGATAATAATTTAAGTTGATGTTAAGGCTTAAAGTATGGGGCAAATTCACTTGTAAAAATAAATGACTTTTAATTAGTTATTTTTAATTAATGATGTATGTGGTTTTGATGGTGGGGTTGGGAAATCAGTTGAACGGATGCACAATATTATCTTAATGTGTTGAACTTGTTAACAGCTCTGGAACATTGTCTAAGTAATTGGTGAATATTTATTTCTCTCATAATTAAAAAAAAAAATGGTCGTTTTAACGTGTTTAATTTAGGTGAAAGAGTGCACTATATCTGAGTGAATGAATGCACTATGTTTGAGTGAATCAAAGCCTATTAAACATTCAGTGATTATTGTGAAGCTACTACCAAGTCTTGTGTGTATTTAGATTAGTAGTGACTGATTGTATGGTGTTGAAAAACATGTGATTGATTGTATGGTTTTGAAAAACAGGTGACCGATTGTATGATGTTGATTAACAGGTGACTGATTGTATGATGTTGATAAAAAGGTGACTGATTGTATGATGTTGATAAACATGTTGAATGTTAGAAAAGTTACTTCAGATATTTGTTTTTAGATTTCATCACTTGATACAAATATGGTCTATCTCTTTACAAACCTCCGCTGAGTGGCAAAAAACAAAAGCTATCGATGAATTGTGCCTTTTTTATTGACATCTTTTTATTTTCTGGTAATGTTTTATGCAGTGACTAAGTCTTTTCATCCTACAGTGTTGTGATCACATCATTCATAGTATTATAGTATAATATATTATAGTATAATACATGCTGGTATTATAACCAGCCCAACTTATGGTCAGTATGTCCTGGTGTGTACTTTTTTATTTTCACTCTTATTCTATGGTCAGTATCTTCATATCTGTATTGTTATAAAAAGGAATAAATCTAACAAGCTTCTGTACGAGTTACATTTATATATATTTATATATATAATATATATATAATGCTTGTCATAGAATTGGACATTCTTTTATTGTTCATCTTGATTTGTTTCCATTATGTTGACAGTAAAAGTTTTGCTGGTCAAAATATTTACAAGGAACTTCATTCTGTCTTTTGGTTATGTTGTTACTAAAAAAAACATTGTATTCAAATACCTCCTCACCCTTGTTTTGTTTAGGATTTGCGTTTCCTGTTAGTTACTTATCATTTTGTATCTTGTTTTATATTGGTATATTTTTGACCTAGTTGTCTGCAGTATATATCAACCTAGATTTAAGTTGACTGCAGTATATATCAACCTAGATTTAAGTTGACTGCGTCAGACTATTGTGTATTTTCATTAAAGTTGACTGCATAAGATGTTAAATGACTGCAACTTGCATACTATCTTTTGTATATTGGTGGGGTGGTTGTGTCACTTGCCTGTCTGTTGAAGTTCTTAACATTCAACACAATGTAATGTGTCATATCTGTGTGTGAGTCTAGCTAGCCAACACAACCTAATGTGTCATGTCTGTGTGTGTCTCTAGCTAGCCAACACATCTATGATTATTCTTAATACTCAGTTAAAACACTAGACACGTGTCTAAGTATAAATAATGTATTCATATTATTGTTTGGAAGATGACATTCTTGTTTCTATCATTTAGAAGCTGACATTATTGCATCTGTCATATTTATTTGTTATTGTGTAGCCTGCCTGTACTCTTATTCCCATTTTTAGAAACATATTTTGTACTTTTCCCCCACCCATTTTTCCAAACGTTGTGTACATATCTGTAGAAATGATTGCTAGGTTGTGCCCAGTAGTTCCTCTAGAATACACTGCTGTCTAGCACTGTAACACTCATGTCTAGATAGTAGCTACACGGGATGAGTTTCACTATAAGTTGGTTTGTTTATATATATATATATATATATATATATATATATATGTACAGAACTATTTATGCAACTAACTGCTGTTAAAAGTTAGGATAGTGAAGTGATCAAATAGTGTTGAGTCACCTTTTGGTTTTTCATGGGAATTGAATACACTGCATGCACAGAACAGCTCAAGTTTTGAAATACATAGTTCAGTGCCTTCACACCAAACCAGTGATTGTGTTTAGAATGTATTGTTTTAACATCTAATTGTAAATTGTAGTTGTTGATCTTTGGTCTCCCACACAGTAAATTGATGAGATCCACTGAAGTCATTTGTATATTGATCAAGGCAAGTATCCACTAGAGTATGTACATAGTTCAGTGACAATATCCACTAGAGTATGTTGTTTCTGATGTTACTTCCTTTCTATCCCATAATTCTCTTGGTGAACACATAATGTAGTGATGCTATATTTTGTACAAACTATTAAACTATCTCCATACAATCATCAGGTTTTTGTTCACTGTGTATATGTTACAGACTGGATTCAATTACAAATGGCTTTTTTTTTTTCAATAAGTCATTTATTAAAAAGGCTTGAACAAAGTCTGTCAAATTTGATTCAATGTGTGGTCAAAATTTTATTACAATATTTTTATTAAGTCTATAGTATTAAAAAAAAAACAAAGCTAAAAGTTTTTTAAAAAAATTTATAATAGTTTATTGCATAGCATTAGCAAATAAGATAGACCAAAAATCTACAATTTTGTGATTTGTTTCAGCATGATAGAAGCCAACAAAAAAAAAAAATGGATTTGTAAAAGCAAACACCATTGGTTCCTACAAATGTTTCTTTAGTATTTGTAAAAGCAAACACCATTGGTTCCTACAAATGTTTCTTGAGTCTCAACACAATACCTACAACTGTTTTACACTGCAGTACTCATGAGTCTTTTATTAGTCAACTCCAGACTTTGTCTTCTCCAAATCATGGAGTTTAAAAAATTGACATGCTCTACATTCAAAACTAAATTGTTTACATTCATGTAAATTAGAAACAAACAATCATGAAATTAAAAAAATTATTGCAGAAAATAGCTCAATATCAAATAGCAGTCTAAGTATCAGTTGCAGCAGTAGGCACCAATATCTATCAATAAACCTTATTAGATACTTTTTTAAACTACAAGTTTCAGTTTCTTCTGCAGGTTGACAATATATTAGAGAGTCAAGTTTCAGAAATAAAAAAAAATTGGAATACAAGATCAAATCCAGGGAAAACATTTAGTCAAAAGGATAAGAATGTGTTTATATTTGGATGTTGTTTCAATATTTGCTAGAATCTAAATCTTCTAGTTGCTAACACAATTTCAAGTAAAATTTTTTTGTTTGTTCGTTTTAGTTGCTGACATAAAGTAATGATGAAAGTAATAACCTTATCCTTGGGTGCAAATGTTAAAGAAGGTATGTCTCTGAAGACACAGTAATGACCTAATTACTTTTTTAGCATCAGTATTTTGCTAAGTTTTTCTTCGGAGATTAATGAATGCATTTCTCATTAAGCAAAGTTAAATATATGGTATCAAAATAAGATGACAATACAGTGTAAATGTTTGGCATAGACTAGGAAAAGCTCGTACATGTAATAGAGAAATCTTGTTGGATAATTAGCAGTTAAAAAAAAATTAATGAAAGGTTTCAAATGATGGGTAAATAGAACCAGCAGTAACCCTATTTACA
This sequence comes from Biomphalaria pfeifferi, assembly GCA_030265305.1. NCBI lineage: Eukaryota > Metazoa > Mollusca > Gastropoda > Planorbidae > Biomphalaria > Biomphalaria pfeifferi. Next base: position 587,925 of record JASAOG010000226.1, on the reverse strand, counting down.
CAATAGATTGTAATGTACGGTACTAAGTATAAATATATATATAGAGAGAGAGACCAATATAATATGAAAACGTGTGATCTAGTTAGAATAGGAAGCACTTGGAATCAACAAGTCAAGAACAATAAGCCTGAGTTGAGAATAGCATCAAATGTTTATGCAGCGTTCTGTACATTGTGGACCCTGGGTTATCTTCCCTCTTATCTGCTAGTTCATTATAAAAGCAGGCAATTTTGAATAGGATGTCCAAGACAATTATCAAAGTCAAGGATGAAACCTCTGCTCAAGAAATCATAAAAACTCTCCTTTCTAATAGTCTCAAATGTTTTCAATAACAAAAATGGCAAACATAACATGAATCAGTAACATTCTTGACCTTTTAAATGTAACTTTAGTTATTTCGAATTAAAAAAAAAAAGTTTCTAAACGATATGTTAACAAACAAAACAGCTTAGTAACACAACATAAATAATAAAATGATGCCTAGAGGCTGATAAATAGTCAGCTTACAATTATTCTTTCTTTTAAATTGTTAGTTTGAAGATGTCATTGACCTATTTAAGCATCAAACATCTGAGATTAATACTTGTTCTATTGCATTCAAAGCTAAAGGTAAGTGCAAAAAGGTCAAATTGTTGTGGATCATGTGATAATAGCAAAAAGAAAGTCCAGAAAAATTGAACTTTTCTACTCTATTCTGACTGGCCTCCACCATTCATAGAACGAATAGGGCTCATCTCATAGAGCAAATGTAAGGAGATGAACACCTGGGCACTGACTATGACCTGAAAAATGTCACCCACAACTGCACATCACTCTAGCACACAAATGTGTCCATAGGAACACCTTAATAGCAAAGCAGCTTGGGATCAGTAGCATGGCAGGTTTTGCCAGGATATAAGATTGTGTTTTGCAAGCTGCCTAAGGGTCACTGTGAAGTACAGTGGCTGAGGGGTAAAGCGCTTGGCTTCCAAACCAAGGTCTCAGGTTTGAATCCTGAATTTTTAATTCCAGTTTCTTTAGGTGCCTCTGGTTCCACCCAGCTCTAATGGGTACCTGACATTAGTTGGGGAAAAGTAAAGGCGGGGTTGGTAGTTGTGCTGGCCACATGACACCTTTATGGACACCCACAGAAACAGATGGCCTTTTACATCATCTGCCCTATAGATCACATGATCTGAATGGGAACTTTACTTTTAAGGGTCACTAGCTCGTTTTTTCCTTGGGCTGACTCTCTAAGGGGGCACAGTGGCTGAGTGGTTGGGGGCACAGTGGCTGAGTGGTTAAGCGCTCAGCTTCCAAACTTGGGATCCTGGGTTCAAATCTTGGTGAAGACTGGGATTTTGAATTTCGTGATTTTTAGGGCGCCCCTGAGTCCACCCAACTCTAATGGGTACCTGACTTTAGTTGGGGAAAGTAAAGGCGGTTGGTTGTTGTGCTGGCCACATAACACCCGCTTGTTAAACGTTGGCCATAGAAACAGATGACCTTAACATCATCTGCACCATAGATCGCAAGGTCTGAAAAGGAAACTTTTTACTTTACTGACTCTCTATGCCTTTCTCATGCTTAAGTTAGCTAATGTAGGATTCAGAGCCTTCTATTAGATAAGCAGCCACCAAAGGCTAACAACTCTCCTGCCTGAAGCTTACTGGTTTAGGCACCAGTTGCTTGGCTTTGCCCCTTCTTCTGTCACTAATAACAGTTCTGCCAGGTTAAGCATATGAGGCACACAAGAGGGCTAGGAGTTGAAATGATCAATAAAATAAATGAAATGGATTTAATATGTTTGGCTACTGTATTCTTCTCTAGTACAAACTATCTCAACTAGTGAGGTTACTATTGACATCACATCACTGACTACTGACCATCATAATTTCCAGACCATATTCTAGTTGGGCCACAGAGCAACCTCAATCACATGTTCACAGGCCATTTCCTCATTTCCCCAAAAATGTCTAAACCCATCTTATCAATGAGCACCTCAGGGTCATAGACTTTATCATGGTGTCTAAGAAAAGGATGTCAAACAATATTCATGAATGCACGCACAAGAAATGTTTTTCTTTGCATCACTAAAAAGTGCTGTAGTTGGCACACTATTTTTTTTAGCGATGGTCTGTGATCATATTTAGATCTACATGGTCTCAACAACTTGAGAATCATTGATGGCTGACTAATCTAATGAGTAGACCAGCAGGAAGCTGGATGGTCTCAACAACTTGAGAATCATTGATAGCTGACTAATCTAATGAGTAGACCAGCAGGAAGCTGGATGGTCTCAACAACTTGAGAATCATTGATAGCTGACTAATCTAATGAGTAGACCAGCAGGAAGCTGGATGGTCTCAACAACTTGAGAATCATTGATGGCTGACTATTCTAATGAGGTGGGGACCAGCAGGAAGCTGGATAGAATAGGTGAAGTAAATGAAAGACTTGATACAACAGAAACTATTCTAGAATTTAAACAAAAGTAAATCAGCAACTTCACCCAACATATAACAAAAGCATTTTAAAAAGCTCAACCCAACACAAAACATAGGAGAGTTACATTAAATAAAATACTATAGAAGAAAAGGAAGAAAAAATAAATGTAAAGAAATATTGCAGTAAAGTTCATATGCAGAAAGCCAAAACTCAAATAAATGTATAGATAAAATATTCAAATTGTAAGGTGATGTAAAGTGTCTTGTACAATATTTCCAAAATCAAAGAAACTGGACGATCACAAATGTTGCAGACAATAATGTCACAAAGCAATTATCATATACAGTTTGTTCATTATGTAACAATGATGACCGCTTCTGTTACCCAGGGTGCTTTGCACTGTGGTTTTGTGTCTTCTCAGATATTAGGAAAGGAGATAACTCTACCTGACACACGTTGGGGAAGTAAAGGCTGTTGGTCGGTGTGCTGGCCACATGACACCCTCATTAACTGTCGGCTATAGAAACATCTTCCTCCATAGATTGCAAGGTATACAAGGGGCACTTTTACTTTATCCGATGAAAAGAAATTCTTTTGACCACCCATTTTAAAGGAGACCAAACAGTTAACAATAAAACATAAACCTGAATCCATCTCATGGATTTCTTCTATCTTTGATCTAATGAGAGAATGTAAAGCAATAAGTCAACACTAGACGTAAAGCTGGAGTATAAAGTTTGGTGGGAATGAGTGCATGTGATAAATAGTTCAGTAAATAACAGTTGATAACTGATTGTGCTTGATTCTTTGTCTGCAATAAATTGTGACGTGTCCCATAGAAACACAATTTCAGTGTAAAAAAAAAAATCTTACATCAAAGAATTTATTGAGCATCAAGATAAAAAAATTAAAGTGCATCAACAAATCAATAATACTGAAAGGTGAAGGTCATCAGAAGTTACATTAATTTAAAAAAAAAACAACAGGTTCTACAAAGAAAGTCAAATAAAGAGAAATATTGTTACTTGAAGCATTCTACCCAGTAAGTATAGATAGTACATGTATAGATAGTCTCATTAACCAATAGCACAGAATAATTAATTGCTTTAATGCTCAGTTAACTTAAGAATTCCAAACCTAACCTTAATTAATTAGTATTTAATACCTCAACTCTACTTCTCTAACTGTACACAATGGTTATGTTTATGAATAAATATTACATAATATGACTATGTAAGTCATATAATATATATAGACATGTTAAGGCATTGTCTTGGATTCCAAAGATAAGAATGAGTACAGTAATTCACTTGACATGCAAACCAAGCTGTGATACTTCTTATGCAGACAAAGCCATCTTCTGCACCACACCTGTCTTTGTGACCTTTGTGAGATCTTTCCACCTGTCTCTTTCAGAGGCCATCTGCCTTTGTTTATGCATATATGAATACATATATGTGTATAAACAATTTTATAGAAACATAAAAATAAAGTTCATTACAAAACAAGTCCCAATGTTACAATTCACCAATGTCTCACAGTAACCCAGAAAAATATTTATTTTGTTACAAATTACAAGTTTTATAGAGTTTGACATTAACCAGTTGCAAGGGCAGCTATTATCTTATATAATACAGACATAACTTCAAACAAGAAGATGATGATGTCCTACGCATCATGCATTTAGTCATGCATATTAATCAATGACTTAAATTCTGCTAAGTCACTGGTTTTCCTAGCTAGCTCAGGCAACCCATTCCATGCTCTAATAGCACTAGGGAAGAAGGAGTATTTGTACAAATTTGTATGGGACGAGGAATGTGCCTTTATCTTTGTGTCTTTCAGAGTATTTTATTAAATTTTGTTTTTGTATTTGAAGATTATGGTTCAGTGTTTTATGTATAATTGCTACTCTACTTTTGAGTCTTCTGTCCTGAAGGTTTTCTAAATTTAGTGATTTTACTATAGGTGTTACTCTAGTCAAATGTGAATATTCATTTGTTATGAATCTCACTGCTCTGTTTTGTGTCTGTTCCAGTTTCTTAATGTTTTCTTGAGTTGAGGAGTCCCAAACGGAGGATGCATATTCTATTATTGGCCTAACCAAGGTAAAATAACATTTTAGTTTTATGTTCTTATTTGATTTATAGAAATTTCTTTTAATAAATCCTAATGCTTTGTTTGATTTTTTTATAGTTTCATCAATATGTGGATTCCATGACAGTTTTTCATTTATTATAACACCTAGGTATTTTGCGTTTTTAGTCTGTGTTACTGCTTTGCCATGAATAAGATAAGTGGAATTAATTTGTTTTACTTTTTTTGTTACTCTTAACAACTGACACTTTTCTGGGTGGAAAGACATGCTCCAATTTGATTCCCATTTCTGTAATTCATCTAATTCTCTTTGTAAAATATCTGTGTCTTGTGTTGTTTTTATTGTTCTATATATTATGCAATCATCTGCAAATAATCTGACTTTTGTTCCTGAAGTAATGCAATTTGGTAAATCATTTATGTAAATTAAAAATAGTACAGGACCCAAGACTGTTCCTTGAAGTACACCTGAGTTTACTGTTATCGGTTTTGATTTAGAGCCATTTATTATTACAGTTTGTTCTCTCCCTAACAGAAAATCTTTAATCCACTGATGCAGTGGACCATTAATGCCTAAATATTTTAACTTTTTAAGCAAACTATGGTGTTGAACTTTGTCAAAAGCCTTAGAAAAATCTAGTAAGATAGCATCTATTTGTTCACTATTATCTAAACCTTTAGAAAAATCATCAATTAGTCCTATTAGTTGTGTTTCACATGGGTTATTATTACAAATAACAAATGATAGATTCAACATAAGTTGACAAATATAAATATATTATTGCTCTAATAGCAATATCAACAAAAGCTTTGCGTATGTTTTATGAGATGTATAAATATAAAAAGTGTAGGCTATGTATAAAACCATTTACTTATATTTACAATTTATCTAGGTCAGGCTGGGCAAAGGGTTAGTCACAGCTCTTGGTGTTCAGGGGTAGTAGCTATAGATCTATCTGCTGGACTTTGCTAAACTCTACTTAGGCAAGAGTTTTACAAATATAGATTTTGCAAAACTCTACATAGACAAGAGTTCTACAAATATAGATTTTGCTAAACTCTACATAGGCAAGAGTTCTACAAATATAGATTTTGCAAAAAACTACTTAGGCGAGAGTTCTACAAATATAGACTTTGCAAAACTCTACTTAGGCAAGAGTTCTACAAATATAACAGGAAACATTCCCCTCTTTCCATTCAGACGTCCCCACCTCCAGTTGCCTTTGGTGTCTGCTATTTCCTCCATCTCTATCACATCACCTTCCTAGAGAAGAAAAAATGAGTTAAGTGAAACACACATGAAATAGCTTACAAAGAAAGAAATCAGAAATGGTCTTTTTAGATAAAGACTATCAAGCATAATTGAGACGTACGTCAATTCAACCTACACAACTATAGTCTCCAACATCTTACAAGCAGCAAAAAACACATCCCTCGAGGCCAAGTTAAGAAATACAAACCTTTTTGGACACCTGAATTAGATAAATTAGTAAAAGAAAGAAACATGGCCAGGAAGACTATAGAAACCACAACAACAACATGCGAACAACTAGATCTAAACAAGGATGGTCGAAAGGCCTGGACCCTTCTGCACCGGCTAGCAGGAAAGAAACAAATAACAAACCCCCAACCTATAAAAGGCACTGACGACATAATAACAGAAAATCTTAAAAAGGCTGAAACCTTCAATAAATATTTTGCCAGCATTAACATGTCAAAGCCAAGAAAACAACTGGACCAGGCCTTCAGTAACATCTTAAAGAAAGAAGAAAAAGCTCCCACAGTCAACTGTCAGATCTTTGACACTCCCTTCACTCTTCATGAGCTCAATACTGCCCTAAAAAGCCTCAAGTCAAGAAAATCCCCTGGACCCAATAAAATAACAAATGAAATGATTCGGGGACTAGGACCACAGGCCCAAAACTGTATACTTAACTTTATCAACCATACATGGAAAACTGGAGACATACCACAGGAATGGAGAACCGCAAACATAATACCTATTTTAAAGAAAAATAAACCACCTGGAGACCCAAAAAGTTATAGACCAATATCTAACATCCAACATTGGCAAAATGGCAGAAAAAATGATCAACAACCGACTTTATTGGTGGTTAGAAAGTACTTGCTCACTCCACAATGCACAAGCTGGCTTCAGGAAAGCAAGTAGAACAGAAGACCACCTCTTTCGTTTTATCCAGGACACAGTAGAAGGGTTTCATGAAAACAAGCACACTACAGCAGTATTTATAGATTTGCAGCAAGCCTATGATAGAGTGTGGAGAAAAGGTATATTTTTGAAGATGAAAAAAATGTACAGCCTCATCAGGGCATTCTTAAAAAACAGAACCATCCAAACCCGATTTGAAGGTGCCATCTCTAGTAAAAAAAGTTTGGAAGAAGGACTACCACAAGTTTCAGCCCTTAGCTGCACTCTCTTTCTAATCTTCATGAATGACCTCCCGGACCTCATTTCGGTCAATAAGGCACTTTATGCAGACGACCTTTTAATTTGGACTACAGAGAAATATCCAGTGCTGACTAGATCCAAACTAAATAGAGTCCTCACAACTATCTCCACATATTCAAAATTATGGAAAATGGAAATAAACAAAGAAAAGTCAGTTTATTCAATATTTAGCCACAGCAACAAAACAGCAAAAAGAAACTACATCCTAAAAATATACTCTCAGCCAATAAATAAAGAAGAAAATCCAACATATCTTGGTGTAAAACTAGACCAAAGACTGTCTCTAAAACACTTTATGGCAGCTTTAAAAGAAAAGGCATCACAAAGATTAAACATAATAAAACACCTAGCAGGAACATCCTGGGGAGCTGAAAAGAAAACCTTGAGACAGTTATACACTGGATATGTCAGATCTGTAATGGATAACTGTCTCTTCATACAAGTAGCTGCCAACAAAACCTATCAATCATCTTTAGATACAATCCAAAGCCAAGCCTTGCGGCTAATTAGTGGAGGTATGAGAACTACTCCCACAGCAGCCTGTGAAATAGACTCCAATATTGAACCTCTCAAGTTAAGGTGCAACAGAGCAGCATTAGAAGCTATTGAGAGATACAGAAGGTTGGAGGACGATCATCCAAATAAATTACTAACACAGAGAAATAGGAAAAACAACCAAAAAAAGCAAAGGACTCTGATCCAACTTACTGACGAACTAGCCCTAAAACACCACCTACCCAATAACAGAGAAAAAATTACCAGGTCTTCAAACATTACACCCGGACTAAACTACAAATAACCAACCATCAAAACACATTTACTAAATAACATCTTAACAAAAGAATCAAATCCACTGGAACTCAAAGTAGGCACGCTTGAAACAATTGAAAGCTATAAAAAAACAGCTATCCATATTTATACAGACGGATCGTCTTTCAAAGCTACCATCAATGCTGGTCTTGGTGCCTTCCTGGTCTTCCCTAAAAATAAACACTTTCAGATAAGCGCACCCTGTGACGATTACTGCTCAAACTTCCAAGCCGAAATTGAGGCAATTACCATAGAACTACAGACAGTGGAAAACAAATTATATGAAGGAGTGCAACCACCATCAGATATTGTTGTCTTTACAGACTCCCAATCTACTCTGCAAGCACTTAACAGCAGAACCTCAAACAGCCCAAGAGAGTTGACAACACTCATTGTGATAATCCATCAGATGATATCAAAATTAAATATCAATATCACACTACAGTGGATCCCTGGACACATTGGCATCATGGGAAATGAAAAGGCAGATAAGCTATCAAAGGCAGGTTCATCTATGGAACAACCAGATAGACCTGTTAACTACCTCACCCTAAGGTCAATGTTAGTCAACAATCACAAAAAGGAGTGGCTCAACCAATGGGCATCAGGAAACACAGGCAGAGCCATGTACAAAGAAATGACTACGCCTAACAAACTGGACAGTATTAACTTCCTCCCCCGCAAAGAACAATCTACAATCTTCCAACTAAGAACAGGACACACACCACTATTAAATTACCATCTGAACAAAATAAACTCCACACAACTAGCCCTTTGCAGACATTGCCCCCACCCCTTTGAAACCGTAAACCATATCCTCTTTGAATGCCCCTCTTTAATCCACCTTAGGCAGACCCTACTTCCACTACAGCCCAACATAACCAACACCCTGTACGGCAGCGCTGAAAAACTGAAGAAAGCAGCACACTTTTTTTCCTTGGCACAGTCTGCAAAAGAGCTCACAGCTCAGCAGCAATAAAGGTGGCTAGAAGAAGAAGAAGAAGATAAAGATTATAATTCTGAAAGTGAAAGGATATCTTTCAATATAGAAAGTAAAATGAAATGGAATAGTGATTGAGGGTCTGAACAACAAAATAACAAATTACATTTGGGATCTCATTATCAAAATAACTCCCTAACAAAGTGTTTCCCACACCTGTAAAGTGTAAAAAAAAAAAATTAAAAAAAAAAAAAAAGTAATATTCCCCTTTCAGACCTTGCGATCTATTGCGCAGATGATGTTAAGGTCTTCTGTTTCTTTGGCCAGCAGTTAACAAGCAGGGTGTCATGTGGCCAGCACAATGACCAACTGTTTTTCCTTTCCCCAACTAAAGTTAGGTACCCATTAGAGTTGCTGGACTCAGGGTGCCCTAAAACTCCAGATATTCTTCAAATCCCAGTTTTCACAGAGATTTGAACCCAGGACCCCAGGTTTGGAAGCCAAGCGCTTAACCATTCAGCCGCTGTCCCCCCCCCCCCCATGAAGTGTAAAGAAACATTTGACCAACCTTGAGTAACAAGTCATTCTCTGTTTCTCCTTGGAAATCATGGATAACTTTCCCATACTCTATCTTCACTTCTGGTTCTAGAACATGAAGAAAACAAAATGTCCAGTATCATTGTACTGCATAGCTTATATAATTAGCCATAAGCCATAAAAAAAAACACAAACTAACAGCCATGATCTGATCAATCAGATCCCAGCAGAATATCTAAAATGAGTATATGATACAGATTTTATAACAGATGATAATAAAAATAATAATAATAACCATTATTATCCATAAGGAAATTTGTCTTACAATTTGTGCATTACACCAAACAAAGCATTATAACCATAGAAAAACAAAATATACATTCACACCAGATTATTTGCTTTCTGTTGATTTTAAGTTAATAGTTTATAATAAAATACTACTTCATGGTGGGGATAATATAAGATGTTGCATACAGTTGATTTAGAAAATGTTGACTATTTAAACACATAGGGTTAAACATAACAAACGATGGAGGATCTCTAAACAAGATAAAAACATAGCTAAGCTTGGCATTTCACATCATGAGTAATCCGTGGATTCAGTTATGTGAACTGTCACATCAATCTACAATGAAAGACAACGGACAGACGATGCTTTTGATAAAATTATAGTCATCTAATAGCTGATACAGACAATGAGCTAAGATTAAATAACTACCGTTTAATTCTACAATGACTGGTTTCCAATAAATGAACATACCAATAATAATGTCAGGTTCTATGATTTCCTCGGCCACCAGATTGAGTGGAATCATTCCTTCCTTCTTGCCCAGACGCCCTCGAGCCCAGTCCTCACCATAAAACTCTAGAATCTCAATCCTGTCACCAGCCTTGAAGCCTAGGTCACCCACGGGAGGGTCAAGGTAATCAAATCTTCCTCGGCAATAACCTTTAACAGTCTGTAAAAAAGAAATTTATGTCTTTAAGACTGTAATTTCAGAATTACAGAATTTCAAATTGATTTTTTTTTTCTAAAATAATAAAAACTAAAAACAATTCAATGAGCCATACATCTGTTTGGGTATAAAAGTTTCCTTTTAGACCTTATGGTCTATAGGGCAGATGATGTAAAGGTCATCTGTTTCTGTGGCCTATGGTTAATGAGGGTGTTATGTGCACTATGACCAACTGCCTTTACTTTTCCCAACTAATGTCAGGTACCCATTAGAACTGGGTGGACTCAGAGGCACCCGAAGATCCCAAAATTAAAAATCCAAGTATTCACCAGGATTCAAGCCCCGGTCTCCGGTTCAGAAACCAAATGCTTTACTGCTTAGCCACTGCGCCTCCTGTTTGGGTATAAAGTAGGAGAAAACAGTGAAGGCCTTAAAATCAATTTTGTCCTCTGCCTCCAACATATTGCAACTATTTCATTAAGCAATTCAGTTAATTATTTAAGGACAATGACTTACTTCTTTAGAACGCTGCACTAAGACTGGCCCATCACTGATTAGCTCATCAGCTTCTTGTGGTTGCTGGTCAAACGTCTGCTCCTGTGGTATCAAATCAAGTTGCTTCCCTTGGATTGTAGATGTTACTCCAGATGCTTTGGTTTGAGGCTTTTTGTATGGTCTGTATTCAGGCAAATTGATAGGAATGTGACTGACAAAGGATGCTGGGAATCTTCCTTTCTTTCCTTGGAACTCTCCTTGCAACCATTCATTGTTGACTTGACTCAAGACATTTATCATATCACCAGACTTAATAGGAAAACAAGATAAAAAGTATTAGTCAAAACTGATCTTTCTAAAAATATAAACTACAAAAAAATAGTGAAATATGGAAGAACCCAATGACCTAGTAACTAACTATACATGCAGGATGTTCCAGTCAAAATATATACAAGCTATTGTTATAGATAAATTGGCGACACCAGTAGAGGCAGCTGTCTCTCTGTGTGACTGGAGAAAACAGATCAGCGTACAGGCAAGCATTAACATTTATGGGAAAGTATGGATGTTAAGAATCCACATGTAAATTGCCCATGAAATTAGCATGTTATTGTCTGGAAAAGACTAGCAACAGGAATGTGGTATTTCTATATCTCTATATAAAGAGTGCCCAGTAGATACCAGACGGTCAGGTGCAGAATGATTGGTTCAGTTCAGTACAACAGTACAGTGTTTCAAGTTGCCATTGGTACATTGTTTGGTTATTAATCCACCTAATAAGGTCTCATGCTGTTTGAACTGACAGAGACAGACTTCCAACAGATACAAAAGACAAACTTCCAAACAGATATACAAGACAAACTTCCAAACAGATATACAAGACAAACTTCCAAACAGATATACAAGACAAACTTCCAAACAGATATACAAGACAAACTTCCAAACAGATATACAAGACAAACTTCCAAACAGATATACAAGACAAACTTCCAAACAGATATACAAGACAAACTTCCAAACAGATATACAAGACAAACTTCCAAACAGATATACAAGACAAACTTCCAAACAGATATACAAGACAAACTTCCAAACAGATATACAAGACAAACTTCCAAACAGATATACAAGACAAACTTCCAAACAGATATACAAGACAAACTTCCAAACAGATATACAAGACAAACTTCCAAACAGATATACAAGAAAGACTTCCAACAGTAATATAAGACAGACTTTCAACAGATACCTTTACCTTTTCCTTAGTCTGTTGGACCTTTGGGGCACCAGGCAAGATTTGTCGACCGTCTTTCTCCATTCCTTCCTTTTTTTTGCCTTGTTTAGAACCTCTCTCAATGGCAGGCCCATTCATTCTTTAATGTTGTCCTCCCATTGCTTTTTCTGTCTGCCTTTTCTTCTTTTCCTGGCAATGTTCCCTGAAGGAAGGTCTTTGCGAGCCCCGTAGATCTTGTAATGTGGCCATAGTTTTTAAGCTTTCGTCTTTTTACAATAGTTAGCAGGTCATCATGGGCTCCGATCGCTGCAGTAACCCTGTCTCTGATTTCTTGGTTTGTGATGCGGTCTTTGAATGTGATGCCTAGGATCCTTCTGTAGCATCTCTATTCCATTGCTAGGATCCTCCTCTCTAGCTCTGCATTCAACATCCACGACTCGCAAGCATATAAAAATGTGGCCATGTGTTTTTGGTGCCGAGGGCTAAGCTCTTATCTTTCCATATTATTTTAAGTTTTGAAAGGGCTGCTGTGGATTGTACTATTCGGGCCAATAGTTCAGGTTTTGTTCCCTCATCTGAGACAATAGCTCCGAGGTATTTGAAGCTGTTAACACTAGTTAGCTTTTCACCTCCAATACTGATGCCTCTTTTAAAGCCCTGATGGCTTCCAAACATTTCATTCCAAACTTCCAACAGTAATATAAGACAATTATGCAAGAAAAAGCTTCCAACAGATACACCAGTCAATGTCTAGAAGATAACTCATTTAGAAAGGAACATCAAACAAGAATAAAGAAAAAGAAAAAGGAACATCCAAACAAAGCATGTGGTGTGTGCCCAGCATAGTGTGAATGTGGAAGGGTGCGAATGCAGGATGAAAGGGGAAGTTAGAGGAGGATTAGAAATGGAGTCATGTATACAAAGTTGTAATTGACAGATTATTATTTGTTGAATCAAGATCATAAAGTCCTCACAATATAATATATATATATATAGGAGTCTGTTTGGTGTATGATAAAGAGTGTCATCTGATCGTAACAATTTGATTTCTGTGTTTCATTTTGTTAATTTTTTTTTACTTACTGAGAAAGAAAGTTCCCCTTCTTGTCCATTGAAATCAGCAATGGCTGTGACTGGCATGTACAAAGCTTCATTGCTTGGCAGATCTTCAATAATTTCAACAAAGGAAACAGGAAAGATACCCCTGCGACCTTTCTTCTCACCCCTCAACCACTCTGTCCCTACTCTTTCTATGATTTGCACCACATCGCCATCTTCAAGGGCAAGGTCACCGTCCCCTTCACCTGAAAGTTGACATTCACATTGTAACATTACCGTATCATAATGGCAAATAAAATATTATTGGCTGGAGTTTAGTGTAAAATTTATTATTTAAACATAAGTGAAAAACAAATGTACCGTCAAAATCAAATCTTGCTTTACATCTTGGACCTTTGACCGAGTTAGTCGGGGCACAAGCTCCAATGTCATTTCCAACAGTTGACTGGGCAAGCCCAGACGTGGAATTCTGAATGATTCAAAAGTATTGACCCAATAATGCATAGAGTTACATATATGTATAACTATACATTTTATGTGAGCAAATGTGTGTCATTTTAATAATGTGTATATGTATACAAAAAAAAAGTAAAGCTATCCCTTTTAGACCTTGGAATCTATTTGGGCAGATGATGTGAAACTTATCTGTTTCTATAGCTAATAGTTAATGAGGGAGTCATGTGGCCAACACAATGACCAACTACCTTGACTTCCTCAAATTCTGTAAGGTACCCATTAGAGCTGTTTAAGACTCATGGGCATCATTAAATCACAAAGTTCAAAATCCCAGGGTTTGAACAACAAGATCCCTTGATTCAAAAGCCAAGCCCTTTACCACACATATAAATATGTATAAATAAAAGAAATAAATAGAAAGTCACACCTTTTGAATTTTTTAGTCACATACAGGAAATAAGAAAAAAAGGTTATTCCTCTTAAAAACAAACAAACAAAACAAGAAAAGTATATTATTTCTGTTTGAGGTGTGTCTTTCCACATTTTAAACATCTCCATGTGCCCCCCCTGATTTGTGTACTGACCTCCTCTGGAAGTGGACATTTGACTTGCACATAGTTGGCAGGGAAAAGTCCTTCCTTGCCGCCAAACTTGCCAACCAGCCAATGCTTATCTTCTTTTCTCACTAAAAGAACTGTGTCACCAACCTATGTAAAAACAGAATGTCTGAAATGATGTATCTCAAAGACTATTTAATATTTAAATAACTCATGTCTATCCATACTATTGGCATTTCTTAGGGTTAACATGACTAAATACAAGACATACAATGAGACCTCTTTCAAGCAATTGAAGACTATAACAACATCTGCAACCAACTTCATCCCTCTATTATCTTATCTTATCAATTACAGACATTCCTTTAAAAAGAAGATTACTATATCCTCAGTGTTAATCTAGTTGTCATGTTATTTAGAGACTTTAAGTCTGTCCATGGTTTTCCTGGCTGATTCAGGCAACCTGTTCAATGCTCTACTGTCACTAGGGAAGAAACAACATTTGTACGACTTTGTCTTAGTATATGGTTCCTGTCTCAGAAGACAATGGATGCACCCTGATGAGTCACTGGTTTTGGTTTTGTCTTGAGATGGGACTGAATTAGGTGTGACTAATTAATCGATTTCTGGGGCAGCAGAGTTGCCACAGTGCGTGCATGTATATATTGAGTAAGCAATGTGCCTTCATTTTAGAGTATTTTATCACAAATTCTTAGATTGTTTATTGTACATTATTTCGTATGTTCATTCAAAATTGAAAATTATTACATCCTAGCCCAAACCTCTTGCAGGGGGATGGCGCCGAACATTTCAAACCAAGTACCATCAAGACATCAGTCCAGAGCATATACCCCCCCCCCCCCTTGATTCACTGATAATCACAAATGCTAAAATGTTGAGTTAGCAGTGGCTACCTCCCCTGTACACAAAGTTAAGTAAACAAGCAGAAGTCAGAAACTAAAAGCTGGGTTTTCTCATTACCTTAAAGCTAAGTTCATCCTCCTGGCGGGCAGTATAGTCATGGACAGCTATGCCATGGGGCTCTTTGGAAATATAGTGATACAGAGGATGGCCAGGTCCTGGTCGCCTAGGTAACACAACTGGTTCTAAAGACAAGATACAAAAGTAAACTATTTAGTTGGCAAGCTTAGTTAATTAATTGCTTTATTAATATTCTCCATTAATCTGATTCAGCCAAAGACATGACAACAAAACACTCTCTTCATAATGGTCACTATTTAGATTTAAATAATGAAAGGGAGAGGTGACATAAGTGAATGAAATGAGAGATTCTGTGGATCTAAAGAAATGAGAGATTCTGTGGATATAAAGAAATGAGAGATTCTGTGGATGTAAAGAAATGAGAGATTCTGTGGATGTAAAGAAATGAGAGATTCTGCGGATATAAAGAAATGAGAGATTCTGTGGATATAAAGAAATGAGAGATTCTGTGGACTAAAACAACCAGACTACAGTACAGATTTTCCAATCTGATGATTTGTTGCTGTACCAATATTTCAGTACTTTAAAAAAATGAATCAGAATCTAAAGTTAACCAACCAATTATAATTAAACCACAAATTTAGCCTTTGCAAGTGTCTACCCTCATGTGTTTACTGTGATGATTTATGTTTCTTAATTGCCAAATATTTCTTGATGTATTACTACTATTCTGCCTGGTCGTGCGGTTTGCGCACTGGACTGTCGTTTGGATTTACCAATGGTCCCGTGTTCAAACCCTGCCCGCTCCCATCCCCCGTCGTCCTGCGGGAGGTTTGGACTAGGAAGTAAACTCTCTTCAACCCTGAAGGAACATCCAAAATATGTAAAACCTTTTACATATTCTTTCAATATATCCTGTATATTTTCTTTCTTATATTAACAATGGCACAAACAGAATCATCTTGCCGGAGAGGTCTATAAATAACTTGACGTCACACTGAAGAAACATCTGTGTTCTTTTCTTACTTCTTTAGTAAACTTCTTCAAACTAAATATAGACTTAGATTTTGTAAATATTGTGATAATATTCAGCTTTCTACTACTTTAACTTTAACTTATTACTAAGACAACTTTATGATACAACTTTAACTTCAACTAATGGACATGCAACCATTTAAGAACTCATTACAATGCCAAGACAGTTACTATGCAAGGACCCTGACTAAATTTGCTTTTCCCCAATTTATACTTTTCTAAACCAGAATCCTAGAAGCCTCAAAATATTTTATAAACTAAGACCTTCTAGAAACTAATGTATGCTATTTTTTTCCTGACCTCTTTCCCTGATTGGATGATTATAATTAACGCGTGTTCTGTCTTCTTTGACCTGACCCTGGTTTCTGGAAACAGGTCAAATTAGGTCACAGCATTGATTAGTCACATTTACATTGAACAGGTGTGGTTTTACAGGAACAATTTCTGAAAATTTCCTAGAAACATGAGATAGGCATGTAAACTTAGGTCTAGGCTTGCCTTAAGTTGATCCATGTTTTGATTGATTTATATTCTTTATCTAGAAGAATGTTTCTGCTTCAACTGAAAGAGACAGTGAGAGCTTGAAAAAGCTCAAGTTTTATAAGACCTAGTGCTCAAAAGAAATAGGGTCTGGCCCTCAGGAGCCCAGGCATAGAAGTTGGTTTTAGGAGCTAAGGAATTGTATGATTAAAACCATCAACAAAGCAGTCAGTGTGTTTGTGGGAGTTGTGTTCATGGGTGAAGGCATAAGAAACTCAAACATTGAGAATATTTCAAATTATTTTCAACCTGAGTACAAATTAAAGATTTATATTTAGATCAAAGTATGTCAGTCTCAACAGTTAACAAATGTTGATTCACAAAGATATTAAGGTATTTTAAAGAGAAAAGACACAAAGTGGACTGCAGCTGCTGTTGTTTTTTTTAAATTTATTTATGTGTGATTAGAATTAAAAAAACATTAAGATCTAAACCATTCATTTGAATGTACTTACTGGCAGCTTTGGAAGCAGACAATGTGCCAGGTTTTTCTTGAATGTTACTGCAAAACATAAAAAAAAAGATGTTACATGCAAAGTAAGATGTACTTATTTATTGTAGCATTTATAGAAAAACAAAATATCTATCTAGTTTCTCTTATTCAGATTGAATTATTGAGGCAAAATTAGCAAAATATAATATCTATCTAGTTTCTCTTATTCAGATTGAATTATTGAAGCACAATTAGCAAAACATAATATCTACCTAGTTTCCCTTATTCAGATTGAATTATTGAAGCACAATTAGTAAAACATAATATCTACCTAGTTTCTCTTCTACCTAGTTTCTCTTCTTCAGATTGAATTATTGAAGCACAATTAGCAAAACATAATGTCTATCTAGTTTCTCTTATTCACAAGGACTTATTATGCTACCTTGCAATATCTTTCTTTTTCTCTTCAGGATGTTGACCCCCAGCTGGTGGTGAAGGCCCACTAGGTCTCTGAGGCTTGATCTCCTCAGACAAACTTGGCTGCTGCTTGAGAGTTGGATTAACACTTGGTCCTAGGTGCAGGGGTTGTGGTGATCCTCCACCAGAAGGTGGTGAGGGTCTACTTGGCCTTGCAGGTTTTTTCATATCAGAACTATTCCCTGTTACAGTTTTTAAAAATTCTGGCATTATTGTACTTTTGCAATGTAGAGAAGGATTGTGTTGCTTAGCTTACAAACTATTTCTGGTAAGCTAAAAACTGTTTAGCTGTAAAACTAACTTGATAAAGGATTTAAATTTAAGCCTACTAAAAACATTATTCCGATTTCATTTGCTTCTATTGACAACAATGAGAGTCTGGGCATTGTCTGTGGTCATAATGTAGTCAGGCTAACAGCAGATTTGTTTACAAGTACATTCTATAAGATTTTTTTTTTTTTTAAATTAAATCTAAAAACACTTTATTTCTGAAAAATCCATGTTTCAGGGAAGCTTATCTGATGCAACTTTGTCTCACCTTGATGAGGAGTAGATGCCCCCTGTGACACAATGGCAACAGGCATTGGTTTCTCTGGAGTGTGACTGAAAATAAATATTTGAAAATAGCAAGCGATTCATCTCATTGAAATATAGCTAAATCAATTTAAAACCTAATGGTATAGTCATCTGATCAAGCAATTTAAAACCTAATAGTATAGGCATCTGATCAATCAATTTAAAACATTATGGTACAGTCATCTGATCAATCAATTTTAAAGCTAATGGTATAGTCATCTGAACAAGCAATTTAAAACCTAATGGTATAGTCATCTGTTCAATCAATTTAAAACCTAATGGTACAGTCATCTGATCAAGCAATTTTGTCAACGACTTGCTTTAGCTTAGAGATTAAAGGGACATATTATTGTGAAATAATTGTTCTACCATCCATTTTTTAAACATAAACATTGCAAACAGCTTTTGTTCTGTTTTGTTCCCAGTTTTTAACCCTTAAAGTGCTGAGCTGTTTTACAATTAGTGTATACAAATGGAACTACAATTCTGATGTTTAGAGGCTAATCTACCACACGCGTTTAAAGGGTTAAGGAAACAGTGGGAGAATAACATTAAGGAATCGAAATGGAAGAAAATGTACCCCTTGCAAAAGACAGAGAGGAATGGAAAGAGATGGTTATCAGTTCATGTGTGGTGCCCAAATAGTTTAACTGACTAAGGGACAGGTAAAAGTTCAAAATTTTTTATAACTAGGGCCAATTCTTTTTCTTTCCTTCCCAAAATGTTCTGTACTGTTCCTAGTTTTTAAACAATTCTAACAACTAGGCGACACTACTACAAAAAATTTTAAAATATGAAATATTATAATACTACTAGAAGTAAGGGAGCGAGGTGGCTGAATGATAAAGGGTTTGGTTTCCAAACTAGGGATTCTCAAGTTTGAATCTGAGTGAAGTCTGGTATCTTTAAATTTGGGTGTACCGCACATTAGTCAAAGAAGGTAAATGCAGCTGGTGTTTGGCTACATCACCAAATGGTCGTACGGTTCGCGCTGGACTGTCGTTTCGCTTTAATGATGGTCCTGGGTTTAAACCTGCCCACTCCCATCACACGTCATCCTGTGGGAGGTTTGGACTAGGAAATAAACTATCTTCAAATCTGAAGGAACATCCGGAACATGTAAAACATTTTACAAAAACATTTTACAACAGCAAACTTACATCATCTGCCCCATGGATGGTGAGGTATGAAAGCTGGAGTTAGTTTAGGATCTAAAGAAATTTTACACAGCTTTTAGATATAAAATATTTGAAAATGTTTGAACAATAGATGTAGGCTATTCTAGATGTAAAAACTTTGTTAGTGGAGATCTTTGGAACTTTAAAACATAGAAAAGCTTAAACTTTCTGATCAAAGTATGGCTTTAACTGACAGCAATGTTGGTATATAACAATGTGCACAATCTAGGTTGTTTACCTAAGAGAAAAAAACTTACTCTTTAATCTCTGGTAGCATCTTAACATCTTCACCTGTTTTATTGTTACAATGATCAGTGCGGTCAGTGCAAGAGTCTGTCACTTTATTCCTCTGTGGTGCACCGATAAATGTGACTGGTCTCTTAACTGGAAGTGGTGGAACATACTTCTCAGAGGGTAGTTGGGAATCATCCGAGCTTTCGGTATGCTCAAATTTGGACAAAAAATGTTCTGATATGTGCCCAGGTTTGATTTCATCATTGTTGGCTGCTTGAGTAGGCACATTTGATTTAGGTCTAAGCACTGCTTCACTGTTTTTTTCATTAAATACATCCTCTGGTACTGACTCAGCTTCTGGAATTTTGGCTTTCCCCGAGTCAGATCTGCTTAAAGGTTTAGGTTTGGGCACAGGTTTTGGTAAACCCATGGCCTGCGAGTGTCTTTGATTTGTTGAATCTTTATTAGCAGATTCAGTGGGACTTGCTTCTTCTACAGAGGTTGTTGAGCGTAACTTGACCTGGAAATGTGACCCCAGTTCAGATGTAATGTCGTTGACCTCATTAACAGGTGATTCATCGCTAGTAGATTTTTTAGAAGGCTTTACAATTTTAGCATATAGAGGGCCAACATCATTAAAGTCATCATCTTGTTTAGGGGTCGGGTTTGGTTTAGGCTGAGCTGAAGGTCTCTTGGGACGCTGCGGAGGTTCTGGCAGAGGTGGTTTAATAGTCTGAAATTTCTCTTGTAAACCAAATGTGGACAAATCAGTTTTCTGTGACGATTCTAGTCTTGTGTCTGTGCTGATCTCAGGCTTTGAGGCAACATCTTTGGAAACTCTAGGTGTAGGACGTGGTGACGGTACAGGAGCACTTTTAGTTTCTACTGAAGAGCTAGATTTATTTGACTCAATGGAAGAGAAAACTGTGCTTCTCGGCCTAGGACTTGGACTAAGTTTTGGCGGATCAATCGTATCAGTGGATATTTGTGAAGCTTTGGGTTGACTTTGAGGGACCATAGGGGGTTGTCCAGAAGGCTTTTGATCTGAAGAAAGTTGAAACAAAATGAAAAGAATATAGTGTTAAAATAATGTTTGTGTAAATTCAAAATTCAAATAAAAATACTGCTTAGAGTTAAACCTAAACAAGGGCTAGGACTTTGTCATATTAGTGAAAGAGAACAGAAGTATACATATAAAGGTAAGTACTGGTGAATTAGATATATATGACAAAATAATGAAACGTCCTGAACTATTTACCTCTAAATCACCAGCTCCACCCTATAGCAATACACAACACACAAACATTGACATTAGCCAAAATGAATCTTTATTTGCCAGTCCAGCATTTGACAGCCAGAGGTTGTTGTTTTTTTATTTTTACCTATCCCTTAGTCTGTTGGACCGTTGGCGGCACCAAGTGTTGGTGCATAGATTATGGCATTCTAGCACCAATGTGTATTAAGTGCACAATTTTTGAACGCACTTTCTTTTTGTTGCCTTGCTTGTAAGCTGATGGAGCGTTTTTGTTATTATGCTGGTGAAACATTTTCTTTGAGATTCTTCTGTGTTCCCCTGTTTAGGGTGAGTATCTAAGGCATGACTGCATTTTGCAGTTGTTTTTGATGCCATAGTATACTAGACTGGTTCTTTTAGTTTGTCTTTATTTATGTCTCTACAGGGAGTTAGTATGGGATTGGAAGTCTACGCTGGTGACTAGAGATAGCAGTGTGTTGTGTTGTGGTTTAGAACATTAATGAGTACGTTGTGGGACAGCAAGGTGTAGAATTATTGTTTAATTAATAGATCCACAATATTAGAATGTTCATCATAACTTAAATTCATATCATTAAACATTTACATTATCAACAGTGAGTCACTTATTTATTGCAAGCACGAAGGTGCCTGGTTGAATGTCAGGGGCCCGGGCAAACGAGCTAAGGCCTTAACATAACCCTGACAGTTGGGGGCTCGAGTCCGACTGTGATAATAGTCACAGAACCATAATTTCAATCATTATATAAGTTTTAGTTACTTGGTTATGTAGCAGCAGTGTCTACAATCCAATAATTGTTTACATAGTATTGCATCACAATCTACTGAAATAATATTGAGTTGTGTACCATTGGCAACGATGTATATCGAAAGTAGCAGATAAATACATCCTTTGTGATATAAGTGATATAACACTATAACTATACTATACTATATACTATATAACTATTGTATTGCCAGATTGAAACGCATTTGTATTTTCCTTGTTTTCTATATTGTGCTTCACCTTCGAACGAGTGTCTTCTTGCTCCCCGCAGCAAGCGAATGTGAGTGTAAAGTGGCTGTTGGTAACTACTGAAGTCTGAGGCTACTAGTATTGTGTTGGATTGTCCTGTGGCCACTATATTTCGACACTGTGGCCTGAGTGAGGCACTTTCCTCCGATGTAGGATACTGCACAGATAGGTTTCTTTCTTTGCCATTTAACCGCAGGCTCTAGGCTTTAGTTGATCTCTTGTACAATTAGTAGAATTTTTTTTGGTTCCCATATTGTATATAATTTAAATATAATACAGCCAAGTAGCATACATTATATTTACCATGGAAACTAGGCTGACAACTACTGCCCAGTTTATAAGTGATGGTCGTTCTCTGGGGTACGAAGGCTGAGCAGAAAGAAGACTATGAAAAAGCTAAGAAAGAGGAGTTTGAACAAGAAAAGGCCAGATTTGAACGCAAGAAGGAGCAGTTTGAACGTGAGGATAAGGCCAAGCGTGAGGAACACGAGAGGTGGAAAGAAAGAGATGCCAGGGAAGAACTCAAGAGGAAAGAGGAGATGGAACTAGAAAGAATGAAGGAAAAGTCAGGAACAGCGGGTGGGACGGCAAAACAGGAGGAGGTGCGGCCTAGAAATGTTTTAGATAAACTTGACAAGAGCTTCCAGGGAATGAAGGAAGACAATAACCTGATGGCATATTTAACACACTTTGAGGCCGTCACGACAAGATGCAAGATCGATTGAAAGGAATGGCCATTGCTCTTGTCCTATAAACTAACTACCTTTCTAAGAAACTGTATGCTGTGGGACAGTCTGTTTTTGAATGAAAATTATGAGGAAGTGAGGGCTGTATTACTCCGACATGTGGATATAAACGCGGAAACCTGCCGCAAGAGGTTCCACCAGGTAAACCACAACGCAACGATTTTAGGGGTTTTGTCACCGAGCTGCAAAACGCGTTGGCTTCCCTTAGGAGGTATCTAGGAGATTTCTTAGCTACCTTTAGACAATCAATGGTGTGATGGCTGAGTGGTTAAGAACTTGGCTTCCTTTAGGAGGTATGTAGGAGATTTCTTAGCTACCTTTAGACACCCAATGGTGTGATGGCTGAGTGGTTAAGAACTTGGCTTCCCTTAGGAGGTATCTAGGAGATTTCTTAGCTACCTTTAGACACCCAATGGTGTGATGGCTGAGTGGTTAAGAACTTGGCTTCCCTTATGAGCTATCTAGGAGATTTCTTTGCTACCTTTAGACACCCAATGGTGTGATGGCTGAGTGGTTAAGAACTTGGCTTCTGAACCAAGTGGTATCAGGTTCAACTCACTATCACAACTTGCATTTTGAACTTGATGATTTTTTAGTCCGCCAGACTCTAATGGGCACCTGGCATAAATAAATGAAGTAAAGGTAGTTGGTCATTGTGCTGGCCACATAACACCTTCGTTAAACTGTTGATCATAGAAACAGACGAGTTTTACTTCATCTGCAGCCATATATTGCAAGGTCTGAAAGGACTGCCTTTAGATGTTCAGCAAGCACAACTCAGCTCAAGTTGGGATTTGAACTAGAGCCCCCTTGCTATGTAGTCAGCCCTTCAGCCACTCGAGCCACTCTTAAAATAATACTGTGCCTCATGCAATCATTATAAGTATGTATCATGTTTGCACAGAGATTTACAATTTTTTCAAAGAAAATATCACCTCATTTAAAGGCAAAGACACAAAATAGAGCAGTGAGATTCATAACAAACGAAGTCACATTTGACTAGAGTAACACCTTTAGTAAAAATCACTAAATTTAGAAAGCCTTCAGGATAGAAGACTCAAAAGTAAAGTAGCAATTATACATAAAACACTGAACCATAATCTTCAAATACAAAATTTAATAAAATACTCAGAAAGACACAAAGATAAAGGCACATTCCTCATCCCATATGCTAAGACAAATTTGTAGCTAGCCAGGAAAACCAGTGACTTAGCAGAATTTAAGTCATTGGTTAATATGCATGACTGAATGCATAACACGTAGGATGTAATCATCTTCTTTTTTGAAGTAATGTCTGTATTATATAAGAAGAATAAAAAGAAGAAATGTAGCACATTTTAAATTCATCATAAGAGCTGAAGGCCACCAAACTTCTTCAGAACAACCACACTCAATGAGAAAATATAAACCCAGATTAAACTGACTACCTGTTGACTTGTGTAACTGGGACTGGGGTCTTATGATGGTTGGCCTCATAGGCCTAGGTGGAACATCATTTTCTTTACTGGTCAGTGATTCTGAATGCTCCTGTTGAGTAGAGGGTGCAACCTCTTGAGTAGAGAGCCCCACTTCTGGCCTGGATGGTTTAGGTGGTGGGATAATCTCATCTGAACAAAAAATGATTTCATAATTAATTTTATATATATATATATATTATTTATATTATGATTAATTATTTGTTAAAAGTCTATATAAAATGTATAATTTAAAAATAGCAATGTAAACTAGAAAGAGTTACAGACCTATGCTTAAGTAAATTATAATACAAATAATAAAAATAGAAATAGTAATAGAAATGAAATAAAATAACAGGCCTATGCTCTTACAAAGTGACTCACTGGGTTTTACAGCTGGTCTAATTATCGAAACACGACTTGGTTTTGGAGGTCCTTCTTGTTCTTCCATTCTGGTCATTTCTGGTCACAAATAAACAAAAAGATTTCTTCATTGATTTTTAAATCGTCTCAACATTTCCTTTTTGTTGCTAGACTATGCAACCTGTACACTGGATTTGCTTAGATAATAACTTCATTTTGACGTTTCCTTAGCTTTCTATACAATAATAAATAAATATACAAAAATAAGAAAACACATCAGGGCCAGTGGTATAGCTAGGGTGGAGGAGGAAGGTCCAAATTTGAAAATCTCCTTGGGGCCCACTTGAGGGGGGCTCCCAAATGAGTGTCCAAAATTTGTTTTTACATTAAGTGTTACACCCTTATCTCATGTCATGATGTCGAGTGTCAAAAACTAGAGGCCCCTAAAGTGGTCAAGCCCCTCCAAGACCCCAAAATCCTACACCACTGATCAGGGCACACAAATATCTCAGAAATGTGGGAGGAACAAAGATATGTATAAAAAATGATTCTTATAATAATAAATTATGGTCTTTCATTCAAGGCACACTAATAGTAAAATAAAAAATAGTCATTTAAAACCTGATTAAATCTAGTGACCTGGTTTAGGTATGCTTTTCTCATTTCCTGTTGATTGTGACGGTGATGTGAGACCACCTTTCATGTCTCTAAATCCAGCTTCACTCATAGGCCTTGCATCAACTATTGTTATTTCAAGCTTTCTGAAAAGAAAAAAAAAATCAATTTGGAAGGAGCCACCGGAAATCAGATTATAAAATGTTTACTGTTAGCTTAAAAATGATACACTTATAATATTAATATTACTCTAAAGAACACTGGACTCAATAAGCACACCAACACTATATGCTGGATACATCAGACTCTTTAATAGCACACTCTCACATAACACCCAACAATATAATGAAGCCTTTTGCCAAGGGGAATAATTCTACACACAAAATATAAACACAAACACATTTGAACAATGTCAACATTGACTATTTTTTTTTTTAAAGTAAGAAAACATATAGGTTAGGGCATTGTCTTTGATTCCAAAGATTAAGCAGTATTTCCCATGACCATGCAAACCCAGTTCCAACAAGAAAACAAATAACACTAACTCACTTTTTAACTGAACCAGACTTAGTAACGGCTGGACTGGTCGAACCATTGACAGAATTTCTTGTATTCAGCAACTGCTGATCATTCCCTTTTTTAAAAATATATTACAATAATAAATTCAAAACCATGCAAGCAGCATATTGTGTCTCTAAGTTAAAGGAAATAATATATTTAATTACAACAAGATTCTCAGGGCTGGCAAAGACTTTTCTGCAGGGAACAGTACCAGGGAAAATAAGGAGAGTCAGCCAAAGGAAGTGATGGGACTAAAACATTAAGGAACCGATATGGAAGAAAATTTAACCCTAGCAAAAGCCAGAGAGGAATGGAGAGAGATGGTTGTCAGTTCAAGTGTGGTGCCCCAACAGTTTAACAGACTAAGGGAAAGGTTCACTATTTTTACGAACTTTATATCAACTCACTCTGTCTGTCTGGTAAAAAGTTTGTACTCGTTATTTCTACCACACCCAATCTCGGATCAAGCTGAAATTTTACCTGACAACACAAGAATTAATACAAAAAAAATTTACCAACTGGTTTTCAGCTTTTTACGAGACTGACAGAGTGAGTTGATATAAGCTTTGTAAAAATATTTGTAATCGCATAGATTTATTGTTGTAAGTCTAGATCTATTACAAATTTAAATACATGACTGAACCAAAATAATTGATACAACTACAGTTAATTTAAGCTTTGCTTTTTTAATTTATTTTTTAAAATGTTTTTCTTGTTTATAAGTAGGACCAATTCTTTTTATTTTCTTTCCAAAATGTTCTATATGGTTCCAAGTTTTAAAATAATTCTAACATCAAGGGGACACTACTACAGCTTGTTTAACAGATTTCAAAATAAAAAGTGTTTCCTGTACCAGGTTTGTTAAACTGAGCCTCTGTACTTGGTCGTTGTGCAGGTGGGGGAGGAGGTCTGTGTACGGCTGGAGGAGGAGGTCTGGCCCCAGGAGGTGCAGGCGGAGCAGGCCTTGGAGGAGGTGCTTGCTGGGTGGATGCAGCATCTAGAAAAAAAAAGTATAACGGGTTTACAAAATTATTTTTTTTTTAACTATCATGCTGTATAAGCAAACACAGTGCACTATGGTACAATCTCTTTTGTGGACCCAAGAAAGGGGGTATCTTGGAGGTTTCCATGGCTGCCTTTAAGTGCTCATCAAACACAACTTAGCTCGAGTCAGGATTTGAGCTAAAGCCCCCTTGATAAGCAGCCAAGGGGTTGATGCCTCTAAGCCACTACAGTATTGTTACTGTGTTGATATTTCATTAGATTTTATCAAAGAAATAGAAGATATACTAGGATAAAACTAAAGGGTAACTGTCTGCTATATATTATATGTTTTAAAAATTTATATTTAAGATTATTACATCCTTGCCCAAACCACTTGCAGAGAATGGCAGGATACAAACTTGAAACCATTCTAAGTACTGGTGTACAACATAGCTTGGCAAGACATCTATTTAATAGAAGTCTGAATATTGTTAGGGACATTTTAATGTCTATAAAAAATACTATGCCACATGGTGGCAAAGTGGTAAAGCTCTAGGCTTATGAACTGGAGGGTTCTGTGTTCAAATGCTGCTGAAGACTGGGTTTTTTTTATTTCAAGATCTTTAGGGCACCTGTGAGTCCACCCAGTTCTAATGGGTACCTGACATTAGTTTGGGAAAAGTAAAGGTGTTTGGTCGTTGTGTTGGCCACATGACACCCTCAAAAATTCTTGTCCACAAAAACAGATGACATTTACATCCTCTGCCCTAAAGATTGAATGCTCTGAATGGGATGTTGCCAAAAAACCTTCCACAAGAAAGCAGGGACAGTAGTGGGCTGGGTTTGAACTGGGAATTATTGAGATAACAGTCCAGAGCGCATACCACACAACCATGAAGCTATCCCAACCAGACAACCAGTTAATCTTGATAAAAGGTATGCAGGCTTAAAGGGGGATTGAAAAAAGGACAAAGAACTTAGTGCACCATATTTACCATGCCTAATATGTATTATGCACTAAAAACCAATGACCTACATACTACTAGTATGAGAACCATAACAATAGTGGTAAAGGGCCACATCACTCTGAAAAAATCAATAAGTTCAAAGGAACATCTACAACTTAATTGTGCACTAGGGGAAGATGTTTCGGTGGCAGGAGAGTTTGAAAATCACTGTATAACAATCCTGCCTAAAGAGACCTAAAACAACAAAGTGAGAACCAGTGTAAGGGACTGAACTTGTTTTCACAATCATTTATAAAATGCATAAAAACATATTAACTATGTAAAGGTTTCCACATTGAACAATTCACCATAGTATTTGTCATTAAGAACAGTATCCAGAGACCAATCTCAAGAAGCCCATATCCAGAGGCCAGTATCAAGAAGCCCATATCTACAGGCCAGTATCAAGAAGCCCATATCTACAGGCCAGTATCAAGAAGCTAGTATCTAGAGACCAGTATCAAGAAGCTAGTATCTAGAGGCCAGTATCAAAAAGCCCATATCTAGAGGCCAGTATCAAGAAGCCCACATCTAGAGGCCAGTATCAAGAAGCCCATTTCTAGAGGCCAGTATCAAGAAGCTAGTATCTAGAGACCAGTATCAAGAAGCTAGTATCTAGAGACCAGTATCAAGAAGCTAGTATCTAGAGGCCAGTATCAAAAAGCCCATATCTAGAGGCCAGTATCAAGAAGCCCACATCTAGAGGCCAGTATCAAGAAGCCCATTTCTAGAGGCCAGTATCTAGAGACCAGTATCAAGAAGCTAGTATCTAGAGGCCAGTATCAAAAAGCCCATATCTAGAGGCCAGTATCAAGAAGCCCACATCTAGAGGCCAGTATCAAGAAGCCCATTTCTAGAGGCCAGTATCAAGAAGCTAGTATCTAGAGACCAGTATCAAGAAGCTAGTATCTAGAGACCAGTATCAAGAAGCTAGTATCTAGAGGCCAGTATCAAAAAGCCCATATCTAGAGGCCAGTATCAAGAAGCCCACATCTAGAGGCCAGTATCAAGAAGCCCATTTCTAGAGGCCAGTATCAAGAAGCTAGTATCTAGAGACCAGTATCAAGAAGCTATAACTAGAGGCCAGTATCAAGAAGCCCATATCTAGTGGCCAGTATCAAGAAGCCCTTTTCTAGAGGCCAGTATCAAGAAGCTATAACTAGAGGCCAGTATCAAGACGCCCATATCTAGAGGCAGTATCAAGAAGACCATATCTAGAGGCCAGTATCAAGAAGCTATAACTAGAGACCAATATCAGGAAGCTAGTAACTAAAGGCATATATCAGGAAGCTACTATCTAGAGGACAGTATCAAGAAGCTAGAATCTAGAGGCCAGTATCAAGAAGCTAGTATCTAGAGGCAGTATCAAGAAATCTAGAGGCAGGGCCAGATTTATGTATAGGAAACACAAGATATCTATAGCTTATATAATATATAAATAGCCTCCAAGAAAAATTTAGCAGTAGACTTTTTAGGGTCCCATATCTCAAATAGCTTTGGGCCTTTTCAAGTCCAAATAAGGCACTAGAGGCCAGTATCAAGAAGTCAGTATCTAGAGGCCAGTATCTTAGGTTTGAACTCTGCTCCTTGTTCTACAGGCCATATCCACTAGTTTGCTAAGGTAGGCTCTTTCAAAGGGAGAAGCTTGGCTGCCTGCGCAAGAAGATTCAATAACAGGCTGGATGCCTTTCAGAATTTCTATCAGAACAATTTTTTTTTAAAAGTTACATTACAATCTATAGGGCAGATAATGTAAAGGTCATCTGTTTCTCTGGCCCATGGTTAACAAGGGCGTCATGTGGCCAGCTCAATGACCTGCGGCCTTTACTTCTCCCCAACTAATGGGTTTATCTAGGGGATGATTTAATTAACCGGGTTCCCCACATCAACTGGCTAACGTACTAATCAAATACGGTAACAACAGCTAACCAAGTAAAAATAAAAACCAAACTGTAAATAAGTGGTCAACAAGCATTGAACAATAACAATATTTAATTCTAAATACAATACACTAAATATTTTGAATATGTACAAATTATGTGATAATAATTGAATGCATTATCAATTGTACAAATCAAAACACGCCCAATTCAAACTACTTCCTATACCTAAAAACACAAATTCTTAAACAAGAAAACTTCATATGCACACTACTCCATTAAAGCTGGGTGGACTTAGAAGAGCCAGATTCTGAAATTAAAAATCACAGTCTTCACCAGAATTTGAACCCAGGACCTGGTTCGGAAGCCAAGCTCTTTTTCTGCTCGGCCAAAGATCCTCAAAATAAAAATCTCAGTCTTAACCAGAATTTGAACTCAGGACCCCTGTTCGGAAGCCAAGTGCTTTTTCTACTCAGCCACCTCGCCTCCATCAGAAGTATTAACCCAAATTAAATAAAAGACTTGCAAATCATGGAACATTAATTCTGATTTCAGAACCTTTCTAATAAGCCTCACAAGATCACCTGCTTTACTATACAGAAGCTTTTTACTTTCAGAAATCTTCTTGATGAATTAGTAATTCTAGCTAATAAGCAACATTTATCCAGGAGTCCACTTAAAAAGTCTATTATACTTGCTTTTTTCTGCAGTTATTTCCAAAAATGTATTAAATGTTTTTATTAAATATCCTGAACACTTGGATACAATACATTATATATAGGCTATATTCATGTCTGTCAATCAGTTAAATTGAGTTATTTGGTGGCTGTCCATTTACTATTCACAGATAACCTTTAAACTGACTAGAGATCTATTATCATTATGACTATGAGTAGTATGAGAGAAATTTAATTGAGTTTCCTGAATATCAATCTAGATTGTGTTTTGGATGCCCCCCCCCCCCCCCAATTATTGCATAACCCACAGTAAAAAAAAAAGTATGGGTGGAAGTATGTTACTGTTGTGTACTGTTACGTATGGGTCCATGGGGAAAGGGGGGGGGGGTAAATCATTTTATAGATAAATAGGCTTACGGCTTAAAGCTAGACTAGACTTTGATTCTAACGACATCTAGATTTAATTTAAATATTTTAACCAAGAAGACAATAAATATCTTTAATGACTTCAAACACCTTGAGTTTTAGAGGCCGGTCTTATCACAGTAGGTTTGGTCCTCTTTCTTGCAGGAGGAAGTGGGGCAACTCCCACATTATTTTCCGAGGTATCTATTAAATCACTCATATTAAAACGAACTTCACAGCAAATATATTCCTTTAACGATACATCTCTAAAATCAGGGAAATAATTCGTGTCATTTTGAAGAAACACATTCAAATTTAAAGTCAGAATAGTCACTAAAATTTACAAAGCTTTTGTAGTTCTTTATTTGATTATAGAAAGATGAATGAATGATTAAATTAGTTAGTCTTAGTATACTGTATAGCATATGTAGGAAGCACAGACCTATATAAGGTCGTAGTATGTACTATATAGGTCTGTGAACGAGTCAAATAGTAGAACAATGGTTTAATCTAAAATCGAGCAGTTAAAAAAAATATACAATTGTAAACATTTCAATGAGTGAGAGATTTACTTTTAGATAGATCTACATAGATCTAGATCTACTAGTACTAGATCGATCTCTATGTCTAGAATCTAGCTCTAATTCTAGATCTATTCTATTAGATCTAATCTAGAGTTTAGACTGTCATAAACATTTTAATTTAATCTAGCTTTACCTGTTACTCACTTACTGTTAGTTATTTATTTATTATAATGAAATTGAAGGCTGACTTAGAATAGTAGGACTAGGAACAATTTGATAATTTAAATGGAAAGCCTTGGCCATTTTTATAGTTATGTGGAATGTGCCTTATGTGGATCACTGCAATGATTTAAACCATGATAGTGCATAGTCATGATCACCAACTTTACAAGTCATGGGTCCATTGAGAGAGACATCTAATTTTTTCTGTTCTGTAACAAGTGTTTGTTTTACATATAAATATATTCTTTGAATGAATGTTCCTTCAGAAGTTCAGTACATTACCATGATTACCTCATTTAGACCTAGTGATTTCTAGGGCAGATGATGTAAAGATCATCTGTTTCTGTGGGCCATGGTTAATGAGGGTATCTTATGAAAATGGCCAGCTCTATGACCAACCACCTTTATTTTTTCCCAAATAACATCAGGTACCTATTAGACTAATTAGAGTTGACTAGACTCTGTCGTGCATTAAAAGTCATTAAATTGAAAATGCCAGTCTTCTGCTGGATATGAACCTGTAACCTTTTTGTTTGAAGCCAAGTGCTTTACCAATCAACCATCACACCCCACATGTTACTTCACAATCGAAGATTATTATGTCATAGCCCAAGCCTCTTACATGATGGCTGGGGAGGGCAGAAGGCAGGGTTCAAACCTGGGACTATTCAGATGATAGTCCAGTGCACTTACAACATGACCAGGCAGATATCTGAGTTACCTTAAATTTGTAGGTGCAGATGTATATTGACCAAATTATAGTGTATGCTCTTATAATCAGTTTGAATCCTTATTAATCATATGAAAGAGAGGAGTGTTATTAATAATAATAATTATCTTTTTGTCTGTATGGAAATTTGTCTTACAATTTGTGCATTACACCAAACAAAAAACATTATAACTATAAGAAACCAAAATGTACACATTCACACCAGACTCACTGTACATGTACATGTATAATTTTACTATTGTAATCATACAAATGTAATCATTCAGTTTTATTCTGAGATGTCCACATTTCCTTTTTCAGATTTTCAATCAGAGACTTAAATCTTAACAGGTTTGTTCTAATATTATTTTATGATTCTTTGCACTACAAAGGCATGTTTAAGACATAAATTATCTTCTTACATAAGTTGGCAGTGGTTCCTTCTTAACAGAAGATAATAATGTTATCAGTAAGATTTAATATTATCTTCTTTATCTGTAATTGATGAGATAAAATAGTGTACTCTGGTCTTAAAACTTAAGAAACACATCTCAGATAATGCTGAATATTAAATCATACTGTCACCACCTTACATCAACCGTGAGTGGTAGCTCTCTAAATGTAAAGATAGGGTATTCTGCTGTATGGCACCAACTTTGAGATGGCGACACAAACATTTGTAGCTCAGGTGGAAAAGAACTTGAAACTGACAGTTCAACAGCCGACTAGTTTATAAATGATATCAATGAGCAGTTCCACAATCCACTTTTTAAAACCATTTATTAGCACTACATTAGCATTTTACACGTTTCCGATAAAGTTCAATAAAACATTCTTACTCTAAAATGTTCACTTTTACAATCATTACTGAGTCAAATACATTAGAGTTGGCCTAGAGGTAGAGGTTGTTGAGTGATAGATGCATGCTCTAGCAGATAACAATCTAAATGTCTCAAGTACAAGTCATTGGTTCATATTTAAATTTGTATGATTTGTATTTGTAGGATTGTGGATGCACTCTATTTAATGTAAAAAAAATTCAAACACTCATTTAGGGGCCCACTCTCAGGTGTGGGCCCAGGGGGATTTTCAAATTCCCCTCCCCTTAGATATGCCACTGTGTCAGAAACTTTTTTTTAATCCTAGAAACTAGATTATTGTTTCATGCGTAGATTAACATGCCATGAATCCAGCTCTAACTTTACACTAGGACTCTCTCTTTTTTTTCCTCTCTAACATTTTCCGCCCATTTTTTATTTTTTACCATAGTTTTCTTTTTCTACCTCAGATAGCTGCTGTAGTTATATTCTCGACAAAATAAAATGACCTCATCAAATTTGGATGCAGGTTTCCTGCATGGATTTGTTGAATCATTTCTTGTTGTTTTTGTGTCAGAATTTGGTGACAACACTTTCTTCATATCAGTCATCTTGGCAATGAAGCATTCTCGATGGCATGTCATGATGGGATCTTTAGCCTCATTATTTGTCATGAATTTTATGTCAGGTAAAAATAGAATTATGTTATTGATCGTTACAAGCAGATGAGACTCTTAATCATACACTAACAGACTCATCTGTAATAGGTTATGAAGACTTTAATCTTGATTAACAAACAATAATATATCAATTATAACTTCGTTTAGATTTCTCAGTTTTTTAGCTTTTTCTCTTGATCTTCCCCTTCTCACCATTCCACTTTCACACTATGCTGCGCACATAACAAAAATTTGTATTTAATACTGTAACTTATAAGTGTAATACTTTTAAGGTTCTGTTGTGCTGTAAGCTACAAAAAAGTCCTAAAATCTTTCACTTAATTCCTGTTGAAATACTTGTTCTCATTTTGATGCAGTGTGACTTTTGATTTCAGTTCTTGTTGGCTATGCTGCTTCCATCATTTCAAAAGTTTGTATCACTTATATCTCTTCCATATTGTTCCTTGTGTTTGGTTTCAAGATGATACAAGAAGGTAAGAAAGTATCTAGAGTTGCATGGACAGAATGGGCTAGAGTTACATTGAATAATAGAATATGCATCCTCTGTTTGGGAACCCTCAACTCAAGAAAACATTAAGAAACTGGAACAGACACAAAACAGAGCAGTGAGATTCATAACAAACGAATATTCACATTTCACTAGAGTAACACCTTTAGTAAAATCACTAAATTTAGAAAACCTTCAGGATAGAAGACTTAAAAGTAAAGTAGCAATTATACATGAAACACTGAACCATAATCTTCAAATACAAAAACAAAATTTAATAAAAATACTCAGAAAGACACAAAGATTCCTCATCCCATATGCTAGGACAAATTTGTACAAATGCTCTCTCTTCCCTAGTGCTATAAGAGCATGGAATGGGATTGCCTGACCCAGCCAGGAAAACCAATGACTTGTCAGACTTTAAGTCATTGGTTAAAAAGCATGACTAGATGCATGATACATAGGATGTAATCATCTTCTTTATTGAAGTAAAATCTTTATTTTTTAACATAAGATAAGAAAGAATGGGCTAGAGTTACATTGATAGAATGGGCTAGAATTACATTAACTTAGATGCTATCTAAAATCCTGTTTATCATGAGCTCATGACAGATATTGGATGAACAATTGAGTATCTTTTTTATCTTTCAAGGTTGGAGAATGTCTGCTGACAAAGCAGAAGAAGAGTATGAAGAAGCTCAAGAACATCTTCAAAAAAGTGAAGCCAAAGTAAAATTTGATTCTAATTTTCTTTTATAAATATTTGGCCTACATATTCTTTTTAAAAAAATGAGTTTATAGTTTATTCTAAAGGGGCTTTGATACTGAGTGGCTAAGTGCTTGGCTTCCAAACACAGATTTGAATCTCAGTGAAGCCTGGGATTTTGAAATTTGGATTTTTTGGATGCCTCTGAGACCAGCCAACTCTAATGGTTGCAGTTGGGGGAAGTAATTCGGGTTAGTCCTTATGCCCGCACACAGATGACCTTCACCTCATCTGCCCAATAGATTGCTCCTTCTTTGATGGATTGTTATTCATCCCCTGTATCTGCACTGTGTTTGAATTATTTTTCAACAATATTTTATATCATTCAAGTTATTGCTCAAGTGATTTATATTTTATTGCTCATTTCTCATTAAATTGCTGAGCTTGAAACCATTAAACTCAAAACAAACAAAACATTAAAAATATAAAAATACTTCTGTTTTTAAAAGACTGCCTCCTTTACACAATGTATAGAGAGATTATTTTTCTCTTAATACCCAATAAATGTTTACATATTTTTTATCATTCTAAAAAAAAGTTATAAGCAAAAATATAAAAGCTTGCAGTTGCAAAAAAAAAAGGGGGGGGGGGGGAAATGACCCTTTTTTTTTTTAAAAAAAAGCTTGTTGGTATTGAACAACCTATGAGGTTTAAATCTATCATAAATTTCTTTTCAGCTTGTATTACCATAAGAATATTTACATAGCAAAGCATGGGTATCAGCTAGCTTTAGTTTTATATTCTAAGAAAGTAAGAAGAAAAAAAAAAATGATTTGGTCTAAAATGATTTGGTCCAAAATGATTGGTCTAAAATGATTTGGTCCAAAATGATTTGGTCCAAAATGATTTGGTCTAAAATTAGTGATTTTGTACCCTTCCTCCCCTTTTTTTTTATGTTTGTAGACAACATGACAAAAGTTGTCATCTTGTATGGTTATTACAGCTTTTCTATTATATATTTACTTATAATTCTTTAGCAACTTCTTTCTTGATGCGTCTAGGTGTCTCGAGGTTCCGCTGTAATTAACGAATAAAACAACTAAACAACTAGATCTATACACATAAACTTTAATGAACTTTTCCGTCATATCACAACCTGTACTCTCTACTTTTGACAACTTCCAGTGATTCGTTCATATGTAAAATAATACTTATTCACCCGTGACAATCATAAAGTTGTTTTTTTCTTAATGTTTTATAATGTACACTCATTACAGGAAAAGTGTAAAGCAACATCAAGAAATCAAACTTCAAGCATGTTATCCCAAGTTGTCATCCAGTGTTTTACCTTGACCTTTCTGGCAGAATGGGGTGATCGTTCTCAAGTAGCAACAGTAGTTCTTGGGGCTAAAGAAGTAATCACATTTTGTTATTGTGTATTTGTTGTTATATGGTGTGCACATCAAGATTTCTAGAGAAATGTAAACAAGATCTTTTTTTGACTCATTGACTTCCAGTTTTGAGTTTCTACACAGAAGCAGAAATAATGTAGGGGAGATAATTTTAAAAAAATGAAACTTTTTTTTTTCTGCTAAAAGAAGATTTGACAACTTTAACTTTGTTTCAGGGAGTTCATATAAGTTTCAATCTTCATGTTAAATCTACTACTTTGAATTCATTATTAAAACTGAAAGAAAAAAAAATTATACTACGCTTGTTTTTAATGTGTCTCCCTGTAACTTCAGAATATCTTGGGAGTCCTACTTGGCAGTTTGGCTGGCAATGCTCTCTGTACTTGCCTGGCTGTGATTGGAGGAAAACTTATTGCTGAAAAAGTATCAATCAGAACAGGTGACAAAAATTTATTTATTATTAAAAAGTGTGTGTTTTTTCTGTCTTCTGTTATAGTTAATTAAAAAAATAAAAAAAGAGTGGTTAATATGTATCTGTTAGGGTGGAGTTTATTGGTTGATAGTGCTAACTTTTTTTTTTAAATAACCAATCAGGTGATTTGTTTAATTCAGATTTGGGTTGTAAAAATATCAATGAAAGTGCTATTTTAAAAAATCACAAAAATACATCAAACACAACAATAAATTGCATATATACAAAAGCATAACTTTAAAATTAATTTATTTAAAAAAAAGAAGGATGAAGCTCATTTTAGATCTGTATGTGCAATCTGGCAGTGATACAAGACCTGCCCCTATCACTAGCCTTTACTCCTTCTTCTGTCAGTGATAGCAGTTCCACTAGATCCAATATATTAGCCACCTGTGGAAGCCAGGTGTTGGACTGGTGGTCAGAGAACATTTGAGATGCTGTCCCTTGGAAGCATTTTGGAGTGGAGTGCTTAGCTCCATGACTGATAATAATCTTAAGCATCGGCCTCATTGAGCACTTAAATTAAGCCCTCTCATTGATTAGACTGGTCCTTACACAAACCTTTCTCACTAACAAAATGACCATTGCCTGGACCATTTGTCACTGTGAAACGACTCTAGTGCTGACTTATCGCATTATGTGGAATGGCTTCATCTTCATATATCACTTAGCTATAATCTGGTGGCTGAGTGGTAAACCATTGGCTTCTAAACTGAGGGGTCTCAAGTTTGAATCTCAGTGAAATTATGGTAATTTTTGAATCCACTTAACTCTAATGCATACCTGACATATTTTGGGGAAATTAAAGGCAGTTGACAGTTGTGCTGGCCACATGACACCCTCATTACCCATCTGCCCTAGAATATCATCTGCGTCACAGATTGTAACATCTGAAAGGG
This sequence comes from Biomphalaria pfeifferi, assembly GCA_030265305.1. Taxonomy (NCBI): domain Eukaryota; kingdom Metazoa; phylum Mollusca; class Gastropoda; family Planorbidae; genus Biomphalaria; species Biomphalaria pfeifferi. The sequence goes on along the minus strand of JASAOG010000226.1, from coordinate 550,563 downwards.
GTGGGTTTATTTTCTAAGCAATATAATCACCAACCTAACTAACCCGGAACATCATTACCTGTCTGCCATAGAAACAGAAATATCCTCTGCCCCATAGGTTGTAATGTCTGAAATGGGTGGGTTTATTTTCTAAGCGAATATAATCACCAACCTAACTAACCCTTAACCTTTTTCTCTGTTACAGTGACACTAGTCGGAGGTGTTCTCTTTTTATACTTTGCTGCGTCAACATTCTACATTGATGATGACTAATGTTTATTGGAATAAGAAAAAATATTTAGAACACAGAAGTCTGGACATAGTCATGTAGCTACACAGAAGTCTGGACATAGTCATGTAGCTACACAGAAGTCTGGACATAGTCATGTAGCTACACAGAAGTCTGGACATAGTCATGTAGATACACAGAAGTCTGGACATAGTCATGTAGCCACACAGAAGTCTGGACATAGTCATGTTGCTACACAGAAGTCTGGACATAGTCATGTAGCTACACAGAAGTCTGGACATAGTCATGTAGCTACACAGAAGTCTGGACATAGCCATGTAGCTACACTGAAGTCTGGACATAGTCATGTAGCTACACAGAAGTCTGGACATAGTCATGTAGCCACACAAAAGTCTGGACATAGTCATGTAGCCACACAGAAGTTTGGACATAGTCATGTAGCTACACAGAAGTCTAGACATAGTCATCTAGCTGTAAATGCTTGGTAGAGAATCAACAGCATCTGTAGTTTACAATCAGTTGTTTTTATTTTGATTGAATAATGATGGAGACATAACAGTTTGCATAAATGTTGATGAGAGCACCCACTAGAGATCACCCCTGACACTTGTTTCTTGCTAATGTATTTATATGTTGCACTACTTTTAACTTTGAGATATTCCTAGAGATTATTCCAATAAAAGGGCTTTTATAAGTGTTCCCTCCCTTGCCTTGGGTATTACATTACATGCCCGCTGATAAAGGAATTTCTTTTCTTTTTCTTTTTTTTTAGTTATCCATCATTTTAAATCCATCATTTTAAGTTTGTATAAATCCTTGGAAAGGAATTTCTTTTCTTATTTTTTAGTTATCGATAACTTTAAATCCATCATTTTAAGTTTGTATAAATCCTTGGAAAGGAATTTCTTTTCTTATTTTTTAGTTATCCATCATTTTAAATCCATCATTTTAAGTTTGTATAAATCCTTGGAAAGGAATTTCTTTTCTTATTTTTTAGTTATCCATCATTTTAAATCCATCATTTTAAGTTTGTATAAATCCTTGGAAAGGAATTTCTTTTCTTATTTTTTAGTTATCGATCATTTTAAATCCATCATTTTAAGTTTGTATAAATCCTTGGAAAGGAATTTCTTTTCTTTTTTTTTTAGTTATCCATCATTTTAAGTTTGTATAGATCCTTGGTTTATACTTAGGGTGTAATTATCTTCTCATTTGAAGTAACAAAATCCTAAGTCTTGCAGAACAGGGAAAATATGCTGTAAATATTTAATAATAATAATAGTATATTTTGAATACCACAAACGAGTTCGCTATAAATAAACGACAAAGTCCAGATGGAACCCTTTACATTGAATAATTGGATTTTCTTTAATGGTTGTATTTAAACTTAAGCTACAGATGAATAAATTTTGTACTGACTACATTCCACTTGGGTATTAATATTAAGTGTTAGCTTAAACAATACACTTAAAAGTGTAATATTACACTAAGGAACACTTAATGCGATAAGCGATGCCAACACTAGGTGCTGGGTACATCATACTCTTTAATAGCACACTCTCACATAACATAGATTACGCACAACACAGTATGATGAATTTTCTTACCAAGGGAAATAATTCTACATACTAATAACATACACATAAACACAATGTCAACATTAAGAACATAGCTTATCACTTTAGATCAACTTGTTTATCTCTTTAGATTTTAGATCAACTTGCTTATCACTTTAGATCAACTTGTTTATCACTTTAGATTTTAGATCAACTTATTTATCACTTTAGATCAACTTGTTTATCACTTAAGATCAACTTGTTTATCACTTTAGATCAACTTGTTTATCACTTTAGATCAACTTGTTTATCATTTTAGATCAACTTGTTTATCACTTTAGATCAACTTGTTTATCATTTTAGATCAACTTGTTTATCATTTTAGATCAACTTGCTTATCACTTTAGATCAACTTGTTTTTCACTTTAGATCAACTTGTTTATCACTTTAGATTTTAGATCAACTTGTTTATCTCTTTAGATCAACTTGTTTATCACTCTAGATTTTAGATCAACTTGTTTATCACTTTAGATCAACTTAATTATCACTTTAGATTTTAGATCAACTTGTTTATTTCTTTAGATCAACTTGTTTATCCCTTTAGATTTTAGATCAACTTGTTTATCTCTTTAGATCAACTTGCTTATCACTTTAGATCAACTTGCTTATCACTTTAGATCAACTTGCTTATCACTTTAGATCAACTTGCTTATCACTTAAGATCAACTTGTTTATCAATTTAGATCAACTTTCTTATCACATTAGATAAACTTAATTATCACTTTAGATTTTAGATCAACTTGTTTATCACTTTAGATCAACTTGTTTATCACTTTTAGATTTCTGATCAACTTGCTTATCACTTTACATCAACTTGTTTATCACTTTAGATCAACTTGCTTATCACTTTAGATCAACTGTTCAATACCAGTGATGAAAATCTATGTATTTACATTCAGAATTGTTCTTTATGTAACTGCAATGTTGTGACATAAGCTGCAAATGTAATGTTCACTTTGATTCACTCATACTCTGAACAAAATATTTTTGTATTACTCTCATGTACATTCATTGTGTAGTTGTAATCTGCATCTGTATGTGAAAATGTCACCATTTTGATAGTCATATACAGTTGGTGTATTAGTTTGCTTTTTTCAATTGTTCTGTAAATATCTATATTTTGTAAATTTTTTTTCAATTGTTGTTTTATAAAAATATACATGTTGAAATCATTTTGATATGTTTACATTATATATTGGATAAGATCAGTGCAATAAAAATATTCATATTTAAATGCATCAAGAAAGTCTTATTCTTTGCTGATATAGGTCAGTGTTTCCCAAACTGTGTTCTGTGGAACATTAGGTCTTTTCTTCTTGAATGTATACATCAGACTAAAAAACTCTTGTTCCCCTGATGATTACAATTTTGTACAAAAATTAGCCACTTTTTAAAATCTACACTTCCTATGTAAAGGTTACAATAAAACTGTAAGACTCTTGTTTGAATGCACATTTTGTTTACATCAATGTTTTTGTATGTGTAACACACTAAAGTAAAATAAATTTACTCCAGAATAATAAATAAATAAATTTTATTTTATTATTATTATTGTTATCTTAGAAACGAATTAGTATTATTATTATTATAGATAGACCAATAAAGGTCAATTAAAACAATAGTAAAGGTTACCCTCTCAGACTTGGCAAGCCCTAGGGGTAAATGCAAACAGGAAATTAAAAAAAACTTATTTTACAAAAAATTAAAGAAACTTAAGAAGAGTCTATAAAAAGTATATTAAAATTAAACAGCTAGCCCAAAAACACAACTGACAGATGAATAGTGAATTCATAAACAATGTCATCTCTAAGGATAACAATACAAATTTTTAGTCATTTATTGGTTATACATTCAATCAAGGTTCCGCAAGGTTGTTAACGCCGGAAGTGGTAATGGTCTTAAGCCCATCATTACCTATAAAGTGCTTCCAATGGCATGCTTCTCAAACAGCCTCTGATAACCAGTCCAACTCCTGGCCTTCACGAGTGGTTCAGATACTGAGCCTGGCGGAAGCGTTACCACAGACAGGAGAAGGGGCAAAGGCGAGCAACTGGCGCCTAAACCAGTACGCTTCGGGCAGGAGGGCTCGTTAGCCTTGGTTGGCTACCCATCTAGGAGAAGGAAAACTCTGAATCCAAACCTCCGCTGCCTTGAGGCTATACCCAAACACGGGAAAGGCTTCGGGAGACAACCCTGAGGAAAAATCAGGAGCTGGTGACCCTTAGGCAGACTGTGGCACACCGTGCTACAGCCTGGCAGATCCTGCGGCGTACTGATCCCAAACTGTATCGGATATTCCGTTCCTTTGGTCACATCAGCTGCGCGGAACTGCTGTGTGGGCGACAACGTTCCGACCATAAACAATGCCCAGGCTTTCATCTCACTTAAATGTGTGAGATGAACCATAGTCGTTCTACGACCGAAGGAGGCCAATGTGTTTACTATTCAATCTAAGAACAACAGGAGAAGCCCCATTAAAGTTACAATTACATTAGTTCAGGAATAAAAGATGGACTCTTTGCAGATGGATGGACAATAAATAGAACAATAAAAACAATATAAGAGAGTGCTGAGGATACTGACATTATACAAAGAGAATTAGTAAATAAGCAAAGTAGAAAAAATACATAAACCACAGAACCATAATATACACATACAAAAAAGGCATCTAATGAAATACTCAACACACTGAAAAACAGCACATATATCGTTTAGTATGGTAGGACAAAGTCATACAATTTTTCCTTCTTTCCCAGTGCCATTAGAGCATGGAACGGGTTGCCTGAATCAGCCTGGTAAATTAACAACTTTGCAGAGTTTAATTCTCTAATTTACATGCATGGTGTAGACCTAGTTTAGTTAAGTGGTTATGTTAGTTTTGTAAATAAATATATAGTGTGATGAGTGCATTGTTTTTAGCTGTCGGTAAAAGCAGTGACGTAGTCAGTCAAATGACGTTGCAGAATACGGGCACACGAGAAGAGAATGTGTTAAAAGCAGTGACGTAGTCAGTCAAATGACGTTGCAGAATACGGGCACACGAAAAGAGAATGTGTTAAAAGCAGTGACGTAGTCAGTCAAATGACGTTGCAGAATACGGGCACACGAGAAGAGAATGTGTTAAAAGCAGTGACGTAGTCAGTCAAATGACGTTGCAGAATACGGGCACACGAAAAGAGAATGTGTTAAAAGCAGTGACGTAGTCAGTCGAATGACGTTGCAGAATACGGGCACACGAGAAGGGAATGTGTTAAAAGCAGTGACGTAGTCAGTCAAATGACGTTGCAGAATACGGGCACACGAGAAGGGAATGTGGTAAAAGCAGTGACGTAGTCAGTCAAATGACGTTGCAGAATACGGGCACACGAGAAGAGAAGGCCAGGATTTGTAAAAAGATGTTGAACAAACTGATAATTGAAACGACGGATAGAGAGACAAGACGATCATCCCCATCTGTTCTTCTTCTTCTCCTTGAAACTGTCAGGTAGAGTTGAGACATCAGCTCTCAGAACTCTAGGCCAGCAAAAGTGAAGAGCTCCCTCTCACCGGCCTGAATGAGAACAGTGTACACTGTTCTGTCTGGCGGGTGGGTCAGACTCGTGGCAAGAGGCAGCGTACACAAAGACCCCCGCCATTTTCCTTTTCTATACCAGGCTAACCGTGCGGGACACACCATTTATGTAACGGCCCCTTGAGGAACAGCGCCTGGATTATGACAAGGTTGTGGGAGCTATTTTACAACTCCGCACAGTGCAATCAGGATGCTCTCGCGCCCCCTTAGGCACCCCAAAGGGAGTCTTGTTTTGCTACCCTTTAGCCTAATCATTTCCTCCTACAATCGTTTCCATTATTGGTCCAATCAAATGGAAATTCCGTTTGACTACAGAGATGACCACCTCAGCGTAACCACTGTACCAATAACAATATAGTGTTTAAAACTGGTTTGTACGTGGGTGTAAGATGGATCATTATGTGGTCCGACTCTCCGAGGGGGAAATAACGTTCGACGTGTGTACGCCATTTTTATGTTGCTATAACAGATGTCCAAAGTTTTATCGTGCCTTGTAGGACAATTCAGTGGCGTAGCATTCATGCCGCGAAGGGCCCACGATCATTAGGGGCCCAAAGCCAGAGGAGTAGCAACAATGGGGTAAAGGGGTTCATTGCGCTTGGGACCATGACTCTTGACTAGTTGGGGCCCACGTGAGAACTTGCGGATGACACTAAAGTCCTGATGTTCACGAATTAAAATTTTGACACAGCTCCTTATTATTAAAATTTCTCAAAGCTCAATCAGTTTCTTTATTTGTCTGTATTTAAAATGTGCTATAATTTGTCCTGGACTGGGAGATCTCAGTCACAATGGAGTTTATAAGAAGTATGAAATTCTCACTGACTTTCAACTTCTTCTTATGAGTAACAAACTGTCTCAACAGATGTGATTCCAAAACTTTGTATCCGAGCCAAAGAAGCGCAATAGTGTCAAACACTCATTTAGGAAGTCTTCATCATATTGTCTTGTTGTCTTCGTATTGTGTAAAAAAAAAATAATGTAATCATTAGAAAAGAGTATAAAAAAGGAGATTAAAAAATTACATTAAATATTTAGCACGTAAACCAAACACCATGTTTCGTTAAATTTAAATATGCTTGTTCTGTTACAATGAATAGCGAAACCAAATTGAGGAGCAGGCTTATAAGAAAGATGTAGAAGATACAGAGATGTCCAAATTAATCTGACCGATGCTTAGTATGTGGTTCGTAGTTCTTAAAGAAAGTTAACACCATTATATTTATACAACAACCTCTAACCAGGCTTTATTTAAAACTGTTATGAGTATTCAAATTTAACAGGAAAACAAAGCCGCACAAATTCAAAACGAGATAATAGATCTATTGGACGATGCAGCTTTGAAATTACTACTGAGGTCCAATCCGCACCATTTTTTCTTTTACATTATTTAGAGTACTCAAGACATATAGAAAGTTGATCAAATTAGCATGATTTAAAAAAACAAAACTTTTGCGATCTTCGATGACAGAATGTAGCAATTTGAGAGTTATTTCTATGTTTTCATATTTGTGAGAATCAGACGTCTGCAGCACTGGCTGAACAAATGCTCCACATAATGAATAATCCCCATTTATCCTTAAATAAACTGCTAGGCTAAGGCTATGGTGGTTCTTCCACTATAAGTGGATAGTAGAGCCTACAATGGTCTTCGGGTATTGCTTCATCAAAATAAGCCGCTTGCGCATTTTCACTGTGCAAACCACGACCTAAGCCTGGTCAAATCGTCAGCTGTGTTCAAGAGGCTGCAGCATTCGTTTTATTTGGAGGAGGAGAGGGGCACCAAGATATTGTTACGATCTTCTCTCTCTATTAATCAGGCGTTCTATAAACACTGCTTAATGCACAACACAAAAACCTGACAACAAGAGCTCCAAATAATCTGATTCTTTAATAATGGTCAAGTAGATAACAGCCAATACTAGACAATTGTTATCTTCTTATATAATACAGACGTTACTTCAAAAAAAAGATGATTACGTCCTACGCGTCATGCATTTAGTCATGCATATTAACCAATGACTTAAATTCTGCCAAGTCACTGGTTTTCCTGGCTAGCTCAGACAACCCATTCCATGCTCTAATAGCACTAGGGAAGAAGGAGTATTTGTACAAATTTGTCCTAGCATATGGGACGAGGAATGTGCCTTTATTTTTGTGTCTTTCAGAGTATTTTATTAAATTTTGTTTTTGTATTTGAAGATTATGGTTCAGTGTTTTATGTATAATTGCTACTCTACTTTTGAGTCTTCTGTCCTGAAGGCTTTCAAAATTTAGTGATTTTACTAAGGGTGTTACTCTAGTCAAATGTGAATATTCATTTGTTATGAATCTCACTGCTCTATTTTGTGTTTGTTCCAGTTTCTTAATGTTTTCTTTAGTCGAGGGGTCCCAAACGGAGGATGCATATTCTATTATTGGCCTAACCAAGGTTAAATAACATTTTAGTTTTACGTTCTTATTTGATTTATAGAAATTTCTTTTAATAAATTCTAATGCTTTGCTTGATTTTTTGATAGTTTCATCAATATGTGGATTACATGCCAGTTTTTCATTTATTATTGGCAACAAACACATCAACAACTAATAATGCTACACAGTAGGCTACATAACCGTACTAAACTCTACTGTCTCTTATCTCTTTCTGGACTCTTACATTCACTTGAGGACTCAACTGTCCTGCGCGATTGTAGTTTTTCTTTGCATTTAACATTGGTGTTTTAGGGTATAGGAAGTAGTTTCTTTTAAGTGCGTTTTGTTGTCAAGAATATTGGGTGTGTGTGTGTGTGTTTACGTCATCCTTAGTTCCCTAGTTCCCGCAAGAGAGAGAGAGAGCTGCTCTTGTGAGCTGGGTAGCGGGTTTTTTTGGTTCCCCTTGTAAGGGTACGTAAGTACATAGTTTTATTAAGCACGCTGATCTTTCGGTACGGGGGTCGCTATTGAAAAGTTCTTTCTTGTAGCGGCATCGCTAGATCTAGGTTTTCTTTTCGTTTCAGGGTGTTAGGTTTGGGCTATGGGAGAGTGTGTTGTCTTTCTGCCCTTGGAGTTGTGTAGTAACTATCGGTGTTGAGGTGTAGGGAGTTGAGCTTCTGTTGGGCGCCGAGATGGAGTGTGAGCGTGAAGGTGTGTTACGGAAACCTGTTGGTGTGATACTAGACTAATTAGTAATCAAATGCTAACTTCAATGAAATTGATGTACATGTAAATAGGTTTGAAAAATTACAATTAAGTTTAATTAAATATTGTTCCTATTGACAACTGTTGTTATTCACTAAATGTTCAGTTGAATAACTGTTATTCAATGTTTGTAGTTTACATGCTAATACCTTTAGGTTCTTGTGTTACTCTATTCAGGCTGGGGATACGGAACCGTAATATAATATCATACCCTAGCTAATCTGAAATCCCACCCTGACAGAAATGGGGGCTCGTCCAAACGATATGTAAATGTCAACTTTTTGACCTCTGTGTCCTTGATTTGACCGTTAGAACCATCATAAGATATATAACAAATATGTAATGTTTATGTATTAAATAAAATTAAATACATTTAAGCCGTTTGAGCGGTCTGATGATTTATGTACAGCACACGATATATTAGTTGGGCATCCCTTGTATTGTGCCGAATGTGAGTAGTTCCCATTTGTTCGGTAAACTTAGAGTGTGTAATTACTCTTTGAAACTATTGTAACTTGTTTTTGTAATTATTGTCACCAACGCCTGAATCCTCTGACTCTGAGCGGCAACGTGTGAGTGGATCGAGTGCCTGTCGACGGGATCGACCTGAATCTGTGCGGTTTGTTGGCTGGTGTACCGGAACCGTCCTGAAGTTAGAACCGTTGGTCTGTTCCAGTGGCTGTGGTTGCCTGTGGCGTTTCTCTTCTGCGGAGCCTGGAGTGAGGCGATTCCTTCCGACGCGGGATACTGAGCAGATAAGTCCTTGGCCCTGTTTTTGTCGATGCACCCGTGATTTCAGTTCGCCCGTTATAATTAAGTAATGATATATATTCTGTTTCTCTCTATGATCTGACTTTGGGTTTTGTTAGTGATAGTTAGACTGTAATTATTAATTAAGGCTTAATAGTCTATGTAATGGAGACGAGGTTGACTCTAACCGCCCAGTTCATCAGTGACGGCCGTGCTCTCGGGTATGATGGTGAGAGGTTGGAGAGGTATGTGGCAGAGCAGAAGGTTGACTACGAGAGAGCCAAGAAGGAGGAGTTTGAACGAGAAACGGCTAGGCTTGAGCGAGAAGAGAGGTTGAGAAAAGAGGCGAAGGCTGAGGAGAAAGCCAGACTTGAGCGTGAAGAGAGGTTGAGAAGAGAGGCGAAGGCGGAGGAGGCCGCTAGACATGAAAGGGAGGAGAAGTCTAGGCGTGAGGAACACGAGAGGTGGAAGGAGAGAGAGGCTAGAGAGGAGCTCAAGAGAAAAGATGAACTGGAGTTGGCACGGCTTAAAGAGAAGTCGGCGACAGAGGCAGGTGCAGTGGCAGGTCAGGCAGTTGAGGTGCGACAAAAGAGTGTCTTGGACAGGCTAGACAAGAACTTCCAAGGCATGAAGGAAGACGATGATCTTCTGGCGTACCTGACGCACTTTGAGGCCGTGGCAGCAAGGTGTAAGATTGAGAGTAAGGAGTGGTCCCTGCTATTGTCGTACAAGTTGACGACATCGCTCAAAAACTTTATGTTGAGGGACAGTCTGTTCCTTAGCGATAAGTATGAGGATGTCAAAACGGCACTTCTCCGCCACGCAGACATCAATGCGGAGACATGCCGCAAAAGGTTTCACCGGGTCAAACCACGGCAGAATGACTTCCGTGGGTATGTGACTGAGCGGAGGACCGCACTTGACAACTGGTGCAAAATGGCTGAGGTAGGAAAGACAGTAGATGAGATCAAAGATCTCTTCATTAAAGACGGGATACTTGGAAATGTTTCAGGGGAGGTCTATCGACAACTTGTTCTAAACAAGCAAAATACTGTGGAGAACATGTTAGACATCATAGAGGGGTTTAAAGTCGCGAATTCGAGGGCGTCGCTTGCTAAAGAAGAAAGTGTTTATGTGGCGGCGGCGTGTGGAGAAGCAGTGAATCGTGGCGCGGCCGTTGAAAGAAAAGTGATTGTTTGCTTCGGGTGTGGCATGAAGGGCCACAAGTCAGTTGAATGCCCTCAACGTTCGCCGGTAGCGAACTCCACCCCTGTTACTGATGGAAGGTGTAAAAAAGCACCCGCAATCCCTGCAAATTCTCACCCAAATAGAAATGTTTCATTGGGGCGCTATCGGAGACAATTTGATGGTAGTGGGCGCAGAATCCGCGGCACGAGCACGAGGCGACAGAGTTATGACGTGGAGGGGCGTCCTCCTGATAACAACTACGGAAGGTCAGGGGGTACAGGGGCGTACACACCGAGACCCAACTATAATAACAGAACCTTTGGCCCGCCGATTAGATACAGGTGACTGAGTGGTCCACATGATGTGCAAAACTGTTGCAATTGTTCCTTAGGAAAGGGTCTTGATTGTTTTTCCCCTTGTAAAAAAGAAACATTATCTTATGTGGATAAATCGTTGCGTGACAGATCGGTAGGCAAGTTGAAGTTTGAAAGTGGTAGAGTAAATGGCAAAGTTGTGTCTGTGTTGAAAGATTCTGGTTCAAGCGTGATAGGTATTAGGAGCTCGTTAGTTGGAAAGAATGATATGATTCCTGGAAGTTACAGGTTGAAACTTGTTGATGAGACTGTGAGAGATTACCCGTTGGCGTGCGTTTACGTTGAGACTGAATATATTATCGGTAAGTTTGTAGTAGCATGTTTTAGGGATCCAGTAGCAGACTTAATTATTGGGAATGTAGATTTGAACGGTGGCAGTCAACTTGGTTGTGCTGCTGTAACTAGGGCGATGACAGAGAGAGAAAATGATGACAGTGTTACGAATGACAGTGGAGTGCTGGAAGATTGTCGTGAGGTTTTAGGAACGAGCGATGACTTTTTACGGGAGCAATTAAGTGATCCGTCATTGAAAGATCTTTGGGAGCGGCAGGTGGATAACTGTGTGGACCATAAGAAGAATGGATGTGTAGAATTTAAAGTATTTGATAGATTGTTGTATAGGGTATTTAAGGGAGAATGTGGTGAGGAAGAGAGACAGTTGGTTGTACCGTCGTCTATGAGGGAGCTTGTGCTAAGAACGGCGCATGAGAGTATGTTAGCGGGTCACTTTTCAATAAGGAAAACGAAAGGCAAGATTTATAAATATTTTTTTTGGCAAGGGCTAGACAGATATGTGAAAGAGTTTGTAAAATCTTGTGATGTATGTCAGAAAGCTAGAACGCCGCGTCGTTGTGACAGAGTGAAACTGGGTCGTATGAATGTGATTTCCACCCCATTTTTTAAGGTGGCCATTGACATTGTTGGTCCATTGGAGTTAACAGAAAATAAAAATAGGTTCATTCTAACCTTGGTGGATATTGCTACAAGATGGCCGGAGGCTATTCCACTACGTAATATAAATACAGAGATGGTAATCGAGGCACTAACCACCATATTTAGCCGAATCGGACTGCCGTATGAAATATTGTCGGACCAGGGGGGTCAGTTTACCTCCGAACTGTATAACCAGGTGTGTGAGTTCTTCTCAATTAAACCGGTGCACTCCACTGTGTTTCACCCCTCTTCGAATGGTCAAATTGAGAGGCTAAATGGAACTTTAAAGTTGTTCCTTAGGAAGGTTACCCAACATAGCCCACGGGACTGGGATAGAAAGATAACTGCTGCATTATTTGCATTTAGGGAAGTTCCTAATAAGACAACTGGTGTGTCTCCGTTTCAGCTTGTTTATGGTAGGCAAATGAGGGGTCCGTTGTCTATTTTAAAACAAGTTTTTACTAATGAAGAGAAAGACACCGGGTATAAAAATGTATTTAGCTACCTATTGGACTTAAAAGAAAGGTTGTCTGTCGTGACCGCTATCGCTAGTGAGAATGACCAAGTAAATAAAAGAAAATATAAAGCCCAGTATGACAAGTATTCATCCAATCGTGACATAGAGGCGGGAGATTGTGTGTTGGTTTTAAAACCACAAAGAGATAATAAGTTGTCTGTATTTTGGCAGGGCCCGTATAAGGTTGTCCAAAAAATTTCTAAGTTTAACTTTGTTGTACAGAAGGATGAGAAGCTGAAAATGTACCATATTAATAGGCTTATGAAGTACCATTGTCGAGTAGGGAAAGTAGATGATGTAGTTAGTAATAATTCTAGTGGCGATAAAAATGGGTTTTTATCAGCCAATATGGTGTCTGTCGTGAGCGACGAAGACGTAGATACTGAAGGGTTGTCTAAGGAAGATGCTCTGCCTAACATTCCAACGTTGGAGGTTAGACAGAAGTCAGACGGGAGTATTTTGGCGCAGGTCAAAATAAACCCCGATCTTAGTTATGTACAGAGAAATCAGGTTGGTGATATCATTTCAGATTCGCCCGGTAGAGCAAAGGTAGAGAAATTTTCTATTACGTTAACAGATACAAAGCCTATTGCACTAAAGCCATACGCGGTTCCCATACACATGAGGGATAAAGTTAAGCAAGAAGTTGACAGTATGCTTGAATTGGGAATAATAGGTCCCACGAACTCGCCATATGCAGCCCCGGTTGTCATTATTAAAAAGAAGGATGGGTCGTTAGGACCATGTATAGATTTTGGAAAACTTAATGTAACTCAGATCCCGGCTGAAGTGATACCCGAGCAGGAGGAGTTGTTTAACAATTTGCATAAGGCCAAATATTTTACCTTGGTTGATCTTACTAAAGGTTATTGGCAGATTCCCATTAGTGAGGAAAGTAAACCATACACAGCTTTTCGTGTATTGGGGGAACATTATATGTTTCATTATTTACCTTTTGGGTTAAGTGGGGCCCCAAATCATATCAATAGGGTCGTTAAACGTATGTTGCAAGGTTTGCAAAACGTTTTATTTTATTTTGATGACATATGTATCTTCAGTGATAATGTTTTCGGCGCTCTTAGGGAAAATGGTTTTACGTTAAAGCCAGCCAAATTAGAAGTGGGGTTCACTAGTGTTAAGTTTCTCGGACATAATGTAGGGCAGGGGGTTGTTAAGCCTGATCCTAGTAATGTTAAGAAAATTCTAGAGTTTAAAACGCCCACAACAAAAAAAGAGATTCGTAGTCTCATTGGGTTGGTGAATTATTACAGCAGGTTCATACCGAGATTCTCTGATCTGGTTTACCCTTTTACTGATTTATTGTGTCGGGGTCGGTCTGTTAAGGTGCACTGGAATCGTGAGTGCGCGGAGGCTTTAAGCAGGGTGCAGGCGTATCTGTGTAGGTACCCCATTCTTCGTTTGCCTGATCCTTCATTGCCATTTGTTCTTCAGACCGATGCTTTGGACAAAGGAATCTCCAGTATACTGAGTCAGTGCGTGAATGGTGTTCTGCATCCCGTCAAGTATGTGAGTCGCAAGTTGTTGCCTCGGGAGCAGAGGTATTCCATCATCGAGAGAGAATGTTTGGCTATCGTATTTGCCATTAGAAAACTGGACAGATACCTGCGTGGAAATACGTTTCACCTTCAGACGGACCACAAGGCCTTGGCTTACCTTCGTAGCACGAACTTTACGAACCACCGAGTTACGAGGTGGGCTCTGATACTTCAGGACTACACCTTCGACGTGTGTCACATAAAAGGAGAGGACAATATACTTGCAGACTTGTCCTCAAGACTGGTGTGATTCGCACAAAAAGACTATTTTATTATAGCTATTGCTTGATTTGTATGTATATATCTATGTAATATGTACTGCTTGTTTTTAGTATGCATTGCAATGTTATAATAGTTGTATGATGGATGTTGTTCTTTGAGACATCATCTATTTGAATAATTATGTCATTTTGACTTTATGAAGGTTGTATTCTTCGGCTTCAGCTTTGGGCAATGTTTCCTAATTCCTTTTGCTGTCTATATACTTCAGTTTTCAAATTTTTTTTTTGAAGACTGGACTTGTCTTCGCAAGATCCAGTTAGGGGGAGAGGGGGGATGTCGTGCGCGCTTGTAGTTTTTCTTTGCATTTAATATTGGTGTTTTAGGGTATAGGAAGTAGTTTCTTTTAAGTGCGTTTTGTTGTCAAGAATATTGGCTGTGTGTGTGTGTGTTTACGTCATCCTTAGTTCCCTAGTTCCCGCAAGAGAGAGAGAGCTGCTTTTGTGAGCTGGGTAGCTGGTTTTTTTGGTTCCCCTTGTAAGGGTACGTAAGTACATAGTTTTATTAAGCACACTGATCTTTCGGTACGGGGGTCGCTATTGAAAAGTTCTTTCTTGTAGCGGCATCGCTAGATCTGGGTTTTCTTTTCGTTTCAGGGTGTTAGGTTTGGGCTATGGGAGAGTGTGTTGTCTTTCTGCCCTTGGAGTTGTGTAGTAACTATCGGTGTTGAGGTGTAGGGAGTTGAGCTTCTGTTGGGCGCCGAGATGGAGTGTGAGCGTGAAGGTGTGTTACGGAAACCTGTTGGTGTGATACTAGACTAATTAGTAATCAAATGCTAACTTCATTGAAATTGATGTGCATGTAAATAGGTTTGAAAAATTACAATTAAGTTTAATTAAATATTGTTCCTATTGACAACTGTTGTTATTCACTAAATGTTCAGTTGAATAACTGTTATTCAATGTTTGTAGTTTACATGCTAATACCTTTAGGTTCTTGTGTTACTCTGATCAGGCTGGGGATACGGGACCGTAATATAATATCATACCCTAGCTAATATGAAATCCCACCCTGACATCAACCAGGACCGACTTCATAGAGACTAACAGTCCCGGTCTCCTCCGTGTCCTGTCTTGAACTGCCGCTTTCTTACACACTGTGTCTCTGGTCCACGCCGGCTTATGATCAGATGGCCATAGCACGGGCCCTATTCACGTGCAAAGTTCATGCCAGTACTGTCCCTTGCCCTTCGATATACCACGCTAAACTGTATTACTGACCTGTGTCACATATGTCAGCTGATCACACGCAGTTAACCCTATTGCGCCGCCAATAGGGTTACAACAATATTCTCGAGCCCGGGCCCACGGATACCTTGCTACGCCACTGGGACAATTAACATATTGATTTTATGTTGGCTAGTGTTGAGCTAACAAAGATGAATTAAATTTCCTATAACTAGTGGAAACAGAATTATGTCTTTCACATATGAGGAGTGCACAATGTCTAGTGTATATTCTGTAGCTTTCTCTGTGTTGGCTGTGGGTTGTATATACACACAAGTTGGGCGTAGATTTGTTTAAACTCTCTCGGCAGGAAGTATGGCCTGAGATTGATACATAGTAGTTCAATATCGGTCGTACACACTCCTCCTCTTGTTTCGCCACTATCTGTTGTTCTGTCTGTTCTGTACAAAAGAAGCGCATCCAAGTCTACTGATGTGTCGAGAATAATTTCATTTAGCCAGGTTTCTGTAATTTATAAGATGAGAAGAATGATGACTTGCGTTTCGGGTCCATGGTAAATGCAACTTTTTTATTTTCAAGATTAATTATTTTCAAGTTTCTACTTGTTGGTTTAACTCTGTGAGCCAATTATGCAGATGGGATGTGTGGCCGAGAGGTTTAAACGCATAGACGTGGCTCGTGACCTCCGTCGAAGGTGCCGCGTGGGGGCTCGAGTTTCGACACCTGACTTGTGTGTTTACAGAGCGCTATAGTACACAGAAGACACTGGACCATATCATGCTCTGATCATGCTTTGAGAGTTGCGCTATATGAAAGCTATTTTTTTTTTTAATTAAAACATTTTCCTTAATGGAATCAGACTGACCATCTGACTTGACTACTTTACACACCAACCAAAAACTACTTCTCCTGTGACACATTTCATCATATACTGAACACTGACCTAGTTTATGTTATGGATCACAATAACTGGGCCTACAATTTAAAATCGCTTGTTGTGTTGCCATTCAATAGCTTCAGCTGTCCGGCCCATGTTTTCTGCCAGACTGTGTCGAAAGCCTTCTTTTAAAATAAGACATTAGAGAGATTCTGTTGGTGTTGAAGGTATTTGTCACAGATTATCCTGAGGTTTAGGATTTGTTCTGATGTGCTGCGGTCCGTTTGTTCCTCTGATTATAAATTTGTCTGATATCGGTTTTAGACGGTTTAGTATAATTGTTAACAGGACTTTTGTGGGATGGCTTATAAGAATGATAGAGCGGCAGTGTTGTTTTTTTCCGATTAGTGTTGCAAATAGCTTTTCTTCAGTAGAGTGATGATAAGCGATTGGGCCCAAGACTTGGACCATTCTCCTGACCACCAGATCTTGTTGTAAATCTTAATAAGTGCGTTTATCACAGTTTCTGCAGCCTTTTGTGGTTCATTAGTAATGTTGTCTTATATGGTTCATCAGTAATGCTGTCTTATATGGTTGTGTGTGTGTTTGTTTATTTTTTTAGTTGTGAGGGTGAACTACGGGATTTTCAAGGGGGGACAATAATGTTTCCTGTGGTCAGTCTAGTTAGTTGGAGAGCTGACCTGGTCTGAGTAGGGTGTTGTTGATTGTTGTCTGTTGTATTGAGAGATATTATATCCGCAGTGTGTGAACTGGGGGAATACTATGTTGTGGCATTGATGACCTTTGTTAATTGAATCTAGTCTAAGCGCTCTGTAGTATTTAATTTGGGAACATTTAGTTATTGAAGATTATGTATTCAATGTTACATTTGAGAACCTATTATTGGCTGTAAATAAATACTGTGGACCTCATTCACCAATCGTAAACAAACAACATTTAGCCACGTGGTGCTCTATCTCTTCTATATAATTTACGATCTAATGTGTAATTCATGGTGGCTGTCACGTGACAGTTTTTCCTCGTTGTTTATCAATAAGATCACGTGACTAAATGTTTGTTTACGATTGGTGAATGAGGTCCATTCTATACTCCTTCGTCGAGTGTATTGTATAACACTTGTAAGTTGTAATGACCAG
This sequence comes from Biomphalaria pfeifferi, assembly GCA_030265305.1. Taxonomy (NCBI): domain Eukaryota; kingdom Metazoa; phylum Mollusca; class Gastropoda; family Planorbidae; genus Biomphalaria; species Biomphalaria pfeifferi. The sequence continues at coordinate 533,152 of JASAOG010000226.1, read as the reverse complement.
CATTGGAGAATCATACGCTTAGTATATCGAGCTGTCTATAGCAAGAACTAACCAAAGTTCGTCACAACATGTTAATCTGAGACTTTTCCTGGCTGATTCAGCAACCCATATATTCCATGCACTAATAGCACTAGGGGAAGAAGGAGTATTTGTAAAAGTTTGTCATAGAATATGGAAAAAGAAATCTGTATCATTGTGTCTTTCTGAGTTTTTAATAAGGTTAGGTTTTTTTTTTTATTATTTTTTTTTTATTTGTAAATAACTTTTTATATTAGTGATTTTATGGCGTTACTCAGTCAAACGTGAATATTTGTTTCGTATTGTTACGAATCTCACTATCCAGGTTCTCTGCAAACTTCACCATACACCACCAACTTAAAGAACTTGACAATTCAGGGCTCCAAAGTAACGTAGCAGTTTAATGTCCAATAAAGTACAGCCAATACTGTACAATTGGCAACGCGTACACTGTACAATATCTCTCCGTTAACACCGTACCGCCGTATCAACTCTTGCACTGGCCTCTCCGTCTCGTTCCGAGCTTGCACTGGGTTCAACATTTCAGGACTGACTTCACACACTAGGCTCGTTGTGTCGGAATAGCAGACCAAGATCAAGACGCCGTTCGTCTCAGCTGTACTTGATAGTACTCCGCACTGAACCGTCGTAATGCTCCGTGCTGAACCACACTGAACTATGCAGTAGTCGACCGGACTGTAGTGAACCGGGCTCTAAACCTCCTTTCTGAACCGTCTCGACTGCGACATCTCCGCTCTTTATATAGGGTCCCTAATGGCCTTCTCGAACCGGGCAGAACGTCGCTCGACCATTCTGGGTGGTCAGATGACTACATCCCTCGTGACACTCATGAGCTCTGTTCACGACGCCGATCCTTCCCGAACGTCATGTTGAGACTCGTCTCGGCTGACCGTCGTAACTCGTCACCGTTGACCGCTCGCCTAGCGCTGGCCTGGGGCGATTTGCGTCGGCTGACTACACACACACCACTATCCCCATCTGTGCCACCACCAGGTTTATAACAGTATAAATCGCACGGCTCTATTTTGTGTCTGCTCTAGTTCTTAATGTTGTGTTGAGGGTTCCCAAATAGAGGACGAGTTATTCAGTTTATATACTTCTATTGTTTTCTAATGTTTAATGCAGAATTTTCCTCATCCATCGAAGTGGCGCTACAGCCCATGGAAGGCTCTGGCTTACCTCGGCACATCCCTTCATTCTAAGACTTTCTTCTTCTTGCCCGAACCCCCTAGCTGTTGTAAATCTGCCTTCAGATCATTCAATCCATCGTATTCGTGGTCAGCCTTTGCGGTCGCCTGCCTTTTGGTTTTAGCCGGTATACATTTTTTTCTCCTCTGTTTTCAAATATTCTTTTGAAGTGACCTGCCCAACGTAGTCTGTTCTTTTTTATTTCCATTTCCTCGCGGATAACAGAGATTATTGTTATTATTCATACTTAGGACATACACCTCACATGACTCGACCAACAGCATACAAAATGAGTAAAAAGAAAACAAAATAAGCGAATATCCAAAACTTCAACAAGACAGATTTGTAGTCTTGTAGGCCTATCACCTATCGAATATTATTTATTCCGTTGCAAATAGAAAGGGGAAATAAGCAAAGTGTTTCTTTAATATATAATTAGACCAATGTTTCATACATGTCTTCTTAAAGCGCAAAAAAAAAGTAATTAGACTTTTAGTGAATAATATTAGATTGTTGAACGATTTCTTATACATGTATAAAATCTTTTAAAATAATCAACCTGCTATCATTTAAAATACGCATAAATTCAAATATATAATAAAAAAAAACTAAAATAAATCACATCGGTAAGTTTTGTGCTATATAAAACAAGGGAACTTAGTGAAGCATGAAAGCTCTGTATGTCTTTGCCTCAGAGGTCAATTCAGGCGAAACGTCCCAAATCTTTATTAGTCCGACCAGTGTTCAACTGATTGACTTAGAGGCAAATACAACATCAGCTTTTTTGTTTGTGTCCGTTTGACTTTTATTTCCTGACAATTTAACACCACCACCACCATCCCGCCCAACTTTAAATTTAAAAACAAAACAGCAACAAATAGATCACTAAATGAGTTTGTGTGAAAAAAAAGTTAAATATAAGAAATACCTTTTAAAAAAAAAACTGGCTTATAGTGAGTGAAATCGAATCCATTATTTTAAATCAATCATGTAGGCCCTAAGTTATTTTAATGACTCAAAATTTTTACCTGTAGGCCTAAAGCGAGCAATTCTTGTAAGCATATTATCAAATGATGCATTGCTTTTAAGGGGGGTTGATAAGCGTCTGATCAGGGTCAGTAGTGCTTTTGGCCGCCTCCAAGCAGTAGTGTGGCGAAATAAATCACCCCACCTGCCTACAAAAATCAGTGTCTACCAAGCAGTGGTTCTCTCAACCCCTCAAAATGGATCTGTGACATGGGTACAAAGCAACTAAAACTTCTTGAACGCTTTCAACAAAGATGTTTGCACATGCACACCATCATGGATATACGGTGGCGAGACTGCATTACTAACAGCGATGTTGCGAATGCCGGTACGAACTTATATTTCCGACAGCCACGCTGTGTAGGGTGCCAAAGGCAATCTTTTTTTTTTAGTGAGCTGAAAAGTGATCGCCGTAGCAGAGACGCCCCACAATAACGCTTCTTTAGAATACTACCGCAATGTTTTTAAGTTTCTTGGGGGGGGGGGGGGGGACTTAAGAGACTTATATTCTAATCGCCTTTTACAATTACATTTAGAAGTAACAGAACACACTAGCAACTCTTCAGATTGGTAGTATTTACACGATCGTTCATTTTCGTAATTAGAAAAATATTTCCAAAATGACTTCGGAATGTATCCTTCCTTAAGAAATTATTCAACCTAGCGAGACTCGGTCACCTGGTACTACTTTACTAAGTTTGAATCACTATGAATGTGTTCATTTGAAGGAATGTCTGGTGTCAGATTTTTTTTTTATGTTAAAAATTAAATGACTGTTAAAGGAGGTAATAATGTTGTTTAAACCGGCACCTTCGATATGGGGTCACGGAGGCCATGTTTAATTCCCTTTAGAGTTTTTAATACTTTTGACTCTTTCAACTGCAGAAGCCAAAAAAAATAAAAAATTCCAATATTTAATTAATTACGCTACGTCTAATTAAATAACTAATTGTTTAATTTTTTAATTGATTTATGCATTGTCATTGAATAATTGTGCGAAGTTCAACTTGATCCGAGAATGGGAAGTGGGAGAAATAATGTGTACAAGATTTGCACCAGACAGACAGAGGGACGAAGTAACTTGATCTAAACTTGGTAAAAATACTAGAAAAGTTGATATACAGAGTCTGTAAGCTTTATAGCGATTATTCACATTTTGGATAGAGCATCACCATTAGTAAAATCACTAAATTTAGAGACCTCACAGGACAGAATAGTACACAAGTAAAATAACAATACATAGGCCTAATACATAAAACATTGAACCTTACAAATATAAATACACCTAATAATTAAAATATCCAGAAAGACATAAAGATAAAAGGCACATTTCTTAGTCCATATGTTAGGACAAATTCGAGCAAGTCCTATTAGGGGATGGGACATGTTACCTGAATCAGCCAGGAAAACCAATGACAGAGCTAAGTCTCTAACATACAGGTTTGGATTAACTCTTTCTCTCCGTAATTATTTTTCCACGTTTTGTAAGGAATTCTTCATTTTGATAATTACTATTTCACTACCTTGTTATGATTGGGCTTCAATAGCTTTGTTGTTTGTTATCAGAAAATGTTGTATTTGGTATAGAATTAAAGGGAAATGCATGCTCTTTTTATATAGTTCAAAGTCAAGTTTTAAAAAAATTAAACATCAATTTAATTTAATGAGGTCATAATCAACGATGGTATCGTCGATTAGGAGAGAAAGAGTTAACACATGGATACGCAGGAAGTGAATTATCTTCAATTTTCAAGGAAAGTTTGCAATTCGTAAGATAAGAACCAAAAAGTCTACCAAATAAAGGCATCGGATCAAGTTATTATAAACAGAATGAGACAGAAGTTAAGCTAACAATTAGAACTTTGGAACCAGAGAATGCTGACCACGTCCTGCAAAACTGCATTCTTTACCAAGAAACCCGAACAAGACACTGGCCCCAAAACAACCATACAGAAAGAAAACTAGGTCCTCTATGGAGAGCTGCCTGATTTGGAAACCACTGCGCAGTTCATCTCGTATATTGATCTAGTCGTCTGAACACTCCAACATAACAATGAGAACGAGGAAGAAGAAGAAGCTATTATACTACTTTTTGCATTATGTGTCTGCATGAAACGTTTGAACTTTATATCAGAAACTCATTGAGTTATAAGTCTTCACATACACATTCTCACAAGCTGACGAGGAATGTTCATGATGCTACCCCACCTGTTACATCCATTAGCTTGGCAAAGATTGCATAATACAGATATACTCAGATGTCAGAGATGGTGACACATGGATGTCCTTTAATTATAGAACATTTATCATGCAGGTATTATGTAATTATATTAGATGTGTTTATAGCATATTGCTGTTAGGTTAGGTGCTGTTGTAGTTCAATACATGTTTCTAAACACACAGTACTGTAGTAATGAAGAAACGAGGAGCGCTCTCCTATGTTTAAGTTAGCAATTGGTAAGCTTTTGAAAAGCTAAACACAAATCTGGAAAAGCAGGACTATTCCTACACAAATTCATGGTGCACAAAGCATTAGTTCTCATAAGTTCGATTTATGTCTCTAAGGTATTGCTCTATGCCTCTAAGGTATCTATGGCCTCCTCCAGTCGCGAAGCGACTATGGATCATCTCATGGAAATGAGATGAATGCCTGGACATTAGCTATGGTCGGAACGATGTCGCTCACACCTCAGTTCCCCCCACTCCACGTAGCTGATGTATCCAAAGGAATGGCAGTGCTGATACATTTGGGGTCAGCGGCGTCGCAGGTTCTGCCAGAGTGTAGCACTGGGTGCTGCAAACTGCCTTAGGGTTTCCAGCTCCTGATTTTTCCTCAGGGTTGACTCCCGAAGCCTTTCCCATGTCCTGGTATAGCTGCAAGACAACAGAGGTTTGAATTCAGAGTTTTCCTTCTAGGGGGGTAGCCAGCCATAGCTAACGAGCCCCTCCTGCCCGAAGCTTACTGGTTAAGGCGCCAGTTACTCGCCTTTGCCCCTTCTCCTGTTAGTGAGAACAGTTCCGTCACACGTGAAGGTCAGAAGTTGGACTGGTTGTCTAAGGTATATAGGACAATAAAAACAACACAAGATACTGAAATTTTACAAAAACAATTAGAAGAATTACAGAAATGGGAATCAAATTGGAGTATGTCTTTCCAGACAGAAAAAAATGTTATTAAGAGTAATAAAAACTATTTACTTTATTGGTGTTAAACCAGTCGCACAGACTAAAAACTCAAAATATCTCAAATAATCTATGCAAAAAAAAAATGAAACATCATGGAATCCCCATATTGATAAAATTATTTTAAAAATCAAGCAAAACATTAGGGTTTATTAAAAGAAATTTTTACGAATCAAACAAAAGCATAAAATTAAAATGTATTTAACTCAGGCCAACATTAGAATATACATCCTCTGCTTGGGATCCCTCAATTCAAGAAAGCGTAAAGAAACTAGAACAAATACATAATAGAGCAGTGAGATTCATAATTTATGAATATACCAATTTAATTAAAGTAACACTATTAGTAAAAAATCATTAAACTTAGAGACACTTCAGGACAGAAGAATAAAAAGTAAAATAGCTATAATGCATAAAACACTAAACCATAACTTACAAATAGAAAAACACAACCTAATGAAATACTCAGAAAGACACAAAGATATAGGTACATTTCTCATTCCATACACTAGAACAAATGTGTGCAAGTGCTCCTTCTTCCCTATTGCCATTAGAGAATGGAATTGGGTTGCCTGATTCAGCCAGGAAAGCCAATGATTTAGCAGAGTTTAAGTCACTAATTGAATATGCATGACTAGGTTAACACATGAAAAGCGTAGAACATAATTGTCTTCTTTGTTTGAAGTAACGTCTGTATTATAATAATATAAGACAAAAAGGTATTGCTCTAGTCTTCTGAAGTAAGGGTCACTTCACCACAGTACAATGTTGGAAAACAATGTCATTGGTCCAGCACACCAAGGCCCATTATTGCTTTCTTTATCGACAGACTAGTAAAGTCTGTGGCCATCTTCAGCCAGTCCAGAAAACAACCAAAAAAAAATTCTCATAAGCTGTGCATTGTAGGTAAATAATGCAGACCAATGTAGCAACATCTCGGCTCTAGACCAAATATAAAATATTATGCCCAAAAAAGATCTTCAAAGAAAAAAAAAAATAGGTACCAGTAGAATGAAATGTAAATGATATGTTATACATCACAACATGTTATCCATCTTTATTTCCTACTCAGTTTGTTAAAATCATCCTAAAATTTTAGCTGGTGAGATGATGGTCACAACTCAAAAAAAACTTAAAAGTTAAACAAATGTAAGGCTGAATAGGGCAATGACACAGTTTAATGACCAGAGAAAAGTATCTTCTAAAATATCAACAATATTTACAGATAAGGAGAATCATCTAACTTGGTATCACTACAACGGTTCAATCTTAACTGGCAGTCACTACACTAGACATACAATGTGATGCTTTCTCAACCAAAAGCCAAACTCATGCTTTTTCTTTTTATGTTCTTTGTGGTATTTCTAAACATTGTAATTCATGGCTATTTCTAAACATTGTAATTCATGGCTATTTCTAAACATTGTAATTCAAGGCTATTTCTAAACATTGTAATTCATGGCTATTTCTAAACATTGTAATTCAAGGCTATTTCTAAACATTGTAATTCAAGGCTATTTCTAAACATTGTAATTCATGGCTATTTCTAAACATTGTAATTCAAGGCTATTTCTAACCATTGTAATTCAAGGCTATTTCTAAACATTGTAATTCAAGGCTATTTCTAAACATTGTAATTCATGGCTATTTCTAAACATTGTAATTCAAGGCTATTTCTAAACATTGTAATTCAAGGCTATTTCTAAACATTGTAATTCATGGCTATTTCTAAACATTGTAATTCAAGGCTATTTCTAAACATTGTAATTCAAGGCTATTTCTAAACATTGTAATTCATGGCTATTTCTAAACATTGTAATTCAAGGCTATTTCTAAACATTGTAATTCAAGGCTATTTCTAAACATTGTAATTCATGGCTATTTCTAAACATTGTAATTCATGGCTATTTCTAAACATTGTAATTCAAGGCTATTTCTAAACATTGTAATTCATGGCTATTTCTAAACATTGTAATTCATGGCTATTTCTAAACATTGTAATTCAAGGCTATTTCTAAACATTGTAATTCAAGGCTATTTCTAAACATTGTAATTCATGGCTATTTCTAAACATTGTAATTCAAGGCTATTTCTAAACATTGTAATTCAAGGCTATTTCTAAACATTGTAATTCATGGCTATTTCTAAACATTGTAATTCATGGCTATTTCTAAACATTGTAATTCAAGGCTATTTCTAAACATTGTAATTCATGGCTATTTCTAAACATTGTAATTCATGGCTATTTCTTAACATTGTAATTCATGGCTATTTCTAATGTCTCTTGAGCTAAAGTGTACATTTCTATATTTAACTATTCTATACTATTAGCCCTAAAAATTACTAAAACTAAAGTTCCCCTTTCAGACCTTGCCATTTATTGGGCAGATGATGTAAAGGTCACTTGTTTTGTGGCCCACTGTTAACAAGGGTGCCATGCCGCCAGCCGAACAACCAACTGCCTTTACTTTTCCCCAAATTATGTCAAATACCCACAGGAGCTGGGAGGCACCCAGAAGATCCTGAAAAAAAAAATCCCAGATGCTACAGAAAGATGATAGGTATCACAAAGACTGCATCACAAATGAAGAGATTAGAAACTGGATTACTACAGCAATTAGACCCCATGAGACCTGCTAACTACTGTCAAAAAAAATACAAGCTTAAACTCTATGACCATATCACATAGTCCTCAGGGCTTGCAAAAAGTTTCTTTTAGGGAAAAGTAGTAGGAAAAAGTGATGGGATGACAACATACAAAATGGACAGGCCTGTCATTGAAAGATATTCTATCCAAGGCAAAAGATAGGGAGTAAGGGAGAAAGACAGTCAACAGATCTTGTGTGGTGCCCCAACAGACTAAGGCATAGATGAAGGTATATAAAAAAAAAAAAACACATTCCTAGCTTTTGAGACTAAATTTTAATTCCTCATTTAGGCCTGGAGTAGTTTTTATTTTGTTTTACTTTGTTCCTAAAGCGTTCAGCCCATCTTTGGTGCCCTGGCCACAATACCTTCATCATCTACATAGATTCTGACTCTGTCCAGTCTGTAGTCCATGGTTAGTATGGTATCCTTGGTTACACATTGAATCTGGGAATTTAAAAAAAAAATCGGGATAAAACTGAATGTGTTTAACAGAACAGAATTATTAAATCAAATAGTCATGTAAAAAAATGTGCAACACGTCCATAAAAATCTGTGACTGATTGATTAGTCTCCATGTCTGAATTCCCACTACCTTCTCTCAAGGATGGCTGCCTGGTCATGTGGTATGCACATTGAACTGTCGTTGCAATGGTCTGAAGTTCAAATCCTGCCCACCGCCATACCCTGTCATCGGTGGCATAGCTAAATGGTGGGATGGGGAGGGAGAATTAGAAAATCTCCCCGAGCCCCTAAATAAAATTATTTTTCTTTACATTAAATCGTAAATATCACGCCATTATCTCATTCCATGATGTTGAATGTCAAAATACTTGGGCCTTTAAAGAGGTCAAGCCCCTTCCCCCCCAATGATGACTACTTCCAAGCCACCCCACTGCCTGTCATCATTTATGAAAGAACTTATGAATCTTATAAAACAAAAGAAAAAAAAGTAACATTTGTCTTTGTCATCTAAATGGTGCGTTACTTTTCATTGATCGCAGGTTAGTCTCAGAGACTAGTGAAATCAAAACCAACAAGTATAAGGATTGCCACTTCACACGACTGATCCATTTTTGAAAGCCCAACCGATCACTATATGTCAAGTTAATACCAGTTAGCAACAGGCCGCTTCTGATAGATACAGCTGGGGATATTGTCCAAAGGCAGCAGGATACACATTTGAGACCGAAAGGAAATCTGCTGCCAAGGACAGGGGTAGAAGGCAAAAAGACAAAAAAATGGTTATGTCTGCACTGTGTAACCCAGTGACATAATGAAATTTTCATTGGTCTTCAGACTCAAAGACAAGCTTATTATTATTATTATCATCATCAACAGGAAGAAAAGTTTAACATAAGGATTTATTCCTATTTTTTACAGCATTACAAGGGCAGTAAAAAAAATTCTTCAGTTAATTATATAGTAAATATTATTATAATAACAAAAAAAAATGTTAATGAATGGTGTCTTATCATACCAGATTGAAACAGGTTCCATAGTTTACCTGATCAAACTATTAAAGAAATAAGCAAGCTTTGTATTTTGATCTTATAATGATAACAGTATAAATACACTTTTCTCCATTGCAAGAGGGATTTTTCTTTTCCTAACATATTTTGTATTTATTATTGATGTTTTTCTTTATTCCCATTTCCATTTCTTATCTTATCTTATATAATACAGACGTTACTTCAAAAAAGAAGATGACTATGCCCTACAGGTCATACATATTAACCTAAATTCTAAGTCACTGGTTTTCCTGGCTGGCTCAGGCAACCTATTCCATGCTTTAATAGCACTAGGGAAGAAAGAGCATTTGTACAAATTTGTCCTAGCACATGGGATGAGGAATGTGCCTTTATCTTTGTGTCTTTCTGAGTATTTTATTCGATTTTTTAATATTTTTTTTGAAGATTATGGTTCAGTGTTTTATGTATAATTGCTACTTTACTTTTGAGTCTTCTATCCTGAAGGCTTTCTAAATTTAGTGATTTTACTAAAGGTGTTACTCAAATGTGAATATTCGTTCATTATGAATCTCAGTTCCCCCTATTTTGTGTCTGTTCCAGTTTTTTAATGTTTTCTTACGTTTTATCAATATGGGGATTCCATGACAGTTTTATCGTTTCTATGAAAGTTCTATCAAATGAATCTGTTGATTTTATTTCATGCGGTCAAAAATTATTTGCAATTGAGAGTAAGTGAATAGAGCACAAGAGATATACAGCTAATTACTGTGTGATTCAAACAATTAGTAGCCAACAATCACTTCAAGACTCAATCGTAAAAGTAGCAATAATACATAAAACACTGAACCATAATTTAGAAATACAAAAACAAAATCTGATAAGATACTCAGATACATAAAGGACCAATTCTTATAAGTGCTTTTTTTCTCCTACTGTCATTAGAGCATGAATGGAGTTGCATGAATCAGCCAATAAAGAAAATGATTATTAGAGTTAATAGTTTATTACACTTTAATTCTGTAATTAGGGGCACAGTGGCTGAGTGGTTCAGCGCTTGATTTCCAAACCTGGGTTTAAATCTCGATGAAGACTGGACTTATGACTATACTTGGGCAAAGTAAAGGTGGTTGGTCAAACAGATGACCCTGAACATCATCTGCCCTATAGATCGCAAGATCTGAAAAGGGAAATTTACTTTTTTTTCTAACTCTGTAATTAACATGCACATCTCGAGCATGGATATGCTTAGAACTTTGCTATCATGTTCATCACAATGATGAATGTTATTCTAGCAGCATGATCAATTAATATTATGTAGAATGATTGTTATTTCTTATTTCTAGAACAGGTTAGCATTGAAGTACCCTGGTATTATATCAAATTGTCAGTTTTTATCTATTGGAAGTGCATCCAGAAACAAGAATGACTCTATGTCATTAAAGAAAAGAAAACCATTTGATGAAATAATGAGGAATCATACATTTGAAAATCACTTCATGAAATAAGCTACTTGTTGGTCTAGACTTTTGCCAATATAAAGGCTACAGTTGTCTACTCTAGAAAAATGAAAAGCTCTTACAGAAATTGATGGATTATTGCTCTTGATTGCTTCAGATGCTTCTTCAAATTTCTGAAATACAAAAAAAAAAAAAAAATATTGTTTAATTTAAAGAGAACCATAGAAGGAATAAAAAATTGACCACTTAATTCATGAGGCGTAGCCTAACGATGGATAAAAAAAGAATGGGTAAAAGGACAGAATGAAAGACTTAATAATAATGTCCAATCACATTTAAAGACTGCATCACAAATAAAAAGGAGACAAAGCTATTACAGCGATTGGACCCCACGATGACCTGATAACTAGTTCTACTCTCAGAAAAACGCAAATTACCCAAATTAAAACTCTATGGCCATATTACAAGGTCTTCAGGGCTCACAAAGACCTTTTTTCCAGGAAACATTACCAGGAAAAAGAAGAAGAGGCAGACAAAGAAATCGATGGGAAGACAGCATATTAGAATGGATGGGTCTGCCATCGAAAGAGGTTCTATCCAAGGCAAAAGACAGGAATGGAGAAAGACAGTCAACAAAACCTGGTCCAAAAGACTAAGGGATAGGTGAAAGATTTATTATCAGGTGGGGCAAGGGAGGACCCAGATGTTTGGTGGGGCAAGGGAGGATCCAGGTGTTTGGTGGGGAAGGTATCAGAAATTCCCCCCCCCCCCCCTTTTTCAAAATTCTAGATCCATCTTTGAATAGATACTAAATCTTTGGTCGTTACCTTGCCAACAAGTTGAGGCCAAATGATAGGACTCGTTGATAGGCCTGGATCATTCCTCTTGGGAACAGAGGCAGATGAAGCCGAGGGATTCATTACACAAAAAACTCTGGACCTGGAGAATAAGAAGTGACACAGGGGTTATATGGTGGATATGAAAAAGATGTTCAACTCACGGACATGTGTGTTGTGTAGTTGCATTAAATGCCAAGCTCAAAATTGAGTAGAATTTATTTTAAAATTTAAGATAAACACATAATTTATAAGCATTAGATGTTCTTAGAAAAAATCAAAATTAATTTTCTAATCTTAAAAATTATAGACGTTCCACCAAAAGAGAAGATATTTAAGCCGTGCTTGTTAATTAAAGATTTTAACTCTGATAAGTCACTGAGTTTCCTGGATGATTTCATGCTCTAACCACATTAGTGAGGAAGAATTTTTTTGTATGAATTAGTCCTAGCATATAGAATAAAAAATGTGCCTTTATCTTTGTGTCTTTCTGAATGATTATCATATTTTAGCCAAAAAACTCCCACAGGAAAGAATGGCCAAGATTTAATCTCAGGTCTATCATGAGGACAGTCAATAAATGTATATAACTTGGCCATTCATCACTTAACACTTAAAATGCAGGAAAAGTTAAATATACAAGGACAGATAACGTGCATGATTACAATTATTTAGAATTGCCATATACTATATGTCTGGTGCGGGTGGTGTTGGCGGCTGAGTGGTAAAGCCCTAGGCTTCTGCACTGAGAGATCTCAGGTTCAAATTTCAGTGAAGACAGGGAATTTGAATTTCTAGAAGTAACATTGGTTAGGGAAAGTAAAGTCTTATCTTATCTTATATAATACAGACGTTACTTCAAAAAAGATGATTATGTACTACGCGTCATGCATTTAGTCATGCATATTAACCAATGACTTAAATTCTGCCAAGTCACTGGTTTTTCTGGCTAGCTCAGGCAACCCATTCCATGCTCTAATAGCACTAGGGAAGAAGGAGTATTTGTACAAATTTGTCCTAGCATATGGGACGAGGAATGTGCCTTTATTTTTGTGTCTTTCAGAGTATTTGATTAAATTTTGTTTTTGTATTTGTAGATTATGGTTCAGTGTTTTATGTATAATTGCTACTTTACTTTTGAGTTTTCTGTCCTGAAGGCTTTCTAAATTTAGTGATTTTACTAATGGTGTTACTCTAGTCAAATGTGAATATTCGTTTGTTATAAATCTCACTGCTCTATTTTGTGTTTGTTCCAGTTTCTTAATGTTTTCTTGAGTTGAGGGGTCCCAAACAGTGGATGCATATTCTATTATTGGCCTAACCAAGGTTAAATAACATTTTAGCTTTATGTTCTTATTTGATTTATAGAAATTTCTTTTAATAAACCCTAATGCTTTGTTGGATCTTGGTCATTGTGCTGGTCACATGACACCTTCGTTAACAGTTGGCCATAGAAACAGATGGCCTCATTTACATCAACTGCCCAATAGATCGCAAGGTCTGAAAGAGGTACTTTCTTTTTTTATGTCTTATACTGTTGGAAGCTATGAATTGTATGCTTCTTTCAAGCCACAAAGATATGAGACAGGGACACTAACTTTTTCTTCATGTTTGGACAAATCAAGTGATTCTTGTTTACTGTAACATTTTTAACAACTACCCATAATTTTTTTTTTTTTTTTTTTTGTAATTGAAGTATTGTATCACCTTTGAACTCTTCATTAATATCTTGAAATGTATACATCTAAAGATAGCGACTGTATCTGGGTGACTTGTCAAGTTATGTAAGCTTTATATATGAAGTATAACCAATAGTGTGTGTGTGTGTATGAAACACTATTAGTCTTATTGTGCAATCAAGTTGGAATTTTATAAAATTCTTACCATGAATCCGTAATATTTTATACATTTTCGTAATGGCATGCCATTCAATCCCCCCTCCCCTTCCACATTATGAATAAAGATTCTATTCAACCCCCCTCCCCCCCACACACACTTTTTTGTGATTCTTTATGTAAGCTTTAATATAAAAGTGAGACTGTTATAACTATGCAATGTTGCTACCTGGTTGTGCGGTTTGCAAGCTGGACTGTCGTTCAGATTTAACGATGGTCCAGGGTTCAAACTCTGCCTGCACCCATCCCCCGTCGTCCTGCGGGAGGTTTGGACTAGGAAGTAATTATCTTCAACTCTGAAGGAACATCCGAAACATGTAAAACATTTTTGCTCCTTGGAGTAAAAGATGTTAAGGTCACCAGATATATTTGTGGGCTATCCTAAAGCTGCTCCTCGAAAGCAAACCAACAGAAAGAAAAAGTGTTGAAGATATATGCTTGCCACTTCATCACCAATGATGGTGGAAACAGATATGACACATGAAAGGATAGTTAGTAATAGTGCCTGCAGTGACAGTAGTAATGGAAGTATCATAATCAGAATGGATGGTGTCAAAAGTGTGAAAAGTAGAGCTTATGTTTTGTGTAAGCTTGAAGCAGGAAAGAAACAAAACATTTAGTTGGTAACTCTGCACTCTATCCAGAAGAACTGAAGAAATTAATTGTAAATAAAATAAATGAGAAATGGACGAACTCTCATTCAAATCACAAGAACTATAAGCTATGCTGACAATATCAATGTCTAATCTTTCACTCAGAACCGGACACAAAAGAATGCAACAACACATGTACCAGAAGCTCAAAATTGGAACCAGTGAAATCTGCCCAGCCGGAGTATCACCACAGAATCCTGACCACGTCCTCCAAAACTGCTCTCTTTACCAAGAGGCCCATATAAGACACTGGCACCAAAACACCCCAATAGAAAGAAAACTATATAGAGAGCTCCCTGATTTGGAAACCACTGCGCAGTTCATCTCCTGTATTGGTCTAGTCATCTAAACGCTCCAACATAAAATGAGAACGAAGAAGAAGAAGAAGTTGGTAAAGTTTTGAAGAAAGAAGATGTGGATGATGATAGGGCAGTTTCTTTTTTAAGAAGTAGTAGGGGGAAATGCTTGATAAGTTGTTTTTTTTTTTTTTGCCAAGACATTTGGACTGTTAAAATATCACAAATTATTTTTTTTTATCACCATCAGCAATTAACCTAAGTATGAAAAAAAATAGAAAGATATGTTTTTTTTTATGTATGTTTAAAAAAATATTTAATAATTTTATGTAAAGCTTGTCCACCACCCAACCACCTGATAGGTCCACTTGTTTTCACAAGTGATCCACTGTTTCCCATATTAAGGCAGCACTTTTAATTGAATTATTCCCATTATGTTTTCAACTGCTTATTTTGTATAGACTTTATTCAGGCTTGGCTCGGTTTCACTACAGATCATCATCATAAACATCTACTAATCTAGATTCTAGACTGTCACTATTCTAGATTATGTAGTAAGTCTAATAATATTGAGTCTCAAATAAAATTAATCTAATAGATATTATATCATTATGCTATAGACTAGCTGACATAGAATAAGAATTATTGATCTAGCTAGATTTATCATTTTATTCAATTATAATGATACTGAATGACATTGATAATTATCATGATTTACAGAATAAAAATACATGATATAATGTAATACATGATCATTCATGATGATGATAATCATAATAAGAGTCAGAGATACAAGACACTGATAGCAAAGACTAACAGACACAAAAACTCTTTTGTTCCCCTGATAATATAATCAAATCATTAAATAGAAACTATCTGATATAAACTTTTCGCATGTATCCAGGGGCGGACTGGCTATATGGGCAAACGGGCAAATGCCCGGTGGGCCGGTCTGGTCGCGACCAAATAAAAAAAATTAAATGCAGACAACTTTTAAAAGAAGTGACAGCAGCAAGACACAAAGGCCCGAACACGTTTTCTGGTTTTTTTATTTTTTAAATTATTATTACAATTAATTTTGTTTGAAATTCAACAAGAATAAATTTTAAGAATTACACTATACACTGTACGTGTTATCATTTGTAAAACGTTAGACCGTACTTTCTGCTATGCACGAGCGGCATGGCCTTCATCACTACTTTGATGTCGTCAGGACTGTGTTTGGCCTGATCATTTTGCTGGTCGGCATGGGCCTTTCATGGCACTCCTATTTTTGTTTTGCTCCTTCCCTCACCCGCCTTTTGATGATTCCATTGAAAGTTAACGAAAAAGAGGGATAGGAGAGGTTAAGTTAGAAAACATTGATATAACGCAGCAAAAGGGGAGACAATTAGCGCTTCAACAAAACCTAATAGAAGTTAACTTAAACACATACATACAGCCGCGAAATTGCAAACCACCCAACTTATTCATAGCTCAATATGGGTATAACCGTATAGTTTCTGCGATTTGAAAAGAAAAAAGTAAGTTTCTTGTTGTTTATTTGTAATAACATAGATCTAAAAATACTACAAAAAAAATAAATTATTTAATTAAAACATAAATCTAGATCGAAATCAATATATGTACCGTTATGATTAATGGCAAACTTATGCTTAGTATGAAGTCATTAATAATGAAAATTATTACAATAATTTATATAACGCTGTCACATCCGATATTTAATGAAAGGAGATTTACAATCATTTTTATTTTAAATAATATATTCATATACAAATCGCGTTTTTGAGAATGTAATAGGACGAAGCAAGAGCTTTTCACATTTAGAAGTACCTCTCTAACCGTTCTGCTTTCTCTTATGTGGTAAAGGAATATATATATATATATATATATATATATATAGTTCGTCCATCGTAGTTCGATTATGACCACTTTGTCATCCAGGGTGCTGAGGGCTTTGCACTTTGTCTCCTCGTGTTCAGCCGCACACTAGGCAGGTTATTCCAGCTGGAGGTAGTGTCATTGGCCTTGCTTTTCTTCTCTGGTGTTTTTCTTCTGCCAGCTTGGTTCTCTTTTCCTCAGCAACCTGTGCGCCAGTTTTTACAGCGCGACGCCATGATGCTCTGTCATGTGCCTCTGTCTTCCAGGTGGCTGGATCTATGCTGAACGTCTTCAGAGAAGCTTTGAGGGTGTCCCTGAAGCGCTTTCTTTGACCACCTTGTGAGCGCTTTCCTTCGCTTAGTTAGCCATACAAGAGTTGTTTAGGGATGCGGTGGTCTTCCATTCTGCATATGTTTCCTGCCCATCGCAGCTGGGACTGCATCTGGATTGTGTGGATGCTTTGCAGACCCGCTCTTTGAAGGACTTCAGTATCTGGTATTTTGTCTTGCCATTTGACATTCAGTATTTTTCACAGACATGTCATGTGGAAGTGATTCAGTTTCTTTGCATGTTAACTGTACACTATCCATGTTTCTGAGGCATAGAGCAATGTAGGGAGGACGACGGCTCGATAGACCCCTAGTTTTGTATTTGTGGTGATACCACTTTAAAGGAATGGGTTGCCTGAGTCAGCCAGTAAAACCAGTGACTTAGCATATTTTAAGTCACAGATCAACATGCATGACTAGATTGACACGTGAAATGCGTAGGACCTAATTATTTTTTATTTTTTTTAAGAAACGTCTGTAATCTATAAGTAATACCAAAAAGTTTGAAACTCATTAAGGCTGCTATTGTAGTGTTTATAGTTTTCAGACTACATACATGTATAAATAGAATACATTATGTAAGCCTATGAAAGCATACATCTAGTTTTCGATGCGTTATCAAACTTTATATATTTTGAATAGAATTAGGCTTACACCTATGATAAAACACATGGGCGTAGCCGAGAGAGGGAGGAGTTCAAACCATCACCGGCCTCAGATCACATTGTCTGAAAGGGAAACTTTACTTACTTCCCCAGTGCAGCCAACTTAAGCATTAATTAAGCAAACTATAGTCACCAAATTTCATGAGCGTAGCCAAAAGGGGTTTTGTTGTTTTCCTTCCCCATCCCACCTCCAATACAAAAACTAAAGCATTTTACCTTTTTCTACCAGTCGCTGGACTCCACTGAATAGAAGATTTAGTTTTTGATTTTTTTAGCAGAAGAGTAGCAGGCTAATTGCACTGTAGATACCTCAAAATATGCATTTTTTAAAGCTTAAAATAACGAAAATAATGCTTGGATCCGGAGCTTCGCCCTAGTGAGCTTAAAGCGGTCCCCCGGACTCCCTAGCTGTCCCTTGGCGGTGTATACTGCCTTTCACTAATTATAGGAAGAGAGTATTCTAGGGTAGAAAAAATGTTTAAAAGAATGAAAGATAAGAATGTAATTAATCTTCATTACATTACATATATATATATATATATTTATTGCGGAAAGATTTAAAATCCCCCCCCACACACACACACACACCAAAAATATATGACATGACATTTGTGGGCCGGTTTATATGGTAATGCCCGGGACGATTTTGATACCCAGTCCGCCCCTGCATGTATCATTGTATGTTTATTATTTAATTATGCGTGTGTCTGGTGTGAATGTAGGCTAGTATATTTTAGTTGGTAATTCTGCAGGATTTCAAGGGGCAGCCATCTTTGTTATTGTTTAGACTGTAATCTTGTATCTTGGGTTTTCTCTCTGATTTGGGTTTTTGTTTTTATTTTTGAAGCTAATTAATTATGCTAGATCTAGCTTTACCGGTATAATCTAGTCCTAATAAGTCTATTAATTAATCTAATTGCTAGAACTAGACTAATTACTATCTTAATATGACAAGGTTCTTAAAGGCAATAAAGGTCAATTAATTTTTGGTAATAAACTGTGCTGATATTTATTGTAGGCCTAATTAAATTTAGATTCTCTATATCAGAATAATTCAGAATAGATATACTATAGACAATATTAAACAATTAAAAAAAAGACAGAACAATAAGAAACGTATTGTATTGACACCAAGTCAAAATTAAAAGAAAAAATAGCATTGCTTTGAAAACACAGAAGTAATGTTAATTAAACTTAATTCTTGGTATTTTTTAAGACACTATCTTGGAATTTATTTGGAACAAACACTAACAAAATAGTAACAAAGATTTCTGCCCCTTGAACTCCTGCAGAATTACCTTTTAGTTTTCTATAGAACTAATTATAATGCCAATAACTGAATAATTATAGGGTGTTTTTTTTTTTTTGGTCTAATGAAAAATATTAATAAAATTATAAAATAATTTTCATTTCTTACTCAGTAACTCAGTTCAGGGATCCCAGAGACGATGTGAGACACCACAAGAGTAGTGTCTTTGGAAAAATTGTGGATGCAGAGAACTAGACGTCTAAATCTACATTTGATCAGATCTGATCTACAAAATCTCGATCTAAATTTTCTAGATCAAGACCACAGAATCAGACTATTTCATTTGTAAGGGAATGTTGTGGTCATTATTTTTGCTTTATTTTATTTTTGGTTGAAAAGAGTCAGACAGCTGCACAGACCTAGATCTATCACAATCTATGTATTAGCTACTTAAGATAGCCTTACATTTCAAGACTCAAATTACCTCGACATCTAGATCTACATCTAGATAATTCGATATTATTGTAATTTAAATACCAATATAAATCTAGAGTCTAGTTTGTTTTAATAGACGACTCGACCTATCCTGTAAATATACATTCTTTGAGCAGAGAGATTTTTTTTTTAAATATATAAATAGCTCTATCACGTGACTAAAAAAAAAAAAAGTTAATTTGGAATTCGGAAATAGAAGAGAGAACGAAAGGGGAAATAACTAGATCTAATGTTCTTGCGTGTCACCATTGTCATGTCGCAAAGCTAAGGCTAAAGCTTACTAAAGGCAGTTATAACAGTAACACTGATAACAATATTAAGTTTATGATTCATGCTTATTTTGGGGTGCTTAAAAAGTGAGGTTGGTAATCATGGAGTTTTGCCTAGTGTCTAGATCTACATATTGGTCATATTCTCTTGAACTCTTAATATTATAAGATCTAACTAATCATGACATGTCTAATCATAGTCATAGTCTAAACTAATGAGTGAGTCTAATGTCTAATCTGTTAATGATTAATGACTAAAAAAATTTTAATCATGATTAACACAATTTTAAATCACCATAGTCATGTCGCGAAGCTAAGGCTAACGCTTACTGAAGGTAGTTATAACAGTAACACTGATAACAATATTAAGTTTATGATTCATGCTTATTTTGGGGTGCTTAAAAAGTGAGTTTGGTAATCATGGAGTTTTGCCTAGTCACTAGTGTCTAGATCTAGATATAAATTGGAAAACACTAATCATAGATAAACACCAAAACCTTAAGGACATAAATGAGCTTTTCATAGAAACTTTACACAACCTCTAAGTTTAGATCAAATCATTAAAAAGCCAACTAGATTAAACAACACATTAGATCTCTTCTTAACCAACAGACCTGGATTAGTAGTTGATTATGATATTATCCCTGGTCTATCAGACCATGAGATCATAAAAATACACAGTCAGATAAAAGCAGTAGCCAATACAAAACCCAAAAGAAAACTCTTACTCTGGAATAAATGTAACCTAACACAACTACACCAAGCTGCATTAAACTTTCAACAAACATTCTTATTAGAAAAAGACATTAACCAACCAGTCGATGACCTCTGGAATTTCATTAAAAACCATCTTAAAAGCATTATAGAAAATCATATACCAACTAAATACACATCAAACAAAATAAATAAATGCTGGTTTAATAATAGACTAAAGATGCTTTGTAAACAGAAGGAAAACCTATATAGAAAATTTAAAGAAACTAAGGCAGAAAGAGTTTACAAAAAGTATATAAAAATTAAACACTTAACCCATAAAGTAAGCAGGCAGCTGCAGAGTGAATACATAAACAATGTAATATCTAAAGATAACAACGAAAACCTATGGTCATACATTAAGTCTAAGAAAATGGAAACAACAGGCATAGCGCCATTAACCCTTAAAACGCATGTGGTAGTTTACCTTCTAATCATCAGAATTATAATTCCATTTTGTATGCCCCCATTGTAAAGCAGCTCAGCACTTTAAGGGTTAAAAGATGAACATAACATAATACATAATGATAATGAAACTAAAGCAAACATCCTAAACAAATACTTTGCATCAGCATTGTCAGCCCCAGGAGGCAAAGACATATTACTGAATTTGAACCAAGTAGACATAGAAGATATAGTAGTACAAGAAAATGGAATTCAAAAACTATTACCCCACACCAAACCAAATAAAGCATCTGGACCTGATGGTATTCCAGCTAGATTACTCAAAGAACTTAGCAATGAGCTAGCCCCAGTGTTCAAAATACTCTTTCAGGCTTCGCTTAACGAGGGCAGAGTACCAAAGGACTGGAAAGAAGCTAATGTCACCACCCTATTTAAAAAAGGATAAAAATCTGACCCAGGAAACTACAGACCAGTATCACTTACCAGCATTACATGTAAAATCCTAGAACACATAATATGTAGCAACATCATAAGCCACTTAGACAAGCATAATGTCCTCACACCATACCAACATGGCTTTCTGAAATATAGATCATGTGAAACACAACTAATAGGACTAATTGATGATTTTTCAAAAGGTTTAGATAATAGTGAACAAATAGATGCTATCTTACTAGATTTTTCTAAGGCTTATGAAAAAGTTCACCAACATAGTTTGCTTAAAAAATTAAAATATTTCGGCATTAATGGTCCACTGCATCAGTGGATTAAAGATTTTCTGATAGGGAGAGAACAAACTGTAATAATAAATGGCTCTAAATCAATACCGATAACAGTAAACTCAGGTGTACCTTAAGGAACAGTCTTGGGTCCATTACTATTTTTAATTTACATAAATGATTTACCAAATTACATTACTTCAGGAACAAAAGTCAGATTATTTGCAGACGATTGCATAATATATAGAACAATAAAAACAACACAAGACACAGATATTTTACAAAGAGAATTAGATGAATTACAGAAATGGGAATCAAATTGGAGCATGTCTTTCCACCCAGAAAAATGTCAGTTGTTAAGAGTAACAAAAAAACTAAAACAAATTAATTCCACTTATCCTATTCATGGCAAAGCAGTAACACAGACTAAAAATGCAAAATACCTAGGTGTTATAATAAATGAAAAACTGTCATGGAATCCACATATTGATGAAACTATCAAAAAATCAAACAATGCATTAGGATTTATTAAAAGAAATTTCTATAAATCAAATAAGAACATAAAACTAAAATGTTATTTAACCTTGGTTTGGCCAATAATAGAATATGCGTCCTCCATTTGGGACCCCTCAACTCAAGAAAACATTAAGAAACTGGAACAGACACAAAATAGTGCAGTGAGATTCATAACAAACAAATATTCACATTTGACTAGAGTTACACCTATATTAAAATCACTAAATTTAGAAAGCCTTCAGGACAGAAGACTCAAAAGTAGAGTAGCAATTATACATAAAACACTGAACCATAATCTTCAAATACAAAAACAAAATTTAATAAAATACTCTGAAAGACACAAAGATAAAGGCATATTCCTCGTCCCATATGCTAGGACAAATTTGTACAAATACTCCTTCTTCCCTTGTGCTATTAGAGCATGGAATGGGTTGCCTGAGCTAGCCAGAAAAACCAGTGACTTGGCAGAATTTAAGTCATTGGTTAATATGCATGACTAAATGCATGACGTGTAGTACGTAATCATCTTCTTTTTTGAAGTAACGTCTGTATTATATAAGATAAGATAAGATTCTAGATCTACATATATTCTCTTAATATTTTTATAATATTATAAGATCTAACTAATGAGTCTATCTATTAATCTAATGACTAAAAAATGTTAATCATAATTAACACAATTTTTTGAATTAAATAAAATTATTAATGATTACTTAATTTAATCATAATTCATGTTTTGTTTTGTTTTACATGTTTCGGATGTTCCTTCAGAGTTGAAGATAATTACTTCCTAGTCCAAACCTCCCGCAGGACGACGGGGGATGGGAGCGGGCAGGGTTTGAACCCGGGCTAGCTGCCTGGTTATGCGGTATGCACTCTGGACTTCTGTTTGCTTGTCTAAATGGTCCCTGCAGAAAGTTTGAATGTAGATTTTCTTAAACTCTGAATGAACATCCGAAGCATGTATATTATATACTAGTGACATAGTCATATAGATCTAAGTGTAGACTAGAAAACTCTAGATCTAGAAATTCTAGATAATACTAATAATAGGGTATCACAGATAATAGATCTACTGATCTAATCTAGTTACCTAGTCCACATTCTACATACTAAATATTAGACTTAAACATACTAACATAAATACAAAAATACATAGAGTACACTCTAGATTTAAATATAATATAGATCTAGGCATCTAGATCTCATCTAGAATTTAGAAACTAATTAATAAAAAAAATAATATTAACAAAGTCAAGCTATAGATATTTAGAATGGATCATTTATCTATTAATCTATATTCTATTCTATTAAAATCTAGATGGAGTAGATCTATAGACTCTAGAATCTTGAGTTCTATTCTGCCTGCTAGTCACTGTGTTGATTTAAAATTAGTTTCTCTAGCTTAGTCACTAAAACACTGAATCATAATCTTCAAATACGAAAACAAAATCTAATAAAATACTCAGAAAGACACAAAGATAAAGGCACATTCCTTGTAACTTGTTCCATATGCTAGGACAGATTTGTACAAATGATCCTTCTTCCCTAAAGCATGGAATGGGTTGCCTGAGTCATCCAGGAAAACCAATGACTTAACAGAATTGATTATTTGGATTATAAAGTCATTGATTAACATGCATAACTAGATTGACCTAGGAACATGCAAAGGATGTAATCATCTTCTTTTTTTGAAATAATGTCTGTATTTCATAAGATAAGATAGCCAGAATCACAATTATTATATAGTATTATCATCTAGATCTTATTTTATAAAACACTGACATTACTTCAAAAAAAGAAGATGGTTACCTCCTAGGGCAATCTAGTCATGTAGAATTAAAGTCTAAGATCTTTAAAACACTAAATAAGTAATACAAATGTTGTTTTTTTTTATTTTTTATTTTTTTATTAATTCCTCTATGTTCAAATACCGATAATAACTACAGTCAACGAAACATTCATAGATTGTCATTAAAAAAAAATAAGAGAAAAAAAATTAGGATCAATCCCATATCGTTAGTGTTATTATTGATGCAACTCTAAAAAACTTCATAAGTCAGCCATGCTAGCATTACAGATTATGTCGTGTGTGAAATTTTAGCTTAAAATAAATGACTCCACCTTTTTATCATTTCCATCCTTGAAAAAAGTTTAAGCTAATTAGTCGGAATAGTAAAAAAAATAAAATATTTTTGGATTCTATTATTGAATACAAAGCTAATTTTCTGATATTAAATCCACACATGTAGTGTTTAAGTGAGACTATGGTAAGAATATTATACATGCATCATTGTAATAGTTTGTTATGGTAATGCACTGTTGTAAGACAAATTTCCCCCAATATATATAATAAATATATTTTTTAGTATTAAACTATATTTTTTCAAGGATTTTTCCTTTTTTTTTTTCCTTGTAAAAAAATTACTTAGTAAGTTGAGTTTATTTCTCCAGTTTTTCCCCACCTGACTTGTGGCATGATACACAAACTGTTTTATTTTCTTATCAGCATGATTTACTTTCTAGAGTATCTTTGAAAATGGCACTTGTTAAACTAGTACAATGTTTTAGTGAGAAAAAATAATTCTATAAACAATTTTGATGATTATGGTAAGGTGCATGAGACCGATATATCGGTCTGGCGGGGCATAGATTTTTTACGCACAGACCGATAAATTGGGCTGGCAGGTTCAAAAGGTTAAGATTTTAAAGCTTATAAGAGAATAGTTTGTTGAAGGATAAATTGGTTTATGGGGATATGCCTAAATATACATCAGTGATTGAAAAATGGAACTTGGAGGACAATCAAGTAAATAACAAACATTCACTGAACCTATTTTAACTTGAACATCTCCATAGAGTAGACTGAGATTCAGTAGTAGGTCCAGGGTATTTTACAACATTGCCTAGTGTCTATATGAAGTGGTCTAGTGTATTATGATGTAGCCCTAGTGTCTATATGAAGTGGTCTAGTGTATTATGATGTAATGTGGTTTTGGGTATTATATTAATATTATTATATTATGTATTGAGGCTTTTTGTATTGTGGACCTAGTTTATTTATTTGTATTGGATTACAGTGTACAGATGCATAGTGTCCAAATTAAAATGACACCCATGAAAGTAAGTCTATATAGAATAGATATTAGTTGCGTCATACATTTGCATACTATTAGTATGACATACCACACTGTCATAAAAGCACTAGACAAAACCAATGGCCCTTGTCTGGGTGAAATCTTTGCTGACCTTTAATCTTCAATGGGTGAGCTTTACCTTTAACCTTTGTTATACTTTTGGTCAAGTCATCCATTAGCCAGCTGTTTACCTAGATTGTTTTGTATTTAGGGGGTGGTGGGGGGGAGAGAGATTAAAGGAAGAGCTCTGATAAGTTTGCATGTCTTTGTCATTAGTGATTAACCATTCTGGCCAGACAAACATCTCATTGTAATGGTCTTCATAGAACAGTCTAGGTAACAGTTGACCATCTTTTGTTTTGCACTGGCTTCAGTAAGGTAACTTTGACAGTAATGGTTGTTCTTAATATTGCACTGGCTTCATTAACCAACAATTCCATATTGCTCTAATGGGTACCTGACATTAGTTGGGGAAAAGTAAAGGTGGTTGGTAATTGTGCTGGCCACATGACACCCTTGTTAACCGTAGGCCACAGAAACAGATGACCTTTACATCATCTGCCCTATAGACCACAAGGTCTGAAAGGGGAACTTTACTTTTTTTTTTTTTCATTAAGGTAACTTAAGCCTGAGTACTGGTTTCATTCAGTCATTGTACTTATTAAATTGGATAAACTGTTCCATTGTAAGTTCAAAATAGTGTTAGTGACCTATCTCTCTCCCACCTCCAGCACCTATTGATTGGTCTCACATTACATTATAAAACCAGTAGTAAATGTCGTCTGCTATCATTCTTTTTACCAAAGTGACAGACTAGAAAAGTTGTACCTTTTTTTTCTTCTTCTCTCCAGTCCATCTGACCATCTGTGTGCAGTCTAGTGTTGACTCTCCATCAGGATATTGTCATTCAATTATTTCACCAGGCCACCTGGGATAACTTGGATTACACAAGAATGCTATCTTCACTCAGTTAAGATCTTATTATTCACCAGTCAGGCTGTTTGTTTGTTTTTTCTTGCCTAAGTGGGTCACTTCGTGAGTCACATTATCATAAATGGCGAAAAGACGTGTCATCTCTGGGCTGGCATGGGTAATGCTCAGCATTTTATTGGTGACAATATCAACCAACGCAAAAAGAACAGTACCAGAGTCAGTGAGTGCCTATATAGGCCAGTGGCACCAAGACAGACATTTGCTGCATGTTGAGGAGGATTCTGGAAGCAAAGAAAACAAAGGCAAAAAAAGTGAACATGACAGTAAAGGGAAGACGGAGGTTAGTCTTTTTGTTACAGTTTCTCTTTATTGATCCTCTTAAAACTCTAAATGACTATCTATTGATCCTCTTAAAAATCTAAATGACTCTTTATTGATCCTCTTAAACCTCTAAATGACTCTTTAATGATTCTTCCTTTATAGTCTCTCTTTAATGATTCTTCCTTTCTCTATTGATTCTCAACGCAACGCAAGGCCTCACAGATTGAACAATGAAAATTTACAGTAATACCTTAATGATGCAACAAACTGCAGCCAAAAGTAAAAGTATAACCTCCATAGAGAAGGAAACAAATCAGACTCTGTGTTCTTAAGAGCAGTGTTTCCAAAACTTTGTTCTAATCATGTTTGAATGTTCCACGAATTATTAGAACAATTAACACATGAATTATTCCTAAGTAAATGGAAAAGAAACATTGATTTTATTAGCTCTTTTGGGTAAACAACATCATTATGAACTTTGAACGGATCTAGATTCTGACTGTAATTTGAAACAAAGATCAACTATTAAATTATTTGTGGATGAGTTTGTCTAAAGAGAACTTAAACATTTCAGATTTCAGAAAAAAATTTTTTTTCTGTTTCCTACAACCTATTTGTGAGAAGCAACAAAGTCAAGATATCAATCAAGAAACAGGCAACTTGATGCCCCACCAGATAAGAGAATTGAGCTGGTCTACAGAAGTTAATTTCTTGAATTACACAATACCATCAAAGTCATTAAACCTTTATTTTTCTGATGCTAATGTCTGTATGTGTCTGTATATTTTATTATAAAGTTTTCTAATTCAAAATATTTGTTAAAATTTGTTATAAATTTAGAAAACACTTAAACTCTTATTATTTTTAATTTAAACGAATGAGAAATAATCAGATGTAAAAAAAAAAAAACAAGTGAAGGGTTCCGCTAAATTTTAAGAAAATAAAAAGTATTCTGTTAAAGAAAAAGTTTGGGAAACACTGCTTTGGAGCAACAAGTTTGTAAGTCCGTTCTTTGCCTCTGCATCAAAACCATTCCCCCCCCCCCCCCCCCCCCCCAGATTCAACTATAAAAAAAAAATAGCTTTCTGGGTAGGGGATACTTTGTAACAAAAGTTTCTAGAATAAGTTTGGAATACCACAATTTACATCCCCCCTAGGGAAATATTTTTAACAAATAATTTAGAATGTGATGCATTTTTCTTAATCCAGTAAAAAAAAAAAAAATAAAGTAATTATAAAAGAAGCTGAATGAACTACAATATTCACACACACTGAGTCAACTCCACACACACAGATGCACTGAGTCAATTAACTCCACACACACAGATGCACTGAGTCAATTAACTCCTCACACACACATGGACTGATTCAATTAACTCCACACACACAGATGCACTGATTCAATAAACTCCTCACACACACATGGACTGATTCAATTAACTCCACACACACACACACACTCTCTCTCTCTCTGATTCATCTAACACTTCAGAGAAGCAACAGGTCTTTAAAAAAGAGACATCAGTTTTTGAATCCCCTAATTGTGTTTACACAGTTTAGTCTCTTTGAATGCATTGAATAACAAAAAACATTTTCTTGACAATACACAAACACTTCTATCAATACAGTCTGTAGACATAGTTCATTGAATGAGGTCATGGACCTTTGTTTCATTTGGTTTGAGACCAAACTCTAGTTTATCTAATGGACCTCATTCACCAATCGTAAACAAATAACATTTAGTCACATGATCTTATTGATAAAACAACGGAAAAAAACTGTCACGTGACAACCATCATGAATTAAACATGAGATCGTAAATTATATAGAAGAGATAGAGCACCACATGGCTAAATGTTGTTTGTTTACGATTGGTGAATGAGGTCCATTGTCTACATACTCATTTTCAGAACTAATGTTCATCTCTAGTCTATCTTATATACTCCTTGGCAGGTAAATCACAAACAAAAATCCAGCAATAAAAATTCAAAAGATCCATAAATCCTCTGCTTAAAATTTGGAAAGATTTGGAATAAAAAGAACAAATCAACTTTATTTCTCCAATAGGAAGTGGGGAACTGATATGCTTGCAACATCATTCCAGTCATGGGTGATGCCCAGGCATTCATCTATTTTGTATGTTCCAGGGTTGTTTCACAACCGTAGGAGCCCATAGTTAGTAATTTTAGATGTTGAGTCTAGCGACACAAATATTCCAACGAATTCCGGGAACTTTGTATTAAGAGAGCACTAAACAGTAATCCAATGTAGGAGGTTCAATGTTTTAATGACATTTTACTTGAAACTCAGAAGTATAAATACTCTCTAAGTAATCCTTTTCTAAAAACAATATTAATTATTTCAATCAATAAGTTCACACAAATGAAATGAAACAGACTCATGAATCAGTTCTCCATCTATTTCTATTCTAAGCTAGGTCTTGTGAAAGACCATGACAAATACAACTTTAACTCTTTTGCATTCTTTAACATTCTTTGATCTGACTGTAAATATAAGCAAGATGTCACGTGTTTGTCTCATTGGCTGCTATGATACCAAATAACTTGAATATGTGTCTATTACGTGTGCAGCGTAGTGTGAATGTGGAATGGTGCCAATGTGTGTTGAAAGAAGAAGAAAGAGTATTGGGAAAAGGAGTAATGTAAACCAGGTTATTATTGGCATATTATTTCTTGAACCAAGATTAAAGTTCTCTAGTCTACTTTGGCGTGTGAGTCCCATCTGCCCCTGGCCGTTACAGTGTCAGAGACATCCATTTGTGTTAAATATTCAATATCAAACTTTTTCAATCATGTGATTTTTTTCTTTGTTTCGGAGTTTCTTTATATCTTTGCAAATGTTCAATCTTTTTTTTTTTTTTTACATTAGCAGACTATTCCAAACATGCAGAAAGGTTATATTAGTTTGAATGTTTTCAGAATGATGCTGGTCCACTGGTGGTCAAGAAACTAGAGAAGGACAACCTTGGCCTGACACATGGCTTCATTGCCTCCATCTCTGTCATTGTCGTGTCTGAATTGGGTGACAAGACATTCTTCATTGCTGCTATTATGGCCATGACACATTCCAGAATGACTGTCTTGATGGGAGCCCTGGCCGCTCTTTATTTTATGACGATTTTATCAGGTAATTGGATAGATAACAAAAAAACACTTTCTAAAAAGTTAAAACAAAAAAAAAATTTTAAAATTTTAATTATTTTCCCAACAACCTTACATTAAAAACTCAAAGTTGTTTTTCTCACTGGTGTTAACTCTTTGACCCCAGAATTATTTTCCACACTTGGCAGAATTTTTTTTTTTTTTTTGGCCCTTCGGAGTGAAAAGATTGCTTTGATTAAACTTTTAAAAACTTTTTTGTTTTTTATTTGAAAATGATACATTTAGTATAGAATTAAAAAGGAAAGCAATTTTTATAAAACAAAAATTATTTTTATATTAATGTTTAAAATTTAAAAATAAAAACTTAACGACTGCAAAAAAGCCTCCAGGATCTAGATCTAGACGTTAAATTGGAAAAAATGTATGATCCATATGAAAATAACAATTTTTTATATCATATTTATCCACATGTTCACAAAACTTTATATAGAAAACACATCTAAAATACATAAAGTGGAAAATTTTGAGTTAATTATCCATGTTATTACTATTGGAAAAATGAAAACTGACTACTGTGGACAAGTCAACAGCTCTGAGTCGATATTATGATAAAGTAGGAAAAAAATTATTATTTACTATATTTATTCATATTTCCACATAACTTTATATTTAAACCACCAACACATAGAATGAATGTTCTGAGCTCATTATCCCCTATCACTATCATCCAGAACCTAAATCTAACGAAATTAGAACCTTTTTAAGACCCCACTCTTTCACAGTATAAACATATTGAAAAAAGGAAATTCTGGATGTTTAACAAAGGAAAACTTCTCAAGATAATGTTTTAACCAATTAAAAACATACGGGAGAGAAAAACAAATTTTAAAAACACTAATGTTTCCAGCGTTGATCAGAGCTTTATGGCTGGGTAAAATCAATGATGGGAGCTTCCTTACGGAGTCAAAGAGTTAAGAACAGTACTTTAATTTAGTAAGGGGATTTTTTTTATTCAGTGGAATGTAACTCCTAGGCTAGACTATAGTCCCCCTGATGTTAGTGTATGCTTTGTTTATTGCCCCTTACATATGAACCTCTTACGTCTGTTGCAGCTATGGTGGGCTATGCTACAACAGTCATCCCAAGAGCTTTAACTTTTTATATTTCATCTGCACTCTTTGCAGTATTTGGTCTGAAGATGTTAAGAGAAGGTAAGTCTAGTTGCCAGATTGTTCTCATTTGTTTTATACTGCCTAAACTTTGTTCTCATTTGTTGTCTACTGCGTAAGCTTTGTTCTTATCTGTTTTCTACTGCCTAAACTTTGTCCTTGTTTGTTTTTCTACTGTCTTAACTTCATTCTCATTTGTTGTCTACTGTCTAAACTTCATTCTCATTTGTTGTCTACTGTCTAAACTTCATTCTCATTTGTTGTCTACTGTCTAAACTTCATTCTCATTTGTTGTCTACTGCCTAAACTTTGTTCTCATTTGTTTTATACTGCTTGTTAATATCTTATTGTCCCTTAACAAATTTTAAAAGTTTTTTTACACAATGATCTCAAATGGAACGGAGTCAAGCAAAGAAAAAAAATCAATATATTTCTGCTGGGAGTAATTATTTATTCACTTCTGTCAGAGTTGAAAACAGTTAGTCATGGGACCATAAAATTGAACTAGTGGTGTGTACCAGGCAATAGTCTGGAGTTTAGCTTGGTTTAACTGATACAAGGCCTTGGTTTACATAGTTTGGTTTAGCTGACATCAAGGGCTTTGTTTACTTAGTTTGGTTTAGCTGACATCAAGGCCTTTGTTTACTTAGTTTGGTTTAATTGACATCAAGGCCTTTGTCTTTGTTTACTTAGTTTGGTTTAACTGACATCAAGGTCTTTGTTTACTTAGTTTGGTTTAACTGACATCAAGGCCTTGGTTTACTTAGTTTGGTTTAATTGACATCAAGTGCTTAGTCCTTTACTTACTTACTAAATCCTTTTGGCTTGCAGTGAAGCATAGGGCCACAACAGTACTTCACCATCAACTCAGTGAGTGGGCAATGCCCCTCTTGTCCATGTCCATACTGCCCTCTTTGCTTCTTGTTCTTCTGATCTACTCTGTGTTTGCTTTGGTATTCCAGACTTGTTCTCTACCCCAGAGGGTTCTAAACTTTGGCTTAGTTTTGGTATTATTATTATAGCTTTTATATAGCACTACTTTCATGCTTATAGCATGCTCAGAGCGCTTTTGGTCCAATCTCATTTGTGGACCAGTGGGGGGGGGGGGGGGGTATCTAGGAGTTGGTTTTCTGTGCTGCCTTTAGGCGCTCAGTAAACACAACTCTTCCCGAGTCATGTGTCGAACCTCGAGCCCCCTTCTAGGTAGCCAAGTTCAAGGGCACTTGGCCTCTCGACCACGCTTCCATCATTAGCAGTTTATGTTTCATTGTGAGTCACAATTTTATTTTTAGATTCGGATTGACTGTGGTTTTCATCTAAAACTAGAGTGTGCCTCTGTAAGATCTGAAAGTATTTTTGAAAACTCTATTTTCAGGTTGGTACATGTCAGACGATGAAGGTCAGGAGGAATATGAAGAGGTCCAGGCTGATTTAAAGAGACGGGAAGATGAGGTGAGTTAGGCATCAGATGTTTAGTAGATTGCCAGATTGCCTCTTCTGCCTTTTGATTCTTTCCAATTAATGTACATCTTTCTGGTGGCTGTCAGCAGATGAATACAACAATAAGTACCATCCACTTTCAAGAAGATAAACTTTTTTGTTTGTATCATGAGGATCTTGTTTTGTGATCAAGTTTTCAGAATGGATGTTTTGATCATACAGTCACTATTATTAATTAAATTATCAACAGAACTCTGGCCATGTTGATGCCCGCAGAGAAAGTAGTTTATAAAAAAAAATGCTTTCCATTAGCTTGATTAATGGAGTATATAGGTTAGTGGTTATAAGAGATTTGTGCACACATTTTGTCTCTATGTACTACATAATAATAATAATGAAAGTTCTATGCACACAGTGCTACACCTGTCTTGATTTCATCAAGATATTATACAAATCAAATATAGAGAGGCCTGTGATAAGCCCCTACCCCTGTCTCTCTCCTTCCCTTCCTCTCCCTCTC
The DNA here is from genome assembly GCA_030265305.1 of Biomphalaria pfeifferi. Classification (NCBI taxonomy): domain Eukaryota; kingdom Metazoa; phylum Mollusca; class Gastropoda; family Planorbidae; genus Biomphalaria; species Biomphalaria pfeifferi. Next base: position 500,538 of record JASAOG010000226.1, on the reverse strand, counting down.
TTGATGAGAGAAACCATTTGCTACAGAGTCAACTAGCCTCTCTTTTTGATTTGTACAAATCTGTAAAAGAATATGCTGCCTTGTGGCTTATGGTCATGGTCAAAGCCTCATTGTAGTCTTCTTCTACGTATAAATTTCAGAAGTTCCTTCAAAAGAGAACGTAATTTATTTGTCCAGCACATATTTATGTGTTAATCTAGTCTTGCATGCTAATTAGAGACTTAAAGTCATTGGTTTTCAGGCTGATTCAGGCAACCAGTTCCATGCTCTAATAGCACAAGGGAAGAAGGAGCGAATTGGTCTTTACATACTGAATAAGAAATGTGCCTTTATCTTTGTGTCTTTCTGAGTATTTTATTAGGTTTTGTTTTTGTATGGTTGAGTATTATTACTGCTTTACTTTTTAGTTTTCTGTCCTGGAGCGCCACTAAATTTAATGATTTTAATAATGTGAATATTTGGTTTGTTATAATCTCGCTGCTTTTGTTCCACAACATCACTGACCTACTTTCATGTGTTTCTTTCAGCGCCACGCCCAGTTGGAACAGGAAGATAATTCAGTTACTACTTTTTTTTTTTTCTTTAACTAACCACTTGATTTTTTTTACTGTAACTCGGCGGGTGTTCAACATATGGGGATGATAAAACTCTTCATTTGACAGAGTTTCTACTTAACAAACTATCATTGGATTGCTTCAATATTTTTAGACTTACGTTTGTTTTGTTTTTATTTAAAACGTTTGTGCAGACGAGGGCAAATTTATTATTTTTTTGCATAGTTTGTTTCGCTGTTATTTTTATTGTAATTTTTTAAAATACTAATAATTTTACGGTTTGACTTGCAGCAGAGTGTTTTGGTTTTGTGACTTCTTTCCTTTGCTTTATTGTTAGCGGGTTATTTTGTTTTGTTATTTTACAAGATTTTTACAATTATTTTGTATTAATGTTGTCTGTCCAGACAATGCCTTCAGTTTCTTATAATACTCCATGTTCTGAGTGTCCAAATATTTGTGTTCATTATTGATAGCAGTACTGTAGGCTTAAAAATATCTAGATCTAGGATTTTAGTCAATTAACTTTCCACTAGCTGAGGCGACACTATTCTATTTATAATTTAACCCAATGCTTCAACTTTTACAGCTCCAGAAAACTTGACTATATATAAACAGCTTTTTTTTTTTTTTAACTTTAACACTTCTTAATGCTGATCATAAAGAAATATATTTATTGTAATAAATCATTTAATCAAAAGTTTTTTTTAAACCATAAAAAAAATGTATGTTTGGTTTTTGATGACTCTAATTTTATATATCATGCTGTCACTAAAAATGTTCATCTAACTAGTCAGTGTTTCACCTCATGTTGGTGTTGCTTTATTTAGGCAATGATATCAATGAGTTTTGTATGGGTCCATGTTTACATACTGTATTGTGGGCAAGGATTGAAGTTACACCACTGGGCTGATACAGTGTGGTCTGGGCAGGTTGAAATCAGAGGTGTGGTCTGGGCAGGTTGAAATCAGAGGTGTGGTCTGGGCAGGTTGAAATCAGAGGTGTGGTCAGGGCAGTTTGGGATCAGAGGTGTGGTCTGGGCAGGTTGGGATCAGAGGTGTGGTCTGGGCAGGTTAGGATCAGAGGTGTGGTCTGTGCAGGTTGGGATCAGAGGTGTGGTCTGTGCAGGTTGGGATCAGAGGTGTGATTTGTGCAGGTTGAGATCAGAGGTGTGGTCTGTGCAGGTTGGGATCAGAGGTGTGTTATGGGCAGGTTGGGATCAGAGGTTGGAATCAGAGGTGTTGTCTGGGCAGGCTGGGATCAGAGGTGTTTGGTCTGGGCAGGTTGGGATCAGATGTATGGTCTGGGCAGGTTGGGATAGGCTAGAATCAAATATTTGTGATTAGTTTGTGTTAAAAAAATAACTATCTTTATGCTGAGACCAACTTCCATTTTTATAATGTAGATCAGTGTTTCCCAAACTGTGTTTAGCGGAGCCCTAGTGTTCCATGAGGCCTGAATAGGTGTTCCACGAACTACTGAAATAATTAACTCTTAGGCTGCCATGTGAACTAATCTCTCTCAAAAGGAAACAAAGTGTTCCTCTAATTTCTCCAAATGTGCGAAGTGTTCCTTTAAGGACAACGTTTGGGAATCACTGATGTAGATTTTCTAGTAATATTTATTTTATTTGAAAGAGAATTAGGCTAATTCATTTCTAGTCCTTTGATTTCATTTGTGTCAGCTGCACTAATGAACAAACACATTTCTCAACAAATATATTGTATTTTTTTAATTAAACTAATTGTTGTTCACCCTTTTTAGAACCTTAAATCTTCTTATCTATTAAGTTTAAAATAGGTTTCATTGTTCCACTAAATAACCTACATAACAATAAAATACTTTGTTTGAATCATAAACTATATCTCACTGGGCTGATAACTCGCCTTATTGTTAAAATATGCCCTGTCCAACCCTGAATGTAGGCTTATGTGGAATAGAAACAACGGAAATAGATTTAAGATCAATTACAATCTATTAAGTTTTTCTCCAGTACTGGTGACCAAAAGGTTGTCGCAATTTTTATTTCATTGCATTAAGAAATGGTTACTGTATAAATTCTGATATTTTGACCACTACACAGGATAATACTAAAAGAGAAAATTTAGTTGTGACACATAGAGTAGTCTCTTGATATATATGTTAAAGTCTATGGCATTAGCGTGTGTTATGCTCTTCACTATGAATACTAATGCCAAAAAAAAAAGAAACTTAATGTAAAGAATTAATAAAATAAATGAGGTTTAGCAAATTTACATATGCAATGCAAAGTTAAAAAAAAAAAAAGTTTATTGTGTCTATTAGCATAACATTACACAATCAATTGGGGGAAGAGAGGAGTGGTAAAAGTAGCTGTTGAACCTGTAAAAGAAAGGGGAGGGTAAACTATTGTACATTTCTGTTTATAAAAGTTCATTATGTAAGGGGGAACTGTAGTCAACTCTTAATGTTACCTCTTGTTTGTCTTACTGTAGATTGAAAAACAAAATTTACCAACCCAAGATGTCGAGACTGGGATCATAAGGTCACCGGGAAGACGATTTGTGTCTGGGATTTTGTCCACGGTTTTCCTGCAGGCTCTGACCCTGACCTTTCTTGCCGAGTGGGGCGACAGATCTCAAATAGCAACAATCATACTGGGAGCTAGAGAGGCAAGTTCCTTATTTAACATAGAATTAATATGTGTATGTCTTATGTAATAGTGTCTAGCAAAGAGAAGTAAAAGTACCCCTTTCAGATCTTGCAATCTATGGGGACCAATGATGTAAAGCTTATTGGTTTCTACGACTGATGGCCAGCATAATCGCCTACCACCTTTATTCCCCCCGATTCATTAGAGTTGGGACTAACTCACTAATAAACTCTGCACTCTATCCAGAAGAATTGAAGAAATTAATCGTAAATAAAATAAATGAGAAATGGACGAGCTCTCATCCAAATCACAAGAAAGATGACGCTTACTATAAGCTATCCCGACAAGACCAACGTCTAATCTTTCGACTCAGGACTGGACACAACAGAATGCGACAACACATGCACCGGAAGCTCAAAATTGGAACCAGTGAAATCTGCCCATGTGGAGTATCACCAGAGAACGTAGACCACGTCCTCCAAAACTGCTCTCTTTACCAAGAGGCCCGTACAAGACGTTGGCCCCAAATCACCCCAATAGAAAGGAAACTCTATGGAGAGCTCCCTGATGTGGAAACCACTGTTCATCTCATGTATTGGTCTACTTGTCTGAACGCTCCAACATAACAATGAGAACGAAGAAGAAGAAGAAGAAATTAGAGTTGGGTGGACTGGGGACATCAGAAAAAATCTTGAAGTTTGTCCATGCCTTCGCTGGAATTCAAACTCAAGACCTCTTGATTTGGATGTCAAGTGCCTTAAGATTGTTCCGTACTTTCACTCAGTAAAAAAATGCCAAGCTTTATAAATTTGTATTAAGCCAACTCAATATTCATATTTCATTTGTAATGTGACATGCTACACGAGTATATTAACTAAGAGATTGTAGCCCAGCATCGGCCACTATACAATAAATCAAACACTACAGTCACAGTAATATACACCAAGTCTATTTATTTCTTTGTATTCCATTGGTAAAATTTTAATAAACAGCCATCTCATACCCTTATTGTTGTTGGTTTGTTTTTTTCAGAATGTGTTGGGCGTAATAGTTGGCAGCTGTGTTGGCCATACCATATGTACAGGTCTAGCTGTGATAGGAGGAAGGTTTATAGCACAGAGGATATCTGTTAGAACAGGTAAGTTGTCAGAACTTTGATTATGTTATAGTTCTGAAGTAGAATGTATTTATCTACTTTGTTTGAAGTAACATCTGTGATATATGAGATAAGATAAAAATCTGTGTGAGAGGATGAAGGATGAAGCCTACATCTTAACTTTAAAACAAATATGGTGACAGACAGTATTCTCATCTTTTACTGTGCTGTCCCAGACCCCCTTCACCAAACAAAATGAAATATATATTGTATCTGCTTATAGAGATTCAAGGGTAAACATACTATTTAGATTGTGGTTCATAATAGTTTGTGACCAATGGACTAATATATATCTTGCCGGTGGACATAACGGAAAATCTTACTCTGATCTAAGTGACTGATATAAAAACATTGTGACCATTTCACAGATTGAGTCCTACGTCCAATCCATATATAATAATATGTTTTAATATGTAAAACTATACACAAGCAGGTTGCAAAGGCTTGTTAGTGCTTTTGTATTTTTTAAATAAATTTTTATGTTATAAACATACTCGCTGCACTAACTATGGTTTGGTCCATTCTCTTTTGTGGGAGAAGGGGTGTCTGGGAAAATGCTACATTGCTTCCTTTAGGTGCTGAAAAATAAAAAAAACTCAAGTTGGGATTTAATCTCAAGCTCCCTTGATAAGTACTCAAATGGTTTAGGCCACTCAACCACATAACTACACAGCCCACAAATAAAACGTAAGGTTGGAAGTCAGGCATTCATTCCCCACCATCAACCCCTTCAGTCACTTTCTCCTAGGTCTTTGCATAATTGGCACGGAGCCTCATAAGCTAGACCTCTACCTTATAAAATACAGACGTTACTTCAAAAAAAGAAGATGATTATGTCCTGCACATGTCTCTAGGTTAATCTAGTCATGCATGTTAACCAATGACTTAAATTCTGCTAAGTCATTGGTTTTTCCTGGCTGGCTCAGGCAACCCATTCCATGCTCTAATAACACTAAGGAAGAAAGCATTTGTACAAATTTGTTCTAGCATATGAAACTAGGAATGTGCCTTTATCTTGGTGTCTTTCTGGGTACTTATTATTATTATTATTAATTTTGGTAACGGATTGCCTGCTATCATACTCCCATAATATTAAAGCATACCGATTGCCCTCTGGCATTTCAACATGCTGCTATAGCTAAATAATAACCTTCTGCATTTCGCCATGCTACTGTAGCTACATGCTACTATAGCTACATGGTACTATAGCTAAATAATAACCTTCTGCATTTCGCCATGCTACTATAGCTACATGCTACTATAGCTACATGCTGCTATAGCTAAATAATAACCTTCTGCATTTTGCCATGCTACTATAGCTACATGCTGCTATAGCTAAATAATAACCTTCTGCATTTCGCCATGCTACTATAGCTACATGCTACTATAGCTACATGCTGCTATAGCTACATGCTACTATAGCTACATGCTGCTATAGCTAAATAATAACCTTCTGCATTTTGCTATGCTACTATAGCTACATGCTACTATAGCTACATACTGCTATAGCTACATACTGCTATAGCTAAATAATAACCTTCTGCATTTCACCATGCTACTATAGCTACATGCAACTATAGCTACATGCTGCTATAGCTACATGCTACTATAGCTACATGCTGCTATAGCTAAATAATAACCTTCTGCATTTTGCTATGCTACTATAGCTACATACTGCTATAGCTAAATAATAACCTTCTGCATTTTGCTATGCTACTATAGCTACATGCTGCTATAGCTAAATAATAACCTTCTGCATTTTGCCATGCTACTATAGCTACATGCTACTATAGCTACATAAAACACTGAACCATAATACAAAAACAAAATTTAATAAAATACTCTGAAAGACACAAAGATAAAGGCACATTCCTCATCCCATATGCTAGGACAAATTTGTACAAATACTCCTTCTTCTCTAGTGCTATTAGAGCATGGAATGGGTTGCCTGAGCCAGCCAGGAAAACCATTGACTTGGCAGAATTTAAGTCATTGGTTAATATGCATGACTAAATGCATGACGCATAGGACGTAATCATCTTCTTTTTTGAAGTAACGTCTGTATTATATAAGATAAGATATAGCTACATGCTACTATAGCTACATGCTACTATAGCTACATGCTACTATAGTTAAATAATTGCCCACGTGTCCAGTCAGTAGGCCTAGATTTGGGATCTGGATCTTGGCTTCCCGTGTTTGCTTAACAAAAAAAGATTCAGCTAAATTAAAAGTTAAAATTCAAAAAGAGCTTATTTTAACTTTGTGAACTCTTTAAATTCACATTTGATATGAACTCTTTTGTTTTGTTTCAGTCACGTTGGTTGGCGGCGTAGTCTTCATCTTGTTTGCTCTTTCTGCCTTATGGATAGGGCCTGGCACGTAGAGACACTGGCGCTTGGGTTTGAATGTCTTCTGGATGTGTACATACAGGGCTTGGGGTCAAGGGTCGTGTGTTCTCATTCTTTGTGTGTTAAGGGCGCGAGCGAGGTTTACAAATATGTGTATCTGTTACATTGATGAGATGTGTGTTTGTTGTTTATGTATCTGTTTCAATTTCAGATGATTTGCCCCATCGATAAATGAAACAAATTGGTTTGAATTTTATCTTTTTTTTTTTTAATTCGTCAAATTTGGAAATCATGACTCACTACATAGAAAAGCAAGACACGTGGTTTTTTAGTGAAAAGAGAATTTTTCTGTAGGGGAAAAAAAGATTAAAAGATCATTTTGTTGTACGGCCACTTGATTTGTGTCCATGACTTAAGTGTTCAAGGTCACCTTTAGTGTTTAAAAGGTGTATCCTTTCTTTGCATTGGTTTACAGACGTCAATGTCATTTCTCTCCCTTGGTTGTTAGCAAGAATTCATGTTTTTATTGATTGAGCCTCTTTTAGATGACACTGCCCTATATTACATCTGCAAAGCTGTTTGGCTTTAACATTCGTTGGTATTCCACTAAGTCCCACTAATTGTATTCCGACATTCTGTGTAGTAGTTGTTTGTTTTGTTGTTTTTTTTTTGGTTCACCTTCACTTTAATTTATTTAGGAATTAAAGAATCTCCATCTGACCTGTCAAATGGAAATTAGTTAATGTGAAGTCTTAGGATTTTAGACTTCTGACTGACTGGTTGAATGTTATACTTCAAAGCGTTTCTCTTGCAGGGTAGTTCATCTTTCATGTGGGTTAGTGCTAGTGATGCCAACCAGAGTATGTCATAAAGGATTCCATAAAAAACTTGTGTTAAGCTCTTGTGCACATTTCATTTTTTTTTTATCTTATGTCCTTTTTCCAGTGGAATCAATGCCAATTTAGTTTAAGTCTGATTATCTGGTCACATTTACAATAAACTTTTATTCAAAGCTAAAGTTGATAACTGACAGTTATAAATATATATATATATGTATGTATGTGTGTGATTGAAACCTTTTTAGATATGTTATTGAAGGGGGGGGGGGGGGGGGGGGAAGCTGTTTTTAAATAAAATGTGTGGGTTAAATAAAATGTGTGTGTTAATTAGTTACTGCATATTAATGATCATCTAAACATCATCATAACTCATAATAGAAACTTGTTGAGTTGTACATTTGTCTTAATGGTACACACGTCTGTTTATTTGTAGATGGCAAACTTGTTGTTTTTCTTTATATCTGTTGATCATATATCATATTGATATGTCATCTATTGACCAGACACGTAGGAAAGAAGGAAGTCTCAAGGTCATTACCTAATTTGGTGTTGGTATCTTCTAGGCCAAGGGTGGGCTGTACATTATTGTATGTATTTTATATTTACAAGTGATCAATACCCAGTTGTACATCTAGGACCAGAAAATAATGTTTGGGAATGCAAATATTTTGTGTAAATTTCTTGAAAAAAAAAGATACATTTTTTTTTAAATTTAATTTTAAATGTTGTTCTGTCTAGAAGTTTGTTTGTGGTGCCACAGTCCTGTGTAAGCAGCATGTTCATTTTAGTTACTGCTCAGATTTATCTCGGCAAAGTTCTGCTCTCTAAAGTTTCACCATGTTTTTAAGACTTGGAAGGCTTTCAGTGAAGGCTACCTGGTCAAGTGGTATGCGCTCTTGACTGGGTATGAACCCTGCTTTCCATCACCCACCGTCATCCCCCACCACCCTGCAGGAAGTTTGGTCAAGGATGTAATAATCTTCAATCTGAAATATGTATAAAAAAAAAAAAAAGGACCAGAAAGCTTTGAAAGCCTTTGCCATTTCAATTAAAGTTTTACTACACATTAAGTATGATCATTAGGAAATGTTTCCTATCTGGCATCATTAGGAAATGTTTCCTATCTGACAATATTTATATACAACTGGCTGGATGTGGGCCGTAGTTTGTGTATCACTAGTGCATATTAAATGATATGCCTGGTTTTTATATCTTGTCCAATTCTGAAAATGAGGCTTTTCATTTAGTTCATTTTGTTTAACTGCTTGAAGCTCAACTACTGTGCTCCTGGCCATGCAATGAAAATAAGGATGCATGCTAGGTGTGCTTTACACACTTGATGTGCTGTGTTCTTATAAACTATAATCTTTATTCAAAATTAAAGGTTTTCTAAAAATATGTTAAGAGTCAACTGCAATGTTCAGTGCTGATCACGTGACCTACATGCTATAATCTAGTTAAGATAAAGATGTAGTCACTAGTGTAGTCACTGCTGTACACAACAGAATTGTCAAATGGATGTTAACTCTTATCCATGTCTAAACACACAATTAACCTGTACCTAAGGTACCTGTAGTTAAAATGAGATTCAACTTGTATGCTTTGTTTTGTTTGACATCATTGAAAGGAGAAATTTGGGAAGAAAAAAAAAAGTTTAACAGAGCCATGATGTCAACTAAAAAAAAAAATTATTTTTTTTTACACTTGCGACAGTTTAAATTTTTTTTTCTTACATTAAAGAATGTTAAGGCTGCACATTTTTTTGTGATTTGTTAAAGGTGTTTCTAGAGGTATTTTAGAGTCTGTGCACTGACCACATTTGTATGTAGCTGTCTGATATAAAAAAAAAAAAAGATTTCAGGAAACATTTTGATTTGTAGCTTTGCTTCACTAGAAGGATCAGAGTTTTTAAGAACCCATTGAAAATTTTATTGAATGTTAAATTCAGTTTTGAAACTTTCTTGTCATGACAATATTGAAAACATGATGGAACATTTTTTTATTGACTTGTAGGGACAAAGAGAAAAGTGTTTGATTGTTTTGGACCTTACAACAATATATTGACCTTTCAACTATTCAAAGCAGAGTTGGTTACAAGATGTTGAAAAATTTTATTTTTTTTAATAGCCTATCATAAAAACAAAGCTAGTTTTAAATTACACACATTAGATACTGGTACCAGAGATCTCCAGATCAAATCCTGGTGAAGGAAACAATTTTTCATTCAGAAATTTAGTGCGTCCCAGAATGCACTCTACAGACATTGTGCTGGCCACACAAGGTACTTTTGACCATTTGTATTTGGTCCTTGTATTTTTGAAAGCTGTCATCTATATTTGAAACATGAGTGTCAAGAGAAATCAGGGCCACATAATGTTGTTTTAACAAACCAATGAGCTATTATTAAAAAATATTTTGTCTACTAGCAGTCTAAGTGTAATGGACATTTTACATTTATTGTAGTGATAGCCAGCTGTTTGGTGTATCCTGTGTACCCAACCTGAGAAGTGTTGATTACTTACTTACTTAGGTCCTCCCGCGCCGTTCTGCGCATTGGGCGGCAAGCTGTCTGCATAAAGATCTGTCACTGGCAATGTATGAAGCCTCCTACCACATGGTGTCCACTGTTCTGAGGTCCTCCATGAAGGTGTGTCGCCAAGTAATACGAGGACGTCCCTGTTTGTGCTTTCCTTGTTTTGGCTTCCATGTTATCGCAACTCTTGGTGTGCGTAATTCATTTTGACGTAGAACATGTCCCGCAAACCTCATGCGACGCTCAGTCACAACCTCACTAAGAGTTTGACTCCCTGTTCGGCATAGGATTTCCTTGTTTGAGACCCGATCTGTGTAACTGACTCCCAAAATCCGTCTCAGCCATCTCTGTTGAGCCACATTTAGTCTTTTCTCAATTTTGACAGATGACTTCCATGTCTCACATGCACATGTAGCATTTGGAATGATGATTGTGTTGAGAAGGTGTATTTTTGTCTCGAGTCCAATGACTTGGCTAGTCTAAATAGGCTGCAGCCTTTGGAAAATGCTGCCTGCCTTTCCTATTCGGCACGCTACATCATGGTAAGCATCTCCATCATTTGTTATGATGCTGCCAAGGTACGCGAACTTGTCCAGCTCTTCAAGCTTTGACTCGCCAAGTCTGATGGGGACACCCCTTTGCCTTATATCCCACTCGCATAATTTTAGTCTTATCCAAGTTTATGCGGAGGCCAATTTTGAGTGCCTCTCTGTCTAGGCCCTAGGCTCTCCGTCATTTCTTGAATGCATTTATTTGTAGCTCCGAGTGGTGTCGATTAACTTTGTAATTTGAAAGGAATACAAAAAAATTGTGTGCACTTTTTTAGCACTAAAGAACTAAATTTTATGAGTATTTTTGCTTGAAAAATTATTTTCGATTACTTAGTTGGCAGCAGGGCTCTTAGCGTCCTTGACATTGTTTAGAATGGAAACTTTGGGAAAATCTCCAATAAAAGAGAAACAAAAATCAGTAAGTCAGTTAAAAATTGTTTCCGTGTGACAGTAATGTGAGTGTAAGGTGAAAGTTGAATTACTTTCACTACGGTCAATCTTGAGGACCGAGGTCTATGTCCAGTCTTTTATTTCTCATAGTCCAGATATTTTGGAGAATGATTATAAATACAAGCCATCTAAATGCAAGTATTTAATGTAAAGTAGTTCAGTGCAAAAGTTCATGTTTGTGTCTCAAGTCTGCTATAGCTCTCTTAAAGATGACGTTTTTATTTGGCTTTCAGGTACACATGATACTTACTTCTGTTTTGTGTACTATTCTATTTATAGATCATGTTCCATACATAGAGCATATTTTAGTATCATCTATTATGTTAGGTCAACGATGTTTGTGTCTTGTGTTGAGATTTCACAATTAAAAAAATATGTATATTTCTAGAAGTTGTTTTGTTTCTTTTTTTATTTCAATCAAATATTATGTCTCTTAAGTTAGAGAATAGTGACAAAATACACAGCAAACAGAAAAGAAAGAACAAAGCTGAGTACAAAGGTATAACTAAAGCTAGATCAAGAACTCTTTTGTTCCTTTTGCAGTTAAATCAATGAATAAAATCCAACTTACAGAAGTCAATTTCACATGGAATGCTAAAGAGAAAATGGTCTCGACAAATTTTTTTAAAATTTATGTTCAGACTAGAGAAGGTGAAGACAATAGTCTTACAAAAACTTCAGTGCTAAATAAAGTGCTAAAAGGAACAAGTAGGCAAATAAAATCTGGTTCAACTTGAATGCAAGCAAGACTTTAAAATTGGAAACAATACATTCTGAAAATGTCAAAAATGAAACAATCTGGATCTTCTGATGCCAATAAGTCATTGTACTGAGTACATCTTCTAGGGCTGCAATAGTAAGTACTTTGTATTGAGTACATTTTGAAGTGACACAAGATCAAATGGAAATAGTTGATTCAGTCACACAGCAGCAGTGAAATTAGATTCAAACCCTGGACCTCTTTTACAATAGTCTCTAGTACATTACACATCTAACAATCCTAATTATTTGATTTCAAAAGAGATTGAATAGAGAAGTCTCTTTAACTCTTTCTCTCTGTAATTATATTCCACGTTCTGATGGAATTCTTCATTTTGCTCAGTGGTAATTCACTACCCTTTTTCGATAAAGCTTTAATGTTTTCTTTTGTTCTCAGAAAATGTATTATTAGGTAAAGAATTAAAGGGGAATGCATGCTCTTTTTATATAAGACAATGTGACGTTCATAAAATCAAACATTAATTTAATGAGTTGAAATCAACGATAGTATCGTCAGTTAGGAGAGAAAGAGTTAACAAAAGGAAGTGCTGCCCTAGAAAGTTCAACATAACAAGATACAAATTATCTTATCATAATCATAAATTAATAAGTTGATGTGTTCATTTAATTATTTGATCTTATTTCTCATGAGCTATGCCTATTTTATGTTTAAATTTTCACCTTCTGTCAGGCTCACTCAATAGCAGTATGAAACCAGTGTTCAAAATAACATCACTTCAAGTGTCAGTTGAGTTACTGATGCTTCACAACACAAGAGAACAACACTGGCAGGAGAAAAGCCCCAGAGAAGAAAAAGCAAGGCCAATGACACTAGCTCCAACTGGAATAATCTGCCTGGTGTGCAGCAGAACATTCCGGGCTCACATAGATCTCACCAGCCACATGAGGAGGCATAATACCCCAGTGCAAAGCCCTCAGCCCCCTGGATGACAAAGTGGTCATCATTGAACCATGATAGACAAACTATATGTCACAACATTCATAGAAAACAAATGTTCAGTTTAGAATTAAGTTCTTTTATTATTGTCTTGTACATATACAATTCATCTAGAGCCAATTGAAAAAAACATTTTTTTTTAATTTGTAGTACTTTTTCTTGTCTATTCATGGCAACCTTTCAGTCTAAAACTGTCTCAACACTGCCATTGTAACATTGACTAGTACAATAGACTGAGCTGACAGTATTATCTGAAAGTGATTACAACATTATTTTATACATCTCAGAAAAGTTATTGAAGACATGGAGGATTGGTTAATTAGATCTTAGTAATACATTATGTTAGGCGGCAAGAATGCTATCTAGTAGATATAACTATTCTTTAAAAACATGTGAAACTTAGTAAGCATTCAAGAAAATTTTCTTTATTTGACATTGTCTGACTGTCAAGCAGCAGTCCAGAATTATCGGTACAAAGTACCGGTATAAAAAAGAAAAAAGCAGTCAAGTATGACTGCAGACACTAAAGAGCAGTTCATGAACGTTGATATAATGGTGCCAATGATGGACTATTGCTATTTGATGTAAAAGCATAATTGTTTCAGGTTAAGATACGTTATTCTAATGAAATGTGTGTAGTCACTCTGGTAAGCTAGCATTTTCTTAAGATCTTGGTTTGCTTTGTGCTGCATTCAACTTGAGTATTTTGTTTCACTTAGATAAGAAATAATTTCTTTTGAAAAACTCCATTCACCACGAACCCAAAACTGCTTAACTTTGTCAATTTAAGCGTTGTACAAATAGAACGCCAGGTTGTTCTGACAATGGTTGACGTGCTTAACTTTAACGGTGAATACAAGTTTGTAAAGGGTCTGAGCTTATTATACTCAGCTCCTTAATATCTTATCAAGAGGAAAGGCTTTCTATAGGAGGTCAGCACTCTTTGTCTGAAGAACCTCATTCAGTTGAAGTCAAACCACAGCATCTTCAAAATGTCAATCTCCCTAAGCTGACTTGCTAGTTTATGATAGCAGCTGATGGGGTGTTATTACACTTCATGTGATTAGTGTACAAGTAGCAAGTGGAGTTACACACAATTATAAAATACAAAACGACTTCAATAACTAAACATTTTATTCAATAAAGACCATCTTCAGCACAATTGACTTCCTAAATAAATTAGCTCCATCAGAACAGAACATTTGCTTCTATTCTCTATCCCAAATGGTTCGTTAAGAAAACGAAGTACATGCACTGATCAAGTGAGTTCATTAAACATAACAATGCACTTAACACTCTCAAACCAGTTAGTTAAAAGGGAAGTGTCTATTTCTATTCTAAGCACTCTGACCAAACCTGTGCCAACAATTTATTTTATTTGATAACACCTACTCTCTAACCAAGTGGTTTCTCAAGCAGGAAATAATCTGATTCTATCTCAAATTGGTTTCAACAAATCATTGCATTCTAACCACCTACTCTTGAACCAAATAAGTTTCAACTTTCAACTGATTCCTTTTTCTTTCTTAACAAATTAATTATGTTTCACAATTGACTGAAATATTAATGACTGTAGAACTCCTTCAGACTTTAATATTCCAAAAGTTCCTCACCTACCTAAAACCAAATTATTTCAAAGGGAGTCATTGCATCACTAATTACAGTACACATTCCAGCCACTGCAAGTGCAAACCTGCCACTTCACGCAATTCAAGAACATTGCCAGTACAATTTACATAATTATACATCTAGGAAGATTATTTGACTGAATATAAACCCTAATCCTTATTATTACTGATGCACATTTCATCCAATGCAAACCTGCAATATCGTGGAATTCAAGAACATGGCCAATGCACAATTTTAGGTTAAAGCCAATTATATATCTATGAAGATTTATTAAGACTTAATATGCCACAAGATAATATTTTCACAGAAAATGATATGTGGGCTTCAGTGCTAGGGAGGTCAATCATTTCTTAATGTCTGTAATCCCCTGATGAAGTTTGCCAACTAATAACACTATGTATATACCAATGATAAGTTTCATGTAAAAAACATGTATGTAACATCCATTGTCTTGGAAACATGCACATGAGATCCCAAGACTTATAATCCTTCAATAGAAAACAAAAACAACATACAAATCAAATGGAAAAAAAAAAAACAGACTAAAATGGTTTATTATTTTTAAAAAATTTTTAAACAATCAAATAATAACACAAGATGAGTAACGTGAATGAAAATAATTTAGCTTCAAACAATGTCCACATTGATCCACATCCATTGAAATGCCCAAAGTTAATCCACATCCATCTCTTGTTCTGGTTCTTTGCTAGCTTGCTGTGGAGTGCTTCCCTCTTTGCTGTTGTTTTGGTCTCCCTCGGCCTTGTTGCTACTTTTGTCTTTCTTCTCTTCTTTGGGTGGATCTACCTTAGGTTTGGCTTTGTTCATAATTGGATGACAGACATTTTCTAAGATCTGAAAACAAACAGTTAACAAATAAAAGTACAACTCGCTTTTATGTAAACTTAATATATATATATACTGAACATTGGGAAGACATAGCCCTAGACTACACAAGAAGGAGAGACAGTGACCAAGAAAGCTATAGACAGTAAAAAAAACTACCACCAATGCGAAAACCTGTGATATTTGTGGACAGGAGTGTCTCTCCAAAATAGGGCTCCACAGACACATGAAAAAGTGTTCGAGATGAACAATAGTCATTACGGCTGAAGGAGGCAACAATATAAATATATATATATGGCAGACAATGGTTATGCTTGCCCTTGTGTGGCAAAATATGTAGGTCACAGCTGGGGCTGTATAGCTATGCATTAATCTTTGGACTCGAAGACAGGCCTTATTATATTATATATAATATTTCTATTTTAAAAAAACTAAGGTTTGGAAAGGGATTTACTTTTTTTTTTATTCCTAGAATGATTTTAAGAATTGATGAAGCTTGCCAACCCAATACTTTATCATTAAGACAAAGAATTAAAGGATTCATATAGAGCCTCTGAATGGCAAATTGTAAAGATGTAAACTGTTGGGCTGGCAACCTCTAAGCATCACATACAAAGATCACATTACAAAAATAGATATCTGAATCCACAGCGCTTTAACCCTTGATGACCTTCTGACAGTGTTTAAAAAAATGAAAGTTATGGCCATATAATGAGATCCTTAGGGCTTGTCAAGTACCTGGGAAAAGAAGGTGAGATGGACAAAGTAAATGAGAAATACAACTTTAGAGAATGAACTCTAATCCCAGCAGAAGACAGAGAGGAATGGAGAGTGATGGTCAACAGATCATGTGATGCCCAAACAGTCCAACAAAGGGACAGTTAAAGCCTGATCTCTAAATTCTTGTACCACTTAGATTTCAGAAACATTCCCGTCTATTTTACCCACCTGTTTCTCGGCCCTGACTTGAGCTGCTAGCACCACTGGGTTCTCATGAGGTTTAAGCTGAGCCATCTGTGTCAGGCGCTGACCAAACCAGTTCGACTTCTCAGTCAACAATTTCTCCACTTTATCTACGTCTGCCTTTTCTATATGATCGTATTTCTCATCCTGGACACACACACAATTACATTATGTTAGTAGGAACTCATTAAATACTGGATTTTAACTTTAAGTATAGGATGAAGTAAATTAATACACATTGTCATTGACTACCATTAATTCATTAAATCATGTTTACAAATGAACCCAAGTTCTCTATGGTGAGATAATGCAGTGTGTAGATGTTAACCCTTGAAAGAATTAATTATTCTTGATTATTAAAGAGAAAAGATTTTTTTTTAAAACTGACTTTTATTTATTACTCATTGTCTTTAAATGTTATTGTTATACTTTTCTTAAAGTTAAGAAAAGTAAAAGAATTTTAGTGTTATTTTACAAAGGGTCAGCTCAACATAGGGCTACATTAAAACAGAATTTATTAAATTTCAATAGAATTACTTTAACTCTTTTCTCCTAACTGACGCTAACAGCGTTGATTCCACCAGAATGTGGTAAATAATTAAGACGAGAAAGAGTGAAATGATATCAACTCAATGGTTTTTATCTCATGAACTCATAACTCTATGACTTTTTAAAGTAAACATGAAGGTATACAGTGTTAGGTTCATTTTTGAAAGCGTAAATCAGATTCACAGTAATGAGAAAGAGACTGAAACAGATCTATTGTACATGAGTAAATTGTGATGCACTAGGACAGGGGTTCTCAACCTATGGGCCGCGACCCCTTTGGGGGTCGATTGACGATTTACCAGGGGTCACCTAAGACCATCAAAATGTGGAATGTTATTGTCTACTCTTCTATTGCAGTATGTGTGAGGGTGGGTTGGGGCCGCGGCTTTGTAAAAAGGGGTAGCCGAGCTTAAAAGGTTGAGAACCGCTGCACTAGGACAATAGAACTAACCTTTTGAGCCCACTGGTCCAAGAATTTCTTAATCTGTTGTACAGTTGATCCCATCTCATCTCTAGCCACTGGCCATTCCTGGGCCTCCCTGTTTCTGTCCACTACTGGTTGACCCAATTTCTGAAATATGAAATGAAGGTGTTGGTTGTAGGAAACACCTTTGACCCAAATAATCTGTCACTTTGACATTCACTCCTAGTTTGATAGTATTGTAGTGCTTACAGTTAACACTGTTCCGTTCAACAGAAAATTACCAACACTTAGACTTTTGTGCCATCCCATACAGAACAAGAAAATAGACTTAGCTAGATTTTATTGAATGAGAACCAGATATATACCAGTATGGCTTTTTTTCAGTTTGTTTAATAAATGCATTGTATAAGGCCACAAGTGGATCATTTTTTCTCCTGTTCTAATGTTATTGAAAGCAAACAATATATATTTAAATTTATTACTTCAATTTTCATTCATTTTTATTACTTTAAAAAAAAAAAATCTGCTTATAAGTTAAGACACATTTTTTAAAATTGGAACAAGGAGTGAATGTGATAATGGAACCTGTTCCCAAATCCCAACTAATGTCAGAATATATGACCATATAAATGAGACACCCCCCCCCCCCCCCGGTTAATTGTCGCTCTAAATGTTTGCTACACTGGCAGAAGTGACCCTCACCTTGAGGTCCATCAACTTGTCAATGTAAACTTGCTTGTGCTGGTCTTCCCCTTCTTCGTACAACCAATTCTCCGTATCTTCTAGCCTGAGAGAAAATTGACTGCGGTCCTGAAATACACACAAAGTATTAGCAGTCTGATGGAAATGATCTACAATCAGAATGTTGGATGAATAACAAGGTAATTGAGTAGCACAGCACTTAACTTCTAAGCTCTGCCGCTGAGTCATAATGCTTACTTAGAATAACCCCCCCTCCCCCCAAATGCAGCACCTCCCTATTTACTTAGATACTCTAACTGTTTATAAAAAGATTGTTGTTTTTTTTTTAGAACAATCAAAAAGTGAAAAAGTTCCAACCATAACATTACCCTGAAATAATTTTAAAAAAATGATAAAATTGTAAAAAAAAAAAACTTGGTTTTAGCATTAGATCCTATTGAAATTTTTGTTTCTGTCAAAAGCAATACCGATGAAACAAATTAATTTCAGCAAATATAACGTAACTGAAGATCAGAAAAGATGATTGGAAATGGCCAATGAATTAAAGGCATTGATCTGGCCATTCTCACATAATTCCGTCCACTATGACCTCTGCGTCAGTTAAACTTTTAAGTCTTGAACAAGAAAACCAGGTTAATGAACATGAAATAAAAATGACCTTCCTCAGAGAGGTCATAAGACTATTTTAATTATTTCAATCTCAATATGAGAAACTCGCCTTCACGTTATTTTGGATGGTCATGGGTGACATCAGCCAGATTGTTTTCAAATGTGTAACTGACAAGGGAATTAATGTCCTGAAAGACTAAACCATTTCTAAAACTTACATCTTCTGTGATAAAAGGTTCATAAACTGTAAACAATTTTTCTCTCATCTCATACACATATTCTTCCACTGCATTCTTGGCGTCAGCTCTCTCTTTCTCTAATCTGTCTTGCATCACCATTTGATTCTAAACAAAAATAAATATAATACAACATTATTCATAATACAATCTCCAAACTCTTACCCAAAAAGAGTTTATAAAACCATTGTGCACATAAGAACTATTAGATTGAACAGACAATTTTAGTGTCTGAAATAATAAGAAAAAATTATTCATGAAATTTTTATCTGCACTACTCAGTAGAAACAGAATTTACAGAGCAATTACCTTTTTCATACACAAAATTTCCTAGAAAAAGTTTCAAGCTCTACTTCTAGGATTTTTTTTTTTTAAAGTTGCATGTTCTCCCTCTGATTAAATGAAGATTTTTTATTTGATGCAAAAAGTGACATGTTCTCCCACCAACCAATTTGAGAAATATTTGAAGCAAAAAGTTCTCCCTCTGACTAAATCAAGAAATATTTAATTATTACAAAATTTCAATTTCGCCCTCTGATTATAACGAAATATTTGATGCAAAAATGTGTGCGATCCCCCACTGATTGAATTGAGAAATACTTGAACTATTCTAAAATGTACTATTTAAACTTTTTCTAAAATGTACTTACTTCTTTCTCCATCAGGAGATTCAACTGCTCTTTTGTAAGTTGGTGGACATGGGATTCAATGGGAAGGTCGATGGACTTGACTGTTTTCTTGTTCTTTTTGTTGACAGGTTTCTTGTTGTTTTCCTGAAGAAGGAAAGTTAAAAAAGTTTTTATCTCCAGCAACTTTCTCTTCTTCATTTTCTCCTTGAAGCCCAGAGTCCCATGCATAGTCCCATGAAGATACCAGCTCTCCCGGGAGTCCTGTGTGTAATGGTGGTTGTAATGCAATGTGTCACAAGAAGACTTGTGTGTGCGGCCATTCACATGATGATAGGCATACTGGTAGTAAAGGTCAAGTAATTACATCTGGTTTCAAGACGGCAGCTAATTTCTTTTCAGCTTTCATGCAAGGGAACTTTGTTTCTTACTCCAGTTGTCTTCTTCCCCCCTTCCCCAAATTTTTTTTCTTTTTCTTGTTTTTTTTATTCTTCATTAAAATGTTTTAGTAGCTGTCCAAAAGTAAAATTTAGAAGGAAAAGAAGCTGAAAAGAAGAACAAGAACTAGCACCTACTAAAACATTTTAAAACATAAGCTATTTGAAGAATAAGAAAGGGTAATTAATTGTGAAAAAAATTTTAATCACATCCAAGTTGTTCTTACCAATCTAGAAACTCATCCAATGCAGATCATCTATCCAAAAGTTTAAAATTAATTCTAATCCAGGTTTAATTTTTGTCACAATATTTTCATTTGTATTTTACATCGAAATAGAAATGTTTGAATTCTCCCTTCTGTTACCCTTCAATGAGTACTAAATATGTTTATGAAACATCTTTGATACTTTTTTTTTTATATAATCCTCTTGAAGGTATATTATTATTTAATGACAAATTCAAAAATCCACAGTGGATTAGCTCAATTACTAAATTATTAAAGAAACAAATATTGAAAGTGTCAATTGAAACAAGAATAAACTAGTTAGAGATTTCCGTTATGAAACTGGAAAAACAAACTTATCAACTGTGAAATGAATTGAGTTCTAGCTAATGTCAAAACAACAAAAATTCGACCAGTATTTTTACAAGCTTCAAACACACACATTTTGTCTTTCAGTTCAACATACAACTACGGGCTACTTTAAGACATGAAAGACTTACTGAGTTATCTCCAGTTTTGTCTGTCGTTTCTTGACTGTCTTCAGTATTTTGTTGCTCACCGGATGACGACTGATCCATTTCTGTAGGACTGGGCTGAATAAGAAGAATAGAAATCTTTATTATCCATAAGGAAATGTGACTTTACAATTTGTCAATTACACCAAACTGTATATAGAATCATCTTTCTAGTTCAGAATCTTTTTTTAAAAGTGAGTTATTTTTTTAAATATATCAAGAACATCCAAGCTAAATAAGAATATGGCCAAAGGATTTGTGCTTTGAGTCTATGTACACATAATAGTCATCCACTAAATTCAATGTGAAGCTGAGTCTATGTACACATGATTGTTACAAACTAACATTTTAACTTGAATGTGACAGTTCTGAGATGTAAAGTAGAAAACTATGACAATCTGAACATCTCAACTATGACAATCTGAACATCTCAACTATGACAATCTGAACATCTCAACTATGACAATCTGAACATCTCAACTATGACAATCTGAACATCTCAGAGGTGTCCATTACCTGTTCACCATTGACTGTGTCTGGCACTGAACTGTTTTCTTTCTTTTTACCATCTTCATCCACTTCCATGCTGTCCTTCACATCGTCTGTATCATCAGAGCCTTCATACTTCTCATACATACTGGCAGAGACGATCGTGAAGATACCATGGGTGTTGATCCTGACCTTTACCTTCACTTTAGAGCTCTCACCGGTTGCTTGGGGTGCAACATTGTTGATCTTAAATGTTCCTGGAGAAGGATAACATTAGTTTAGCATAACACCATTTTTTAAAAATCAAGTATATTTATTCTAATGATATGATTCAATCATAAATTGTTGAATAAGCTGGGAAAAAGTGGCACTGGATAGATCCACATGGAGAGAGACCATAAAGGAAGAGTCTTAAATTGCAGATGCCATACACAACAGCAACAGGAAGAAGGGTGAAAATGCAACGGTGCCTGGTGATTACATATGCCCAACGTAAAATGCCACAGAGATTCAATCATGCAATATATTCTATAGAAAGAACTTACCTGAAATAGAAATTGCTTCCAAACAGACAGTAAAAAAGTTTAGGAAATAAATCTTATCAGACCCTGTTTCACACCCTCATAATTAAATAGCGTTCTTATCCTTATAAAGTTAATAAATAGGAGTGATTTAAAATTGTTTAAAGATTTAACAGCATTTATCTATAGAGAAGACATCTGAAATAAAGAACTATTTACACAATTCTTTTCTTATTTCGGAGGATAAATGTGTTGACAACTTAATGAACTTGGACGACTCCAGATATGTCAGAACATAAAATTGGAAAACCATGACCTTTGCACTTCAGACATTTTCATGTGAATTAAATACTGTTGTTGTTTTTTTTAAAGAAATTATATTCTTAGATCATTGTCGACTATTTCAGATCAACCCTAGACTGCAGCATTGGAAAATCATGACCTCTGAACTATACCATCAGGTCAACTAAAAATAATTTTCAAAATCATTTTTAGAACATTCTAGATCATTTCATTTATTGGATTATCATGACCTTGACACTCCTAGACAGGCCTCAAGTAAACTATAAATAGCCAAAGTATACTACATATAGCTTAAGTTGGAATCTTAATATATGAACATTCTAGAATATTTTAGATCAACTATGAACGGCTTGATAGGAAAATCATAACCCTGACATTTTTAGATGCAGTCAACTACATTGAGCTTTTTTTATTTTTATATCTCAATTTCTTTAAAACATTTTTTTACTAGCTTAAGTCAACTACAAACAGCTATACAGAAAAAAATCATGATTTGTAAGTCAACAATAAATATGACTGTTGACCCATTCTAAGTAATATCAACAACTCTAGACAAGGCTCTTAGCCATGACTAGACAATAAAATTGATAATAAAATATTATTCTATAAATAATTCTCTTTATTTATTTTTTTTGCATCTTATTCCCCCCCCCCTTTCTTCACAAGAAATATTTATGAAAAAAAAAATTAATAATTGGTCAACATGTCAATAACATTATCTGAGACAAAAGAGAAATATGCCAACAACAAAGAACAACAAAAAATACAATGAAACAAGATGTGTTTTGCAAGGTGGTGAATTAATCAATTGTACATTTTCTGGTAAGAGCTTTGAAAGTTCAGTTCAAAGAAAATTTGAAAACCATTAATTTCCATTTTTTTTATAATAATAAAAAATAAAACTTACCAATTTCAAGATTAGGATAAGGGACACCACTGTTGGGAGAATAGGAAGCTGTCAAGATAAATGGTTCTTTACGGAAGAAAGTCAACATTTTTGAAAATGGGACTGCATGAAATCGCGGGAACACTTCCAGGGAACTGAGGAAGATAAAGTAAAAGATGAAAATATTCAGCCCGTAACGCACATCACAAAAAAGACAAGGTGATAGAAAAATTATGTTAGGAAATAGTGATTCTATTTAACTAGTGCATGTTGAAAACGAACCTGTCTTCGTCCATCTGTCCTTGAGGTTGCCAGTACAGAGTTATGGGGAAGGGCTGGGTGTCAGTGATGTTAAAATCTCTAACTCGGAATGTAGGTGAAAGGATGGCGCACTGGAAAGAAAAATGTGTAAATGTTACCTCAACGAAAAAGTGAAGTTTCATTCTATCAAGTTAAATATGTAAAGTCATAGTTTTACTTTCTATCTATACAGGCGTTTGTTTATGCTACTGTTTTATTTTGCTAATGAGGTGTTTCGACATGCATTTATTTGCTATGCTTACCATTAAAGCACACCCACGTGCGACTGCCTCATCAGCATTAAGGGTGGTACTGGGCTCTTTGCTAAAGACTTTCTGAACTATAGATTTAAATGCTGGTACACGAGATGATCCACCAATAATTTCAACTGCGGCCACGTCTGACGGTTTTAACTCTGGGGATGAACAAAGTTGATTTTATGTTTTAATCAAAACATCTTATGGCACACACCAAAACAAAAATAATAATAACGTAAAATTTTAACTCTTAACCCTTTTAATAGTCAACTTTAATATACTTCTTGAAAGCTTAATAACTAGATACTGGCATATATTCTTATCTAGATACTGGTACACTAGTAAACATTCTATCAATGTATGAAACCAAAAATACTCATTAAGTATCGCTCACTGACAAATTATTAAAAACAACTTTTGAAATAATTGATCAAACAATGACATACTTGCGCTATCCAGTACAGCCTGCAATGTGTCTTCTAATCTTTGGAATAAGGGAGCTGCCAACTCTTCAAACTGGGCTCTAAAAACAAAACAAACAATACATAAAAATAAATAAATAAATATTGATAAAAAAAGATCATCTTTAAGGTTGGTAACACTGCATTAGTTAACTGGCAGTAACTCAGTGCCATAATTTAACTCTTTCTCGCCCAATTGAAGATAATATCATTGATTTGACCTATTAAATTAATGTTAAATATTATAAACATTATTATAACAGGGTAGTGAAATAGTAAAGAGCAAAATGAAGAACTCCGGCAAAATGTGGAAAAATAATTACGGAGAGAAAGAGTTAACCGCAATAGCTAGAACAAAGTCTTGTGATCCTGTTTCACAAGCACACAATCTTTGTCAACTAGAAATTAATGCTTATTATCAATTTATCACTGCTTGTATTGAGTATAACTAGTACCTGTCCATGCTGCTGTGCACATCTTTGTCCTCCATAAAACATTCAATATTCAAAGGAATGGGCTGGACATTAGCACTCATTAGCTTCTTCAGCTTCTCACATTCTTGGGCCAGTCGAATGTAGGCCTTGGCTTTAGTCTTTGGGTCAATCTTGTAATGTTTTTTAAACTCTTCACACATGTAGTTGACAATGAGCTCATCTAAATCTCTGCCACCAAGCTGGTTGTCAAAGGCGGTTGCTAAAACCTGAAGAGAAACAAGTACTCCTGAATAATGAAATAGGAAAACTGAGTTATAAGGCAGAGGCAATGACTAGGAAACAAAAGTCTTAGCTCCAACGGCATCTAATAATTATCACTGAAACAAAAAACGAGCTAAAACGAGCCCAAAACTTTTTATATCAAATATTAGACCTGGGGGGATGAATTGAGAAGATCCAAAAGCAGAAAGCAAACATTTGTGACATGACTAAGAACAACAAGCAAAGGTAGTCTGGGAAGCATGACTGAGAGATTAAGTACGCTTGAACTTGGCTTGGTTACTTATGAAGGGGGTTTGAGGTTTGACACCCGACTCAGGCAGAGTTGTGTTTACTGAGCGCCTAAAGGCAGCACGGAAAACCTTCTCCCAGATACCCCATCCCCCCAACTGGTCCACAAATGAGATTGGACCATAGTGCTCTGAGCATGCTATAAGCATGAAAGTAGCAATATATAAAAGTTATAATTCACTTTATTTAGCCACCAAAAAAAATATAAGGTTGATGCCTCATCAATTTTATACACCACCACCCAAAATAAAAGCAACAAAAAAAAATATTTTTAATCATACCTTATCAGCACAGAACAGCAAAAGTTTGGGATAAGAAAACATAGAATTTATTTGGACACCCATCTAGCAAACTACATCTCCTTGGGACACTAACCAGATAAAAACAGATGGATAAATAAATAAAAAACTAACTTGAGAATGAATGGTTCTCTGATTACCTTAAGTTTCCCTTTGTTAAAAGCACAGGCAGACACTTGCAGTGATGAGTGACCAAAGTCAACAAACACAATATTACGAGGTTTTTCTGTTTCGGCTGGCAGATCTGTTTTGTATATTCCATACGCCAGTGCAACTGAAACAATCCAATAAAAATCAAAAATTATTTGCATGAGCACTTAATTCATTG
This sequence comes from Biomphalaria pfeifferi, assembly GCA_030265305.1. NCBI lineage: Eukaryota > Metazoa > Mollusca > Gastropoda > Planorbidae > Biomphalaria > Biomphalaria pfeifferi. Next base: position 475,153 of record JASAOG010000226.1, on the reverse strand, counting down.
TTAGACACATAAACTGAGAAGCTGGGAGTTCTGTTCAGAACTTTGGAAAGATTGTAGAACAAAATAAAATCTACACAATTATGTCCTAAAAGGTTTTTCATTTACAAGTTTTAGACTCGAAATTAAAAAAAAAAATTACTGAAATTATATAGATGCTTTGAATTAAAGTTTTTTAAAAGCCTACCATTCAATGTCTTTGTCAATATTAATTTGATATATATATATATTAATAAAACATATATTTCCATATCTGTTACAAGAACGTACCAGCAGTTGTATCATTTAAAATCCTGAGACAGTTCAAACCAGACATCTGACATGCATCCAACAAGGCCCTCCTCTCAATGTCAGTGTAGAATGCTGGGACAGAGACGACGACATCGACTACTTTAGTTTTCAGGTTAGCCTCCGCCGTAAATTTCAGCTTGTTAAGTAGCATGCTGGTCATCTGTGTGGCACTGAACTCTTGGTTTTCACCGAGGTAATTCATCTACATTACAAACATCAACAAGTGTTAGTGTGCTTACTAAAACAGTGACTTAAGAAGGTTGAAACTATAACAGCAATAAAAAGTTTTTACACTAATTCTATTAATTACTAGACTCTGTTTTCTTCTTTGTTCCTAACATGCCATTGAATTCAATAAATTAGCTTTAGATCCAGGAGTTTGAAAACAAGAAAAGTAAAAGCAGCCACAAGACTAAGTCTATTGGTATGAAAGACAGAAGTGTTGCTAGGGTGGGGAGAATTTGGAAATCTACCGGCCCCCAAATGACTTGTTTTTTTACATTAAATATTAATTATTTCACAAAATGCAGCCCCCCCCCCCCCCCCAAAGGATTGCAAATTCCTAGCTACGCCACTGATGAAAGACACTAACTAGAGGAACAGAACCATTACAATTAACCTGAAATGTGACATCTCCTTTGCTGTCTTTTGCCACAGAATTTGGTTTAAAACTTTTCTGAATCTCTGTCTGTACCACAGGGTCATCAAATTTGCGTCCCAGAACTCTTTTAAAACCGCAAATAGTATTTTTGAAATTTGTGACCGCCTGTTGTTTTGCAGCTACACCAATCACCCGCGACTTATCTCCAAGTGACACGTAGGACCTAAAGACAGACATTTTTAAAGTGTGTTTACTTCTAATAATCAGAAAAAAAGTTGATGGATAATTTAAACATTTATAAGAAAGCTATCTCTTTGAACTCTTACTGTTAGTATGAAGTCTGATTAGAACACTGGGATAGAACTATTGAAATACAATTAAAATTGATTGTGATTCAAACCAAATATTTAATGAGTCAATTCTAACCAAAAAAAAATTGATACAGTGAAAAGAAAGTGTGTCACTCACGGTGTACATCGATCACTGTATTCATTGGCAATAGTTTCAATGCCACCAGCTCTGGCTACTCCTATATAACAAGAATATGTGCCTAGGTCTATACCCACCACAGACATTATGAGAGATTTGAAATCTGAAACAAAAATTAGTTTTAAATTAATAATTTAAAAAAAAAAACATAAAAAAATTAGTATGCCAAGATTTGGATAAAGTTCACCAATAAACAGAGGAATCTGGTGCTCAATAAATTATTTGTTTTAACTTAATTAAATCCCTAAATAAACCATGTAAACTTTAAATGAATTTTAACACAAAATTACACTGAGATCTAGTAAGAAACTTCAATGCTAAACCTTTCCTTAGAACTGTATTTACCTTAATAACCAAAAATAAATCTAACATTCTATCACAATATTGCCATTCCCTAAATTTTATTCTAGGCTTAACTTCAAAATAAAACAAAATCTTCTAAGCTTCAAAAACAAAGTAAAAACAGAATTTCAGATAAATGATCTTTGTATCATTAACTCTTTCTCTCCTAACTGACAATACCAACATTGATTCCACCAGAATGTGGTAAATAATTACGGAGAGAAAGAGTTAAGAAGGTCATTCATAAAGAACCATATGTTTACTTCTTAGGGTTAGAGGTAATTCAACATAATGTATTTATAGTCAAGCACATTTACAATGTCTACAGATATATTAAAATAGAGACAAAAAATATGACTAGTTGATATAGATATTATTATATTTATACTACATAATCACAAGTGATAAAATAAAAGATAATAGTTTTAACAGATACATTTAAAAACTATCAGGCTCAATATCTAATTATTTTGGCCTAGTAAATGGACTTGGTTTTAGTAGCTAAATTAAATTAATTAGATCACAATCTAGAAATCAAAACTAGAAATTAATAAGTTTTCAGTTCAACTGCTAAATAAATATGAGTAGACATGACAGATATTTAATGTTATAAAAAAACAAACTAATTTTAGACATCTGGTAGTTCCACCTTAACCATCAAAAAATTAAATTAGTATAGAAAAATATTAGGAGAGATTTACAATGAATTCCAGTTTGCAATAGCCACAATTGGGTCTGCTAGAATCTCTCTGCATTATAGAACTAAATATATATAGTATTTGAGTAAACAAAGTTTAGATCTAGATTAGAACTAATGAAGCAAAGTTGCTATCAACTAAATCAAAATACTCTAAACATTAATTAAAATACATTAAACAGTGAAAAGAAAATCTCAATCTGGGTTTTATTCTTGATAAAATATTATATTGAGTAAATTGTTCAAAAGTAGATTGAGTCAATAGAGTTTAGCTAGAGTCTGATTTGATCTTTAAATCTAGAATTAGAATTAATTTATATTTTATTCCATGACTGCTCAACCTGAAATGTTGTACCACTAAATCTAGCTATCAAAATCTTATCTAACAGAAACACATTCAATAATGATTATTAGCACATAACTTGTGAAATGTGTCAAAAGTCAAAGATTTCTACATCTAGATCCTTATCACAATCAATGATAATATAATCTAATCTTAAAATGTACTTCTAATATAGAGTAATGGATTAGTTATATTATATAGATCTAAATCAATCTGACTACTACTGACTAGAGAGAAGTCTAAGTCTGATTTACGTTTACGTTTAAATCTAAAAATTCCATATAGTTGATATAGTATATATTGAGATTCCAGATATCTAGATTAAAAGTATAAGTATAAAAGCTTCTTCTGTTCTGTGGCATTTTACGTCTCGAGAGGCGATCTTTTCCCTTTGCAACTTCTTGTGTGACTAAAGAGGCCAATCCTTTATACACAGCTGCGATCGCAGATTGGGCATATATAATCACCAGGCGCCATTGCATTTTCACCCTTCTTTCTGCTTCTGTTGTGTATGACATCTGCAATCTGTAACCCTTCCTTTATGCTCTCTCTCCATGTGGATCTGTCCAGTGCCACCTCTTCCCAGTTGCCAGTGTTGATTTTGAAGAGCTTCATGTCGCGTTTGCATACATCCGTATAACGTAAAAGTGGGCGACCAGCGGCTCTCCTGCCTTCTATTAGATCGCCATACAGAATGTCCTGTGGAAGTCGACCTACTGGCATTCTACGAACGTGGCCAAGCCAGCCAAGGGGTCTGCTGCTGATAACAGAGCGGATGTCCTGGCACCCTGCTCTTTGTAGCACTTCCTCATAAAAGCTTCTATAAGCTTCTCTAGAGAGTCCTAGATTTAGATTACCTCATGCTTGAATTAAGTTACTTCATTATAGATCTAATATAAAATATAAGATGATTCTAATTTTGACTTGACTTTAGCCTTTAGTTACCTTTAGTCACTTAGATTAGTTTTAAGTTTAGAATTAGATCTGTAATAATCTAGTGACTAGTGATTACAGACCAGACTAGTTCTATTTATTAAGTTCTATAGTCACTATAGTTAGTATAGTGTAGTGTAGTCTAGAGTAGACAGTTACTTTAGTCACTTTAGTTAGATTGTTAGATCTACGACTCCAGTCTGACTGAGTCTATTCTAGATAGATCTACTCTATAGTTACACTAGTAAATCAGTATTAAGTCTAAGTCTAAGTATAGTACTAGCTACTACTATACTAATTAATGATAACTTATTTAACTAAAGTAAACTAATCTGGATGAGTAATTGACTAATCTTAGTATTCTTAATTGACCTCATTCACTGAAACGTACGGTCACGTGACAACCATCAACGATTCACTTGTGTGTATAGATTATACTATAGATTAGTACTGGAAAGATGAGGAAACAATGCGTTACATTTGACTGTAATAATTATGAACATAAAAAAGAATGTAGAAAAAAAAAAAAGTTTTCATCGTTTTCCTGTGAACAATCCAAAGCTATATAAAGAATGGGTTGTAAAACTGAAATGAAAAAACTTCACTGCAAGTGCACACTCTGTAATATGTTCAGAGCATTTTGAGGAGGACTGTTTTATTTACCAGCCTTTTACAAGTAAGTAGATAGATCTATAATCATGTATTAATCTATAGAATCTAGACCTAATCTGTATTTATATTCTACATCTAGAAGTATTATATACTAATAGTAGTAATACGATGATATTTAAGTCTTTGACTAGTAGGTCTAGACTAGATCTAGATGATAAAAATCTAGATCTACATAAGTCTCGTTCAGAATCTAGATCTAGATTCTACTTCTATTCTTAGTTATTCTATCTATCTATTAATTCTATTATTATATAATATATTAGATCTAGTGATACTAGAGTAGTAGTCGAGTAGATCAGTAGATCTATGATTCTATCACTATCACTCACTGACTCAGTCTCAGTTATGATCATTTATTCAGTATCACTATCTTTATCTTCTACTCTAAGTCTTAGTCTACTGTAAGTAGTGTAATAGATTCTACTCGTCTCTAGACCGTTAATAAGTATATACTGTCATTACACTATAGACTTTACTTACATGAAGTGTATCACAATGTTGTTTACAATGAATAGTAATGTTTCCCGTAGCACGAATCAAATGAAACTGCCGGCTGGTTGGTAAAATTGTTGATACCGATCCGATGTGTGTGAAATTTCTAGAACACACGTGAACAGGATCGGTAGACAAGCACAACGCCTCCGTTATTAATTAGGTTAGCGGTGACAACAGAAAAAGTGTTCCTAAATTTAAACCCGGTTTTTCCAGACAATTATTCAATGTTATTTATATTTCTATCTTTTATAGGGCCTCCATATACACTTCGCCTAGGTCCACCCTATTCACTTCGCCTAGGGCCTCCGTATTTGCTTCGCATAGGGCCTCCGTATTCGCTTCGCATAGGGCCACCCTATTCACTTCGCCTAGGGTCTCCATATTCACTTCGCCTAGGGCCTTCATATTCACTTCGCCAAGGGCCACCCTATTCACTTCGCCTAGGGCCTCCGTATTCGCTTTAAATAGGGCCTCCATATACACTTCGCCTAGGTCCACCCTATTCACTTCGCCTAGGGCCTCCGTATTCGCTTCGCATAGGGCCTCCATATTCACTTTGCCAAGGGCCACCCTATTCACTTCGCCTAGGGCCTCCGTATTCGCTTCGCCTAGGGCCACCCTATACACGTCGTCTAGGTCCACTCTATTCACTTCGCATTGGGCCTCCGTATTCGCTTCGCCTAGGGCCTCCGTATTCGCTTCGCCTAGGGCCTCCGTATTCACTTCGCCTTTGGTGTATTAGGTGTAACTAGGGCTAGTTACTTGCATGGCGGCGCCCATCCCGCTCCATGCTGACCACAGCCGAATGCCTCCAATTAGGTGGATCGCCTTGGCCGTTGTAGTCCATCCTGGGACTCTTCCGTCCTGGCCGGTGACCTTAGTCTAGAAGGCCTTTCGCCCAGTGGTGACATGTTATCACCACCCCCTCACATGGTTTAGTCCGCCAGCTGAAGCGGTTTTCCAGGGCATGGCGCTTGGAGCCACATGTGTGAGATTTAGGGGTTGGAAGGGGACCAGTGAGGCCGTCCACCTAAAGGTGCAGCATGCCGGACCATCAGAGGTACTACCCCTTTCCAATACCCCCTATGCCCCTTCGCCTATGGCCTCCAATTACACTGCCCTGGGCTCTCAAAGACCTTCCTTCAGGAAACAGTATCAGGAAAAAAAAAGAAGAACCAGAAAAAGAAAACAATGGGATGATAACATAAAGGAATGATCGGGCCAGCCATTGTGGGAGATTTTGTCCAAGCAAAAGACAGAGAAGATGGTCAAAAGATCTTGTGTGGTCTAATGACTAAATAGTTCGACGCGTAGAAGTTTGGACCTATCGGTGAATTTCCTTAGTGACGCATACATTAAAAACTTTGAACGAAATAGATTAGAGACAGAATAACGGACGAGAGAGAGAGAGACCTCTTGTAGTAATACTTAGGAAAGGACTTTTTTTTTTTCTAGATCTGACAACAGCGGACTGTGCCCTTATTTTGAATAAATATTATATTTCTAAAGAGGCAGTATTTCTTAATGAAGACTCACAACTTTCTAAACAGAAGCAATATCAATAATCTTTTCAGCAGAATTGTCGACCTGCAAGTTATTTGCCTTGTTCGATATCAATATCAAATCATAGTGATAAATTACCAATGATAAATTAACTAATTTGTTCGTTTTTAGTTGATTCATGTTTTGTTAGGTATGCTACGGTAAATAATAGTGTAATAACTCAACGAGACATAGACGTTTATTGACACGATATCATAGGTACACAAAACAACATCTATCTTAGACACAGTCTCTCCATATTGGCTCTCTACTTGGGCGGAAATCGTTCTCCTCTTCTAATGTTCACATCCTTTCCAGTCTATTCTATAACAGTGCGCACGGCAGAGTTATACAAAAAGTTTCAACTTGATCCGAGACACACAACAACAAAAGAATAGACAATAACAATCCATTTTTTCGATGATCTTAGGCGACCCCTGGCAAATCGTCATTCGACCCCCAAGGGGATCGCGATCCACAGGTTGAGAACCCCTAATATAAGTTTTGTAAAAATAACCAATTAGTTATTAAACTATTGGTAATTAATAATTTTGTTTAGTATCAAACAAGGGTAAGTAATTGTACTCGATAGATGCGGTGGTATAAGTTGAATTACCCCCCTTGAGGAGTCTCGAGCCCTGAGTTCGAATTGAAGTCATAGATTTTTTAAAAGCATTTTTAAAAAGCGATCACGGTAACATTAAAGCAGATACACCCTTCTTTCCCCTCACCTTTTCCCAGTTGGTATGATCATAGCGATTTGAGAAAGCTTAAAGCATGAAAGTACCAATCTAATTACATGACTGACCCAAACTAATTGATACAAATATACAATTACACGAATTATAACCTGTATGTTTTTGTTTTTTTATCTGAATTACATCTATGTTTTCTGACTCAACTTCTATTTCTCGGTAACACTATAAATGGATTTATTAAAATACTATTGGATGGGTTGAAGCAACGAACAACGGGACTGACAGCAGACGTCAACTTAGACTAGCAAAAGATTTATAGACCTCACAAATCAATTTGATGAACTAAGAATGAAATAAGTTTTGAAATTCTTGCCGCTTTCGCCTTCACCAATCCTCAAGTCTTGTCATGGCTTGAATTTTGTGTGTTGTCTGTTTGACACTATTTCACTATTCTTAACGCGAGTCCGAACACATTCACGATCTAACTCTGGTTCAGCGGAGAACACTTTCTGGCTAACGTATATTAATGTAAAACTGCTGTAGTCCAAACTTCTGCAAATCCAGCAGTTACTTCTCTAAAGATTCATGCTGACGTGCGAATCAGGCAGGACAGACGTATGAATCAGACAGGACAGACCACGAATCAGGCAGGACAGACCTGCGAATCAGGCAGGACAGACCTGTGAATCAGGCAGGACAGACGTGCGAACCAGGCAAGACAGACGTGCGAATCAGGCAGGACAGACCTGCGAATCAGGCAGGACAGACCTGCGAATCAGGCAGGACAGACCTGCGAATCAGGCAGGAGAGACCTGCGAATCAGGCAGGACAGACCTGAAAATCAGGCAGGACAGACCTGCGAATCAGGCAGGTGGGCGACTCTCAAGTGGCAAGATCTCTAATGGCGAATTATTAAAGTTCAAAGTTCCAAAAAAAAAATGTCCTGGCCTGGATTTTGTTTGTTGAATATTTGATATTATTTCACTATTCTTAAATCGACTCCGAACACATCCAAGGGACACAACAATTAAATATACTTAATAAACTTGTGAAGACTTCAACTGATGTTTATTTACAGATGGGGAGGCTCATGTTATCTCTCTATCCGTCGTTTTAATTAGCAATCTATTCAATATACATCTTTCTACAAGCCCTAGCCATATTCTTCTCCTGTCATGTACCCGTATTCTGCAACGTCATTCGTCTAAGTCACTACTTTTACCGTGGCTAAAAACAATGCACAATATATTTATGTACAAAACTAACAGTCTGATAAACAGTTGGGGCACCACACATTATCATAATATCATTCTTTTTAAATAAACCTCGTCTACATTATAATTTAAAATAGATATAGGGGCCTACAATATAATTAAAACATATTTTGCGAAAAAAAAGTCATACTTTGCGAAGTTGAATAGATCTGCATTAAACCCGCGCCTTGGGCGCAATCGACATTTCAAAGCGAAGATAGGACCACATGCCATTTTCGAGTTCAATAGAAATGATATTTGTGCTCATTTTCGACCGCGTAGGCCTAGTTACTGATACCGGTATTGTTCGTAAAGTTAGCTGCCTGGTTTTGTTTGTATTACATGTTTCGGATGTTCCTTCAGAAGAGAATGGAACGTGTTGCCTGAATCAGCCAGGAAAACCAACGACGTAGCAGAGTTTAAGTCAGTGATGCCCAACCTAATTCAATCTGCGGACCATTTTAATTAACTCTAGTGTCGCGGGCCACATGATGGAAAAGATTTTTAAAAACTTATTGAAATGGACCTTAAATTATTTTATTTCAAACCCGAGAATGTTGTACATTGAATTATTGGGAATTTGAATTTTCTCTTTACACTTTAGAAATGGCGTAAGTTCTGTTTATATTTTGTTGTTCTTGTTTGTTTAAAAACAGCCACACTTTCTTTATAAAAGCAAACATGTTGGCTAGCAATTGTAACGTGTTCTACAAAAAAAAGTAAACATCCGTTCATTTTTCCTAGTAGATGCTATAGTTCTATTTCATGAACGCACAAATTTTAAATGCCTTGTTAGTAATCCATTAGAAAAAGTTGACGGCCCTAACGTAGGTAAAGATACATTTTAAATTTTTTTTTTGGGGGGGGGGGGCATCACTGGTTTAAGTCATTGATAACATGCATGACTGGACTGGCACATGAAATGCTTGGAACGTAATTATCTTTTTTTTTTGAAGTAACGTCTGCAATGTATAGGATACGGTAACATTATTACATCCAAACCTAAACCTCAAACGGGAAGCATGGGTTGGAGGCGCAGGCGGTTGGAGTCGAACTTGCGACCATCAAGATGACTAGCTGTCTGAAGAGTAAATTATTGTGAGCTATTATATTTACACAAAGGTCTTATATCTGTAAACGCAGTCCATAAATATTCCTGTACAAACAGCTTGAAGAAAACAAAATGTTTTACAACGAATAGAGCCACGTCTTTACTAAAAATGTGTATATAATACTTCTGTACAATTTTGCTTTCCAATTCATATTTTAAATTGGCAACAAAATAATGGCTTCACCGACACATTTTTAATTATTATAGAAGATAATGTATGTTCAGCATTTATTAATTAACATAGATCTTTTTAAATATTATCTTTAAAAAAGGATAGATGCCATTGCCATTCATTTTTATCACCCACGCCCTCAATTTAAAAAGGGAGAAAAAAATATTTAGTTATCTCTATTGTCTAATTGAAAGTGGTTCTCTAAACCTTCAAATGAACGAAATAGTTGAATACAAAAAATGCGAATCAACATAACTGCTGAACTAGAAAACACGCGGACCTACGGTGGATGTCGATAAAATTCTCCGGAGGTCGTGGTTTTTCTGTGTTCCGTAAACAAACGTAGGCCTAAGATTCTCGTCATAACAAAATATTTTTGTTGAAACCAAATAAATCTAGACGCTATAGAAATCTAGACTACACTTAGATCTATTTTGTTTTTCGTGTTTACTTTGAAGCCAAACCATGAATCAACCTAAAAGGTTTAGTTTATTTGAAAATTGCCAACTCGTAGATGTTCTACCCAAACATAAGGACATTTATATATTTTTATTTTTTTTTTATAGGCGGCGTAAATAATCACTTATTTTTTCAAAGGGCCTGAAAATATTTTAAACACCAACATTTTTCAAGTGATTGACAATTTTTATTTTCTTGGAGGCTAATTAAGTCTCTACATACATGGCCATTACCAGTTTTAATAAGGGTTACCCCCCTTTGCCCTAATGGGCGCGGGTACCGTTTGCACATTGGCGTCAGTAGGTTCCCTTTAGTGACCAATACGGGCAACCCTAATCGTGCCAATATCGGCACAGAATGGGTAAACCCACTTCCGGATTCATTGGGGATTTCCAGAATCGCGCCATAATCAAGCCCATATGGTTTAGTAACTGAGATTTTCATTGGGGTTCAATTAGGGATAACCTTTATTGTGCCATTATCGGTCCGATGCTGGCCTGAATGGTTTAGTAACTGAAATATTTATTAGGGCTCAATTAGGGATAGCCCTTATTGTGTCATTATCGGTCCGATGCTGGCATGAATGGTTTAGTAACTGAAATATTTATTAGGGTTCAATTTATTGTGTTGTTATCGTCCAATGCTGGCCCCAATGGTTTAGTAACTGAAATATTTATTAGGGATAACCCTTATTGTGCTATTATCGGTCTGATGCTGGCCCTAATGGTTTAGTAACTGAAATATTTATTAGGGCTCAATTAGATATTATCATGCAAATACTGTCTCCGATGGTTCAGTCATTAAATTTTATTATGGCTTAATTAGGGATAATCTTTAATGTTTTTCAATACTGTAGTTAAAAAAAAATTCATTTGTGATTTTTTGTTTATAATGCCCTTTTAGTTCAGATGCAGCTCAATGGCTTAGTATGAGATTTTTAACCTTTTACATAGGTCTACTTTCACACTGATGATTTAGATCTAGCAATAGAATTATTTGACATAATTGTTAGGAAATTATAATGAAATAATTGAATCAATGCATGATCTCTATATACATCTAGCTATAATGTCAACATATTTATAAAGTAATGGACATGTTATATTACATTTTTGGGTTTGAACACTAGCAAACAATACAATTTTTGGTAATGTACTATATAAGACTTGCATGCTCTGATCATTCATTCTTAAATCAAACACAATTAACTTTTTTAAATTTTTTATTCATGGAATAATTAACCAACACAAAAGACAAATATAACAGCACAAACAAGATATCAAGACAGCATTTTCATTCAATTCTTAGCATTCTTTACAAGCTGACTTCAAGACTGGTGGCAATAATTCATATTTTGACTTCCATGCAGCAGCTGAAACAAACAATCCATGCAACAAAACTACCTTCAAGCTGTATTAATAATAAAAAAATCTTAACAATTAAACAGCAGAAGACCTTACATTTATCTATGTGGACATACATTTAATGGTTATATTTCCAGCCCTTGATGATAAATGGTGCTAAAGAATTAGGTTGCTTCTAGAGCCTATTAAGCAACACAAAAATTAATGGTATTTCAAAATTTGGAGTTAGTTCAATCTTCTTAAATTAAATGTTATGAATTGGTGTCAGCAAATGTGGCACTGGTATTTGACTATGCTAAAAGTGCAATGGCAGACTAGATCTAGCGAGGCTTCAATTCATTCAATATTATATTTTGTCCAATTTATTTATATTAACTTTATCACAGGCTCTTACGAATACTACAATATTCTGTTGTAATTAGAGTTTGATGGTAATTTAAAAAATAAGTTGGCTGAAAAGTTATTCTAGAATTAAAAATAAACAATGATCACAGCGAAACTTAAAAATCATAACAAAAAAAAACACAACCAGCATATTTCAAAATTAGGACAGCATTTTTTTATTTACATTTAATTTAAATCAATTCCATCCCATTAACAATTTTCTTTCAGATTGTTTATCAGTAATCTAAAAGCAAAATTTAATTCTTCTTACCTTCTTGAGCAGGCTTGCTTATGAAAAGATGATGAACAGCATCTGTACTGCATGCATAGATTATTATTAACCTAAAAGATTAATGTCAACTTCCCCTAAAGAAAAATGTGGCAATCTGTTAAAAAAAAATATTTAAATAAATTAATAAAAACCTAAAAAATGTTTAAAGAATGAAAAAAAATAATATTACAATAGACGCAAAACACAAAATGTTTAAGGTATGATATACTAGAAGGATTGTTGCTATATAATGACATTAGGTCAAAAACAATTCTATGTAGGCCCTATTTTCATTGTATAAATGTTCATTATAATTTTTTATGCAAATTAATAATGAACTTAAATCTCAGTGAAATGACAAAAAAGCTGAAGATATTGGTCTCGACCATTGTTTCAGAAGGTTAACATTTATTTTACATCTTTTTAATTTAATTGATTTGATCTCATTAAAATTTTTGTTTGGGGGGGTGTCACTGATCAGTAATCTTAAAGAAAAATTTTTTCTTTGTACCTTTTTGAGCAGGCTTCCTCATGAAAAGATATTGAACAGCATCTGTAGTGCATACATAGACCATTCTTATTGTCAGCTGCCCTTAAAGAAAACTGACATTCTAAAAAAAAAATTACAATAAAGACAAATCCTGAAATGTTTATGGTATGGTGCATAAGAAAAACTGTTGCTATAGCCTAATGATGAGAGTCTGTATTTTTTCTTTAACAGTATCCACACAATGAAATTTTAAAAAGCCTAAATCTTAGCTAAGCCTATAAAATGAATCCTAAATCAAATTGTACAAAAATGTATAATATAATAATTAGTATTAAGACCTCTAGATATTCTAGCTAGATTTAAATATGTCTAGTTTATAGATCTAGAATTTCTAGATCTGTATAGATCTATTTAATTCTATTGCCTAGAGTCTTTAAAATTTACAAAAAATAAAATCTAACATGTATTGAGTATTGGTGAATAAAGACCTAACGCTACCTGGACCTGGTTATGTGATATGCACGATGGACTGTTTGGTCGCTTTGATGGTCTCTGCACTGTAGTCTGGTTCATACCCCGCAACTGCCATCACTTCCCTAAGCTCCTTTGAGGTTTAGACTACCAAGTAGATATCTTCAACTCTGAAAGAACATTTAAAAAAAAAAAAAAAAAATTTACAATGTCAATATAGGGCTATAGTCTATAGCGGCTATAGGGTTAGCCGTTAGTCTATTATATACTATATACATATTTAGCTAGACATATCTCAATATCTTATTTTAATACCAAAATAAACGTTTGATTTTATTTATTTGTGTAAATTTAAACAATCTAAACTCTAGACTAGATTGTCAAGATCTGGAGTGTAGGCCTATTATTTTACATTAGTCTCTACAAAGTAAATATCTATATTATAAGTCTATAGGTCTATGACTATAACTCGATCCAGAATTATTTAATCTAAATGACCTATCGCCTATACTCCATAGTATGAAAAAATTAAAGATTATTCTATATTAACAATATAATAAATATTATTCTATATCTACTAAATTTTCTAATAACAACTAACATCTATTCTAGACTATCTTTTATTAGATCTAAGTTAGGTACTTCGATAAACTGACCTAGATCCATTTTTTTTTCCTCCCAAAAAATGGCTGAAAAGTGTGTTAGGATTGCATCGGACAATAAAATAAAAAGAAACCTTGCGATTTTTTTAGAAGTTATTAAAAGATTTTTTACTTGAATTTTTGTGCAGTAATAGCTCATCATTTTATCTTATCTTATCTTATATAATACAGACGTTACTTCAAAAAAGAAGATGATTACGTCCTACGCGTCATGCATTTAGTCATGTATATTAACCAATGACTTAAATTCTGCCAAGATAGGGCTTAATTTGGCCTCAAACACACTCATTTACATGAGGGGCCCTAACGTAGTATTCTTGAGCCCGGCCCTATGGGTTTCTTCCTAGGCCTCTAGCTCTTTTGGAATCCCTCTTAGGTCTATATAAATTTTTATTTCTTTTTACGAAACTTGATTCTCTCAAGGCTGGTGATAGACTATTAGCTCATTTTTTTTACAAAGATAAGAATAAACATTAATATTTGTTTTATATTAGAACATACACTATTTTAATAACTTTTTTTTAGAGCATTCAAATCTTCTTCTTAGCTTATGTAATACAGACGTTACTTCAAAAAAGAAGATTACGTCCTACACGTCATGCATTTAGTCATGCATATTAACCAATGACTTAAATTCTGCCAAGTCACTGGTTTTCCTGGCTAGCTCAGGCAACCCATTCCATGCTTTAATAGCACTAGGGAAGAAGGAGTATTTGTACAAATTTGTCCTAGCATATGGGACGAGGAATGTGCCTTTATCTTTGTGTCTTTCAGAGTATTTTATTAAATTTTGTTTTTGTATTATGGTTCAGTGTTTTATGTATAATTGCTACTTTACTTTTGAGTCTTCTATCCTGAAGGCTTTCTAAATTTAGTGATTTTATTAAAGGTGTTACTCTAGTCCAGGGGTTCTCAACTTGTTGGTCGCGATCCCCTTGGGGGTCGATTGACGATTAGCCAGGGGTCGCCTAAGACCATCGAAAATATGGGTTGTTTTTTCTTCTATTGCTGTATGCGTGTGTGTGTGGGGGGGGGGGTCGTGGCAGAGTGGGGGATTGTAAAAGGGGTCGCCGATCTAAAAGGTTGAGAACCGCTGCTCTAGTCAAATGTGCATATTCGTTTGTTATAAATCTCACTGCTCCATTTTGTGTCTGTTCCAGTTTCTTAATGTTTTCTTGAGTTGAGGGGTCCCAAACGGAGGATGCATATTCTATTATTGGCCTAACCAAGATTAAATAACATCGCTTTGGAAAATGTAAGGGAACATCTAGGGATTAACTAAGTAAGGAAACTGATGCATTATGTCACAATCTCATACTAACAGCACCAGATTTGTAGGCTAGTGATCGAGAGAGTTGAGCAGATGAGGCTCTTAAAACTCTAGGGAGCTAGGTTAATGAAAGCTCCCTTACCCCTTCCTGTCTAAATAAATGTTCTGTCTGGTAGGGGTACAAGCAGATGTTCATATATCGCATCCCTAATACCAGTGGATCAAAATTATTCGAAATCCACGACGCTTGCTACTAGATACGAGGCCGATGGCCGAGCACACATGGAATATCCACCATTTTCCTTTAATATACCAAACTAACAGTGCGATAGTCCAGCTTTTATGAAATTGTTCTGTGGTGATCTTGGCTTGGTTTTTGAAGCTCTCTTTCGAACCCCGGCCCGTGCAATGAATATAGTTTACAGGCACAGGAGTCTAGCTTTGTTACACTCTTGACCTAAAGTCTCCCCTAACGACCGTTTCCACCCGGACGCCAGCACCAATCATTTTTCTGATATCATCAATTCTCACGTGATCTAATCGTTTCTCACAGAGGTTCTCAAAATGTGGTACGCAGATCCCTTGTGGTCCTTGAGATATAAATAGGTGGGTGCGCCGAAATAAGAAAATGGTATTAAAAATAACTTCTTCGCTAAAAGCCAATTTATCCGATCGGATAATCTGAATAATAATCAATGGGACAGGCACTACTATTAAATATGGCTATTATGTACTATAACTACTGTTCTGTGAAGACCCATTCCAAAGTTTTGAAGACATTCTTCACTTGGATGTTCCCTACTGGGTATTGAACCCTTTAAATCAGATTCCAATCACAGATGAGTCAATACAAATACAGGAGCATCTTATTGAAATAACCTTAAAATAGGAACTTAAACCAATGTTTGAAATAGGATACCAAATATTCTGTTTTCAAACACACACTCTAATTTTGTATTCAGCATTATGGGTGCAGAAGTTGTTTACTGGTTTCCTGTCTTCTTATTTGGTAAAACCTGGGTTTACTGCAGTCATGAACCTCATCAAAAATAAAAGAAACCGACTAGAAATTGGTGCTCGTTGATATTTACGATTGCAAATTATAAACATTGTACCAGACATAATTATACACTCATAAAATTTTAACAACCCCATCCAAGTCATTAATTTTTTAAACTTTATTTTAAACAAAAGTTATAATCTCAATAAACACTCCTTCGATATTTTTAAAATATTTTTTTAAAAACATTTCGAACTTAAATTAGCTCGTTTGTCAGGGCCCCTCATATTCAACATGTACCTTCGTGTTAAAACATATAATGGGCTAGATGTTAACATGTCAATAAAATATTTAATGAAATTATTTACAATGAATGAAACGTTAACGTAATCCATTACTGAATTTAACATATCACAAGTATTGCATTATAGATATAATATTAGTCGACCGGCGGCATAGCATACGCCGCTATTTTGCAGGGCGGTCTTAGGCCACTGCAACCTGTGACCGAAGGATCCGCACTTTCATGGAACCCGCCCTAATTCAAGGTGTATAAATTATTAAATTAAACCATTTTATAACTTAAAACAGATTTCCCGCGCACTCCTGTCGATTTACCAGGAGCTCCTGGAAATCTTCCGAAATTGCAAAATATACGAAAAAGTCCTTAAAATGTACGAAAATACATAGAAAAAAACTGTCATTTTGGGGTGTCATTCAATATGGAAAACGTCAATCCTACGCGCTATTAATTAAAACGGCATTATGCATTAGCCGTAATTGTGTAATCAGGTGAAAAAAGCTTCTCGCGCCTCAAACTAATGAAGAATTACTTGATGTCAACAATTCTCAAAGATAGATTGAAACATTTGGTAATTCTTGCTATTGAGCGGGATCTATGTGGGAAACAGAATTATTATGATATACTGTATTACTTTGCTACACGCAAGGCTCGTAAAGTAATTCAGTACGTAGCAAAGAATGAATAAAATGCATAGACGAATTTATTTTCTAATACAAACTCTTAAATTTGACTTATTGTCCGCTTCCCTACCCAAACTTGGCCCCGCGAAATTCGTTTCGAATAGGGCCCCAAAATGCTTAAGTCCGGCCCTGCTATTTAGTGTTTGTAAAATGTTTTACATGTTTCGAATGTTCCTTCAGAGTTGACGATAGTTTACTTCCTAGTCCAAACCTCCCGCATGGGATGGGAGCGGGCAGGGTTTGACAGTCCAGCCGTCGAAGGCGCCGGTCCAGCGCGCAGCCATCCGTAGCGAGCTGTGAAAACGTGTTCTCCCCCCCCCCCCCTCTTGTTTTTTTTTTCCGTAGGCTGACTATCCGCAGAAATAAGAGAGTGATCTTTCATTTACTTCTTGTTTGGCCTGTTTAGGGAAGAAGAGAATTATATTTATAAATTGTTATAACCCTATTGGCGGCGCGAAAGAGTTAACTGTAGGTTCAGCTGATACACGTGAACTCAGGGGATGGACAAGGGACAGTACTACGGTTACACGCAAATATGACCAATGTTATGGTCATGTGATCAAAAGCCTGCTGTAGACTAGAGGCACAGTGTGTAAGAAGGCTGCAGCTGATACACGTGAACTCAGGGGATGGACAAGGGACAGTACTACGGTTACACGCAAATATGACCAATGTTATGGTCATGTGATCAAAAGCCTGCTGTGGACTAGAGGCACAGTGTGTAAGAAGGCTGCAGTTCAATACAGGACACGGAGGAGACCGAGACTGTTAGCTCGGTCCTGGTTGAGTCCTCAAGTGTTATGTACGAGATAGAGACAGTAGAGTTTTGTACGGTGATGTACAAATGTAACATTTTTAGTGTTAATGTATTTCCAATTGTGTAATATTGGCTGTTTTAATTGACCATTATTAAAGTACCAGATTATTTGGAGCCTTGTTGTCAGCCTAGGTTCTTGATGTGTTAGATGTGCTGCGTTGTGTTTAGCAGTGTTTACAGAAGGCCTGATTAGGAGAGAACGTAACAATATGATAATAGCCAAGTAATCGTTCTGCACTTTGCTGTCCCATAAGCCCAACACATTCACACATCTGTACGTATTTGGCCTCTACACAACAAACGCACAGCACTGGCCCACAGCTGACTCTTGTGCAGACTCAACCTATCCAATCACCAACTCTAGAGACGCAAGAAAGACAAATTGAAAGATTTATACACTATGACAGCGAAACAACTGCGAAATGCAATGATGACTTAGATACTCACCCTAAACATGGTAGGCCTACAAACCTCAAAGACACGTTACATCAGCATAATAACAAAAAAATCCTGCATAAGCTAAAAAGCAATGCAACATAGAAGGTGCGTTGAAAATGTGTGCACCTAACAAGAATTGGTGCTAGAATAATATAACCATAGACTTGTATAGTATATGAATATAACCTACGAACGTAAGCCCAAGACTTATCTTATCTTATATAATACAGACGCTACTTCAAAAAAGAAGATGATTACGTCATCCGCGTCATGCATTCAGTCAGACTTTTTGGTTTAATTGGTTATCGTCTAAATGGCAGACGTTCCTTTAACCCTTAAGATGCGTGTGGTAATTAAGTTATGAATATTGTTATTTCATTTTATATGTCTTCATTGTAAAACAGATCATCACTTTAAGGATTAAAGAATGTGATAATTACGTCAAGTACCAGAATTGAAGTTTAGCGAGGAATTTTTTTTTCGTGGTTCAATTGACTCAATTTTGTGAAAAGAGAGAGAGAAGGGAGAGAACAAACTGTAATAATAAATGGCTCTAAATCAATACCGATAACAGTAAACTCAGGTGTACCTTAAGGAACAGTCTTGGGTCCATTACTATTTTTAATTTACATAAATGATTTACCAAATTACATTACTTCAGGAACAAAAGTCAGATTATTTGCAGACGATTGCATAACATATAGAACAATAAAAACAACACAAGACACAGATATTTTACAAAGAGAATTAGATGAATTACAGAAATGGGAATCAAATTGGAGCATGCCTTTCCACCCAGAAAAATGTCAGTTGTTAAGAGTAACAAAAAAACTAAAACAAATTAATTCCACTTATCTTATTCATGGCAAACCAGTAATACAGACTAAAAACGCAAAAATACCTATAATAAATGAAAAACTGTCATGGAATCCACATAATGATGAAACTATCAAAAAATCAAACAAAGCATTAGGAAT
This sequence comes from Biomphalaria pfeifferi, assembly GCA_030265305.1. Classification (NCBI taxonomy): domain Eukaryota; kingdom Metazoa; phylum Mollusca; class Gastropoda; family Planorbidae; genus Biomphalaria; species Biomphalaria pfeifferi. The sequence continues at coordinate 455,930 of JASAOG010000226.1, read as the reverse complement.
TCTATAAATCAAATAAGAACATAAAACTAAAATGTTATTTAACCTTGGTTAGGCCAATAATATAATATACATCCTCCGTTTGGGACCCCTCAACTCAAGAAAACATTAAGAAACTGGAACAGACACAAAATAGAGCAGTGAGATTCATAACAAAGGAATATTCACATTTGACTAGAGTAACACATTTAGTAAAATCACTAAATTTAGAAAGCCTTCAGGACAGAAGACTCAAAAGTAAAGTAGCAATTATACATAAAACACTGAACCATAATCTTCAAATACAAAAAAAAAATTCAATAAAATACTCTGAAAGACACAAAAATAAAGGCACATTCCTCGTCCCATATGCTAGGACAAATTTGTACAAATACTCCTTCTTCCCTAGTGCTATTAAAGCATGGAATGGGTTGCCTGAGCTAGCCAGGAAAACCAGTGACTTGGCAGAATTTCTAATGCTCTAAAAAAAAGTTATTAAAATAGTGTATGTTCTAATATAAAACAAATATTAATGTTTATTCTTATCTTTGTAAAAAAAATGAGCTAATAGTCAATCACCAGCCTTGAGAGAATCAAGTTTCGTAAAAAGAAATAAAAATTTATATAGACCTAAGAGGGATTCCAAAAGAGCTAGAGGCCTAGGAAGAAACCCATAGGGCCGGGCTCAAGAATACTACGTTAGGGCCCCCTCATGTAAACGAGTGTGTTTGAGGCCAAATTAAGCCCTATCTAATGCCCAGGGCAACGAAAATAAAGTCACGACCCACGGGCGTAGCCATGATTTTTCCGGGGGGGGGGGTTGAACCCAAAAAAAAACCTCCCCCGGGTTACGCCCATGTCATGATCAAATGTTTTATGTCAACTTATAAAGAGACAAAAAAAAATTAATTTTGAAGAGCACTTGTTTAACATGGATGATTCTCACACTCAGTAGAAAGTTAATTGTGATTACAAGAGTCAATGTTCCCGAACATCACCTTGTAATCTTCATCATTCGGTGGAGGGAACAAACCTTGCGGTCTATAGGGCATATGATGTTAAGGTCATCTGTTTCTTTGACCAACGGTTAATTAACCTAGCCAGCATCACGACCAACCGCCTTTACTTTCCCCCAAGTCAGGCACCCATCAGAATCGAGTTCGGTGGAGAAGTATGGCTGCGGCACTATATGCTCCCCCAGAGCCAGGGGGACACATTATCAAGTCAAGTCCATATATTAAACGTGCATAAACCGGTTTGAGTGTTTTTTCTGGTAAAATGTTTGACATGTTTCGGATGTTCCTTCAAAGTTGAAGCTTCCTAGACCAAACCTCCCGCAGGACGACGGGGGATGGCAGCGGGCAGGGTATGAAACAGGGACCATCGAGAATTCCAAACGATAGTCCAACTCGCATTCTGCACGACCAGGCAGACATTTTTTTTATTTTGCTTTAAACAAAGTGCGTTTTTTTCTTCGCTTGAGAGTCACCCCCTGGCGGTGCGGTCCAAACACCCCTAATGACGCTACTGTGTCCCTTGCGAAGATCACATCACAAAAGAAGAGATAAAAAGATAAATACAGCACGTGGACCCGCCGATGACCAGCTAACTACTGTAAAAACAACAACAACGTAAACTTAAACTCTATGGCCCTATCATAAAGTCCTTAGGGCTCGCAAAGACCTTCCTTCGGAAAACAGTACCAGGAAAAAAGAAGAGGCAGGCAGGGAAAGCAATGTGAAGACAACATCCAAGAACGGATATAGGACTCTGTACCCTGTCATTGAAAGAGATTAGATCTATCCGATCAATGGAGAAAGACTGTCAACAGATGTTATGTGGTGCCCCAACGGCTCAACAGACTAAGAGATATGCGAAGGTGGTAAAAGCCAATACAATTCTTTACACTAAGTCTGAGATGGCTGTGAACAACTGTAAGTCGTAGCTTCTATTATTGTTTCCATAGATCTGGACCTATATATTATATAGATCAGAGGTAAATGTGAAGCATACGGGCAAAGTGTGTTTTATCAACCATATAGTTTTTAACACAGTGCATATATTTAATTTAAAACAAATTTAAAACTGATATTATTTATTGAAATATTTTTGTGAAATTTCAAATATTTAGAATACGTTACAAAATTAAAATATAGCAGATCCAGATATATAGCAAAAGGTTGAAGGCAAGTTCTTCTTTTGTGCGGTCCTATAAATGTTTTGATGCGGCGCGTTCTTCGAAAAATATGGCAACACATTTTAGAGCTTTCTATTAGAAAATGTCTTTAGGTTGTATCTTTGTTACATTTTATTTCTCATGGATACCGTCTTATGATTTAGAAGAAGGATAACATTTCATTACAAAATGTCAGAAACTATTGAGGTAAGACATCTAGAGATAGAGTCAAATGTGTACCTAAGAGACTCAATCTACATCAGTTTCAGATTTTGAAATTCAGGAAGGGCAGATAATTCTGAATACATGATGATGTTCATGTTGAAACATGTAAACTATAACTGTAATGTCCAGTCCAGTTGTTTACTTTGGTTACTTGTGTCTTGTCTAAGACTAATGTACAGTTTCAATTTTTAAGTTGTTATTTATGCTAGAGAAGGATTCACTGACTTTAGATGTAAGAAGGATAGATCTAGCTCTAGTTACACTCAAGTAAAGTATAGTTACTATAGTCACTATAGACTATAGTAGATGTACGCCTACTAGGCTACTACCATAAGGTTTGGGCTTTGGCTGGGAAGGGATTGAAATATATAATTTAATATATTCTCTCACATGTAGTAAATGTTGCATTGCATTGCAATTTTCAATCTTCAACATTTTCTTATATATCTGTTAGTACAAGATTTTGACGTAATGCATCAGTGTTTCCTTACTTAGTTAATCCCTAGATTTTATCGTACATATTCCAAAATCCTGGCTATTGTGTTAAATTTCCTATTGATGCTAACAATAGGTCAAATTATTGTCTACACAGGTACACTGCAGCTGCGAATTCATACAAATTTTCTTGTATACATTTTAGATTGATAACATAATAATTTGTGGATCTATTAAGCTGAAACCACATTGGTTGTCAAACAAGATTTCTTCTGCATATTTTGTCAAGTTACTTAGTAATTAGTTTTGTAGTTATTTTAAAAGTTACTGTCAGGTTTAAATGTGTAGGCATAACACAAGGTCAAGGCTAGTCACAATAATGTAAAGTTCCATGAGTGCAAGGTGCATGAGTTCGGTGAGGTCACAACAAGGCGAGAAAAGAAGTGGGAAGGTTAAGAAAGCTTCGGCATGGAAGGAATTTTCTAGAGATTTTTGGGGTCAGATTATTTAAGGAGGTAGTTGGAGGTTTTCTTTTGAGTAAGAGTTAGGGACTTGGAGAGTTAGCTCGAGTTGTCGCTAGTTAATGTACAAAATAGATTAGTTTATTTGTACTGTAAAAAAAAGTAAAATTCCCCTTTCAGACCTTGTCTATAGGGCAGATGGTGTAAAGGTCATCTAATTCTGTGGCCTACGGTTTACGAGGGTGTCATGTGGCCAGCATAACGACCAACCACCTTTACTTTTCCCCAACTAATGTCAGGTACCCATTAGAGCTAGGTGGACTCAGAGGTGCCCAAGGATTAGGGTTAGGGTTAGGTTAACAGTGAACAAATAGATGCTATCTTACTAGATTTTTCCAAGGCTTTTGACAAAGTTCACCACCATAGTTTGCTTAAAAAATTAAAATATTTCGGCATTAACGGTCCACTGCATCAGTGGATTAAAGATTTTCTGATAGGGAGAGAACAAACTGTAATAATAAATGGCTCTAAATCAACACCAATAACAGTAAACTCAGGTGTACCTCAAGGAACAGTCTTGGGTCCACTACTATTTTTAATTTACATAAATGATTTACCAAATTGCATTAGTTCAGGAACAAAAGTCAGATTATTTGCAGACGATTGCATAATATATAGAACAATAAAAACAAAACAAGACACAGATATTTTACAAAGAGAATTAGATGAATTACAGAAATGGGAATCAAATTGGAGCATGTCTTTCCACCCAGAAAAATGTCAGTTGTTAAGAGTAACAAAAAAACTAAAACAAATTAATTCCACTTATCTTATTCATGGCAAACCAGTAACACAGACGAAAAACGCAAAATACCTAGGTGTTATAATAAATGAAAAACTGTCATGGAATCCACATATTGATGAAACTATAAAAAAATCCAACAAAGCATTAGGGTTTATTAAAAGAAATTTCTATAAATCAAATAAGAACATAAAACTAAAATGTTATTTAACCTTGGTTAGGCCAATAATAGAATATGCATCCACCGTGTGGGACCCCTCAACTCAAGAAAACATTAAGAAACTGGAACAAACACAAAATAGAGCAGTGAGATTCATAACAAACGAATATTCACATTTGACTAGGGTAACACCATTAGTAAAATCACTAAATTTAGAAAGCCTTCAGGACAGAAGACTCAAAAGTAAAGTAGCAATTATACATAAAACACTGAACCATAATCTTCAAATACAAAAACAGAATTTAATAAAATACTCTGAAAGACACAAAAATAAAGGCACATTCCTCGTCCCATATGCTAGGACAAATTTGTACAAATACTCCTTCTTCCCTAGTGCTATTAGAGCATGGAATGGGTTGCCTGAACTAGCCAGAAAAACCAGTGACTTGGCAGAATTTAAGTCATTGGTTAATATGCATGACTAAATGCATGACGCGTAGGACGTAATCATCTTCTTTTTTGAAGTGACGTCTGTATTATATAAGAAGATAAGATCCTGAAGTAAAAATCCAGTTTCAAACCCAAGACCCCTGTTCAGAAACCAAACGCTTTACTGCTCAGCCACCGCGCCTCCTTTTTTTTGTACTGTACCTGTATTTATTGTTTCCATTTTCAGTTTAAAAGAATTAAACTCTAGAAAATGATTTCTACACTGTGTTATTTATTGTATCTTAATACAGTTTGACTTATAGCAACAGTATCTCTGAATCATCTGACATGCAGATTCAGAGAGGATACAACACTAGTCTATCTCTTCAAAAAAAAGAATGTGACATTACATTTACAAGAGAAAAGCCTCTGCAAAGGGCAGTGTAGTTTTGTTTCACCCTAAGAATTCACTTCTTCATTCACATTTGTTTTTTCTTTTATGTGAGGATGAAGGTCTTTTCCCCCATTGTTCTGGTGCTTTGTGATTGTTCAAAGTCCTGATTATTTTAGGTTTTATTGTTAATTGGTTTGTGTAAACTTAAAGTAGTCCAATATTTAATTTTTTTCTCATGTAGTGTTGCAGGGTTTATGAAAGGTAGTTTGTAACTCTCAGTTGAATTTCAGATCTCGTCATAGTATAAGTCTTCATTGAGAAAGGACTTTTCCCCATTTGCACTTTTTTTTCTGATTAACCTTGTAACCTTCTTTCTAGTTTTGGTGCATGGTGGTGAAGCGGTTGTCTTTTGAACTAAAGGAAATCGGGTTGGGATCTCTGTTAGGGACTGGGATTTTAATTCTTGTGGGATTTTTAGGATATCCATGAGTCTGCCCAATTCTAATGGGTACTTGACAGATAAATGTATGTCCTTTTTATATAGCACAAATTCAAGTTTACAAACTCAAAAATTAAGTTAATTTAATGGGCTCTAATCAATGATGGTATTGTCACTTAGGAAAGAAAGTCAAGATATTTTATAGATTTTGTAAAATATTTTTTATATGACTTGAATGTTAGCATTGCACACAACATCAGAGGTGGAGGGAGTTGCAGCTCTCTGGATACTTCATTATGGATAAAGTGCACATTATAGGCATTGTGGATTTTCCCCCTTACCCCACTTTATGCAAAAACAAAAGGTTTTTATTGTGGTCCATCCAGATTCTAAAGTTACATTTAAATTTTATTTCTCCAGTATCCACCATATCTGAGGATATTCCCTTATTCAGCACTGGGGAGGAGGTTGCTAATAGATCAACACTGTAACATGAAGTTGTTTCTAAATAGAGTAAATGCAAACATTCTATTTCTCACAGGACTATCAAGTGCTTAACCTTCTTGGCACTGGCGGCTTTGCCAATGTTTATAGAGCCAGATCCAACTTGACTGGCAAGGAAGTGGCTATTAAAATGGTAGGTCTGGTACTTGTGTATGTCAATAATTACATATTATCTTGAATTTATGTTAAATATCTAGGCGTTATCATCAACAACAAGCTTTCATGGGAAGACCACCTTTTTTCTATACAAACTCAATAGCTTTAAACTAAACAAGAAGATCCTTGAGACATTTTACGGTGCAACTGTACAAAATCTGCTAACATACGGAATAAGTTGTTGGCAAAGCAACACCTCATCTAAACTGTTGCGACGTCTAGAAAACATCATTAAAAAAGCATCAAAAGTTACACTCACAACATTACCACATTTAAAGGAACTTTTTGAACAAACGTGCCTAAGAAAAATAGAAAAAATCTTGGAAGACAACGGCCACCCACTCCATCAGAACTACGCCAGGTCGTCACGAAGTGGGCGACTGCTGTCAATCAAAACAAGAACGGAGCGGTAGAAAAACTCGTTCGTACCTCACTCGGTCAGACTCTATCACCACCACCACTCATTGATCAGGGAACATGAAATGCACCAAGATACCTGTGTGTAGTCGCTGAATGAACTCTTTATGTTGTCTGTTGTATTTATGTGTATTTTTCTGTTGTGTTGTCTTTATATGAGAAACGAGTCCTTGTAATCACAACAAATTTCCGTAAGGATCAATAAAGCAGCCTTAGTCTTAGTCTTAGTCTTACATAAATAATTATATGTAATTAGGTATATTATGTAATATCTAAATAGTTCATTATCATTATTATAAATCTTTATACTTACATTTGGTTCTTGTGTTATTTGTCAGTAGTTAAACTATTCATGAATACACACGTGAGATTACACCACAGCGCTCGGAGCATGCTATAAGCATGAAAGTAGTGCTATATAAAAGCTATAATTTATTTTGTTTTCTATATTTCAGATTGATAAAAAAAGGATGAAAGCCAGTGGAATGAGTGGGCGAGTGAAAAAGGAAGTTGAGATTCATTCCAGGCTAAAACATCCATCTGTCTTGGAGGTGAGATATATTGTATCTTTAGTTGCAAACAAGTATCCCTTGAGCTTTGTAAGACTGCTAAATGGTATTTAGAAAAACTGCATTTACTTACAGTCTGAAAGTTTTAATGGCAGAATTTAAGCATTGAAGACAGTAACCTTAAGTTGTTTCTTACAAAACATTTTGGACTTAAAACTTAGATTGATTTATACTTGTTTTTTTTTTTTTAATGCAATTTGTATTTAAATGATTTAATGTAAGGCCTTTGTGTCACTTCTTAACATTATTTACTTATTCAATATTTTTAAAACTATCATTTACTGTATGCTAGAACTTGCTAGCTATACCACCAAACTATTAGTTTATAAACTAATTAGTGCACAATTGTAAACTATATTTTAAAACTTTATATTATATTTAGATGCTTTGTAAATTATGTTCTATTTTTGGAAACTTCTGATACGTAGAAAAAAATTCTTATGATATATTTAAGGGATCTGAGTTCAAATCCTAACTTGAGCAGAGTTGTATTTGCTGGCCAGCACAAGGTCGAACCGCCTTTACTTTCCCCAACTAAAGTCAGGTACCCATTAGAGTTGGTTGAACTCAGGGTGCCCTAAAAATCCAGAAATTTAAAATCCAAGTCTTCACCTATATTAGAACCCAGGACCTCCGATTCAGAAGCCAAAGGCTTAACCACTCAGCCACCATGCCCCTGAGCTCCTTAAAGGCAGCATATAAACCTTCCAGATAATTCCTCTGCTATTGGCATACACAAGAGATTGGACCAAAGTTTACTGAGCTTGAAACATGAACAAGAAAGATGTACACTTTATATGTACACATTTTACTTCTACTGTGTATTTTAAATTAAATACTAGTTAACTATTCTCTGTATTTCAGCTTTATAATTTTTTTGAGGATGCCAACTATGTTTATCTGGTGCTAGAACTTTGTCACAATGGAGAGCTACAGCGCTATTTACAGTCCTTGTCACAACCTTTCACAGAAGAGGAAGCCAGAAGACTCATGCGCCAGATTGTGGAGGGTATTTTATACTTACACTCTCATGGGATTCTGCACAGGGACTTATCATTGTCAAACCTTTTATTGAACAAAGAAATGAATGTGGTGAGTGTGCATGATTGGTTTGACTGATACTCTAGAGACTTATCATTGTTGAAATTTTTGCAGATTTCATGGGTATGGGGTTAGTTTGTATTTATTTTTTTATGCAAGGTTTTAAGTCTCCCATGCCAAGATGTTTTAGGTAATTTGATTATCCTATTATGTTTTTTTTTCCTGTTAGAAAATAGCAGATTTTGGTTTAGCTACCCAACTTGAAGGACCAGAGGAGAAACATTTCACAATGTGTGGGACACCCAACTATATTTCACCGTAAGTCATCATGTCTGAACTAAAGCTGCATTACTACTGGGATATAGAATTTTTCACTCAACTGCTAAAAAAAGTAAAGTACCCCTTTAAGACCTTGCAAACCACGGAGCAGATTATCTGTTTCTGTTGCTCTTGGTTAACTTGGATGTTATGTGGCCAGCAAAATGACCAAGTGTCTTTACATTTCCCGAAATGATGCCAGGTTATTAGTAGTGCTGGTTGGACTCAGGAGCGCTCTAAAAAATCTGAAATTCAAAATTTCAGTGTTCATTGGAATTTGAACCCAGGACTTCTTAGTTTGGAAGCCAAGCACTTTACTATTCATCCATGATTTCCCCACAAAAATAAGGTTCACCTGCTAAAACATAAAAATACTTTAATAATTAGAATGCCATACCAAGCAGATAATTTGTGTTTTTCCATCAATGTGACCACACTAAATGTATCTTGCCACATAAACTCATTATTCTATATTAAAATGGTACTACTTGTTTTAAGTTTTTTTTATTACTTAACATCAAAATGTACTCCTTGCTTAGATGTGTGTCTCATGTTTTTGTAGAGAGATAGCCATGAGAAGTGCCCATGGTCTGGAGGCTGATGTTTGGTCCCTGGGCTGTATGTTGTACACATTCTTGGTGGGCAGACCACCCTTTGATACAGACGCTGTCAAGAGCACATTGAACAGAGTTATCTCTGCTGAATATCGTCTGCCAAGTCATTTAAGTCCTGAAGCCAAGGATCTCATTCAAGGATTACTTTGTAAGAATCCAAAGGACAGAATACCACTCATAGGTAGGTTAATACCACTCATATGTAGGAGAGCACAACATGGCCTAAATCGCATGTGTATGTTTATAAAGAATACCACTCATAAGTAGGCTTATACCACTCATATATACGTTTATACAGAATAGCACTCATTGTAAGGATTATTGATTTAACATTCAGTGTACCATCATCAATCAAACTAACTTTTAACTGATTTAAACAAAAATTAAACCGTCAAACAAAAAAAAGATTGGACTGTAAAATATTATTAATCAAATGAATGTAACTTTTATATAGAATTTCTTTATTAAGTGCATTGGTAATTTAAAAAAAAAAGATCTTGCTATTTAGACTCCATTATATAAATATAGAAAAACATTGTTTGATATTGTTACAGAAATCCTGGCTCATAAATTTATGACATCTAAACCTTTGGTTCTAAAGGCCCCACAGGTGAGTATGTACAACTATCATTTGACATTGCATGCAGAGATGAGTGTTTAGTTAGTTCTTGAGATAATTGTTTAGCTAGTTCTTGAGATAATTGTTTAGCTAGTTCTAGAAGTAATTGTTTAGCTAGTTCATTGTTGCGTTAACTTACTTGTGAAAATCTTTAGCAGGTTACAGAAATGTCCATAGACAGTGGACATGGAACTTTCTCATCTGGGAAACACAGTAACGCAAACTCCATTCCAAGGAATCAACCAATGACAGGGTACCCACTCAGGCGTCAACTACCCAATCAGTCACAAATTTTAGAAGATGAAAATGAGCAATATTGCAGTGGGAGATATTCTGACTCTGATAGGGGCCATGCTAGTCAGAGCTCTAGTCTAATCAGCAGCCATCCTACCAGCCCTCCAGTCAGAGACAGGTTGGTTTTATTGGATTCATATATAAATAGTGCTTTTTTTTTTTGTAAAAAAAAAGATAGGTGCCGGTACTCAGTAGTTGATTACCTAACTTTTAACTACTAAAAATTAATAATATACGTTAAAATACAAGAAAAGTTTTTTTTTTTAAATTCAAAAAAGGTGCTGGTATGCCATACTGGTGTGTGTCCTCACCAAAAAAAGCCCTATATATACTAGAATAAACTCAAATTTGTCATTGAACTTTGAGCTCTAGTACCCACTATTTGTTTTGCAGTAGGTCAGAAGAAGAGTTACAACGAAATTGTGAGAGTTGCTCGTTGCATCAAGATAAAGCCAAGGTGGGTAGGAACTAATCATCTTGTTTTTTTTTTTTGAAGTAACATCTGTATTTTTAAGATAAAAGTTAAAATAGATGCAGCATTTTAACCGTGTTGAAAAATGTCCATTATTTTATTCATTATTTCTTGTGAATTTTTTCTTTTTTTTTGGCTATAATATTATGCACTGCAATTTCCTTTTTGTTTTGGTTTTTATTAAGATCTGAATAAAATTGTACAAAATAAAAAACAATAACATAGAATTAAATTGTGTGGGTGGGGTACTGTAAGGAAAGCTTAAGTAAAACATGAAATAAAAAGAGGAAGACTTTGATAGCTTTTGAAAGAAATAAACTTAGCAGTTTCCAGGCAAGGGGGGCATTTTGAAAGATCCCTGTTGCCAACATAAAAAATTAAAATTACTTTGTGCTACAAGCTAGAGAGCTTACAAAATTGATTTATTTTGACAAACATTGTAAAATATCATTGAAAATACATAGCTTAACTCTTCCTGTGTTCTGTGTACTATAAATAATAAAATGGCTTGCATTTTATAACTTTCTCCCAAAGATGCAAGACTCTGATTTAGGTTGCATTTGTTCAGGTTAAATTAGGTTGTTGTTTTTGAACTAGTTTGTAAATATTCTTGGTGTGAATCTTATACGAGACCATAAAGAATCTTTTAATTGTTTTTAGGTGTATGGAAACAGACCTAGGCATGGAATGCCTCCCAATGATTCACAATCTAATTCTTCAGTTCAAGAAAGGAAGTATCTGTCCCATGAAGCTACTGAGAGAAGCTGCGGAGGTCTTCCCCCTCCAGCACTTTTACCTGCTGCCCCTGCACGCCCCCATCGGGCATACCACCCTCTACAATCACTTTCCTCTGGGTCAAGTCACAGTGACTCAGATTTCAGTTTAAATGCCACAAAAAAAGTGCTCAACTTTGACTCTGTGGCCAGTAGCCTTCATGAGAATCTATCCAGGGACATGTTTAAAAACCCATCCAACATGCAAACTCAGGAATTCATCTCCAAGGTTCAGAACTACTTAAGTCAACACTTTCCTCTACTGCCTGGAGTTTTGGAAGATCCAAGACTGAAATCTTCTGCAGGGGTACATCCTACTACACACCAGGTGATTATGCGTAGACAGAACTATTTGTCTTGCATTTCTTAGTAATACAAGGTGGGGCATTAAGATCTCCCACATTATAAATGAATCTCTTAAAAAAAAAACAATTATCTAGAAACCAATGCTTATAGTTTTGAAAAGTATAAAAAAAAAAACATTTTTGTTTTAATTGGTTATCGCTATTATAGATAGGTTGTTTTCATTATATGCTTCAAACAAAGTCAGGATGTTTACCTGTCCAATTCAAGATGGCTTGTGAAAAACAAGAAAAAATGTTATAATGATTGAAATGGGTAGAGCCTAGCCTAATTAATGAAACCTGTCACTACAGCCTGTACAATACCCACCCACCAAAGATCTTTATGCAACACTTTGTATAACACTATCTGGGTTTGTGTTAGACTAATCTAAGTAATGTATTAGCCTAATGCTGATAATTGTGTAGCAGGGGTGTATGCAGTTTGGGAAGTCTGGCATTTAAAAAATCATTAACATAATATGGCTAGCCATCCATAAGGCAACAAGCCAAACCAAAAAAAAAAAGTTTAAAAAAAATTATTATAACTGGTAACAACTTCTCACTTTTGCAATCTAAAATAAATTTTCAGTAGTCAGCCTTGAAGAAATACAAAATAAATTAGCATTTAAAAACAAATTAGAATTTAAATCTTGATTTGATCAACTTTGGTTGTACAATAATAGGGCGAATAAAAGCAAAAAATCTGTTTTGTGAGTTGGTTTAAAAGAATGACTTAGCATAAAGTCTAAAACAATATTTGTATGCAACTCAACCGGTTAGATAGATTTAATCTCCAGATTTGAAATGATATTTAAAGAAACAAAATTTAGATTCCTTGACTATCCAAGGTTTGATAGTGAATTACCCTGGGGAATACAATTATTTCAAAAACATTTAGTAGCATCTGCAAATGAATGACGCCTTGATTTCTTTGGTCAGAGCCACTTGTTACATTGGGATCTATATAAATGTTAGATTCTGGAACTAGATGATATCATTTAAATAAAATAATTTACTATGATACTAACCCTAAGTCTAACTTATTCACTACATGTAGATCTATACTTGTCTAGAGATTTTTTTTTTTAGCATTGATTATATCATAAAACACTTACTCAGACTTTAAATTTGTTTAAAAGCAAGAAAAAAAAGTCTTGTTTTTATTTAGTAAGGATTAATTATTTTGCCATTGATTGGTCCAATGTAGGTTTCAAATCCAAGCCAGAAACAGATTGAAACTTATGGACAAACAAAAGAATCTTATAAGAAATCATCTCTCAAGGACAAGCAGCAAGTAGGTGAAACAGTGGCTCCATTCAACACATCACGGCTGTCTCCTTGTCGTCAAGAGTTACCCAATGTAGTGGTAAGGCAATAGATTAGTCTCGACTCTGTGTGATATTGCTAGAGAAATAGATTTGGGCACATTTAAAAGAACACATTCCTAGTAGTACTACTTCAATGTAACTGTATTGTGATGTTCTTGTGAATCCTTTCAGTTTCACATCACTTCTAATCATGATGTCTACTTGGAGTTTATCAAACAAAGCAAGTCTGGGCAGAAAGCAATGGTGTCTAAAGTCATGGCTATCTCAAGTGATGGAATGAAGGTAAGCACAGAGTTGATTTCAACTGCTACTTCATATTTCTCTGAGTTTGTTAAGTATTTGTACTTTTCTGCTTTGATCAGCTCATGCTGTTTAAGAGACACCACTTATTGAACACAAGTATGTGACTAGCTGTCTTTATAGCATTATTGTGCTATTAGACGTAACTCTGAAGGCGCGGTGGCTGTGGTTATGTGCTTGGCTTCCGAATTGGGGTCCTGGGTTTGAATCCTGTTGAAGACTGGGATTTTTACTTACAGAATCTTTTGGGCACCTCTGAGTCCACACAACTCTAAAGGGTACCTGACTATATTGGGGAAATTAAAAGTGGTTGATCATTGTGCTGGCCACATGACACTCTGCTTATTGGCTATAGAAATAGATGGCCTTAGATGATATTATCATCTGCTCTTAGATCGCAAGGTCTGAAAGGGAAACTTTATTTTTTTTTTATTTTACTGCTCTAATGGGTACCTGACATTGGCTGGGGAAAAGTAAAGGTAATTGATCATTGTGCTAGCCACATGACACCCTTTCTAACCAAGAGGCCCCAGATGAACTTTTACATCACCTGCCTATAAATCTTAAGGTCTGAAAGGGGAACTTTACTTAGCTCTGTTTGAGGTCAAGGGAACCATTTGTGCTAGTAGATTAAATGGAGACATGAATTATCATGATCAATTAACATTAACTCATTGTATTTTCTGAGCAGGTCAAACTGTACAAACCTAAAGGAGGAAAAGCTATTCCAATCTCAGACCAGCCTCCCCCTGGACCAGGCAACTGTGAGACATATATATATCCTGACATGCCTAAAGAATATTTAGACAAGTATCGCTATGCTGCCAGGTACATTAAACTCTTATATACTTGTATAAAAGTTAGAATCTACAAAAAGTACTTAAATCTTAAGAACATTATTTTATTTGTTTGGTTATGGGGCACAAATGATTATAGATCTATATTTTCAAACTAATTCAAATTTTGTGTTAAAACATGATGTATGTAAACCAATGTTTCAGTCGGTGTCGACAATATATCATTTAAGTCTCTTACTAGTATCACAGTAAATATCAAGTTGTAAAAAAGGTCTATAAGATTTACATAATAGTGTAAACTTTTTCTTTGAAACTAGTTCAATGAGAAATTGTGGTCTCACCAGCAATATAATAGTTGAAGCAGATATCATGTTGTCCTCACCGACAGTTACTTTTCAACAATGTTGCATCATTCAGCAGTCCGTCTAGTGCTATCAAGTGTTGAACTTTATTTCATTGTAGATCTGTAGCTGTCATCAGATCCAAGACCCCCAAGGTGATCATGTACACAGACAGGGCTAGATACATGTTGATGGACAACTCTCCAGAGCCAGACTTTTGGGTCGACTTTTATGATGGTCAGTGTTCTAAGTTAAACATTGTGCAGCTAGTCTTAAACATTATAAGTACAAATGTAAAAGTAAAGGGAGACGGTTAACAAGGGTTTCATGTGGATAGCACAATGACTATATCATTGGATACATTGCTTAGCCATCATAACTATATCTTCTCATGTACAAACACTACCCCATTAGTGTAAACACAGATTGTTGCAATACAATGATAGAAATAATCTGATTACAAGACCCACTGAAAACTATTGTAGTTTATGTTATACTCACTGAGACATATAATTTAAAAAAATTTTTTTTTTTTCAGACGTTAAGTTTCATTTAAGTCGTGAAAAAAACATTTTGAAAATCATAGAAAAAGATGGACTCTCTAGGATACTGGAGGTGAAAGATGTGCCTACAAGACTGAATGAGGACAGATTGGAAATGTGGGACCTGGTACAAAAGGTGAGTCCACTTTACACTTTAATATTTGTTTTGTTACCTACCTATCTGGCCTGGAGCGCATTGGTTTACATTCCGAAATTTTCTAAATACTACCTACTTTACCAGCCCTTAACCACCTTATAAAAACTCCTTAAAACTTTGAGTTATGACCTGAGAAGCTCTAATCCTCTCACAAAAGCCCTAGACAGAAACCCTGTTGTTCTGCATAATGTATGTCATCATAGAGGTCAGAGACTTCCCAGACCTGTTGAGATGGATATCAGTAAGCGTGGGGCAGTCATGAAAAAACATGAGACCGTTTCCTAATTCTACCTTCAGTTGGGGCAGTGTGAGTTGAAGTTAGTCCTGAACAAAGAGGACAATGGCCCGTCCTGCACTGTGCTTCTAGGCGCCCAATACCTCATGTGCTCTCAGACTCATCGTAGACTTTTTTGGGGACTTGTGCCACTTCCATTGTTCACATTATCTTTTTTAACTGTCCATAAAAAAATAGATAATATCATTTGATTTCCAATTTTTAAAAATGCTATTGTCATTTGAATTCTAAAACAGCATTTGTATTTTAAAAGGGTCTAAACTAAGAAACATTGAAACTTGTTCATCCCCAGCATTACAAGTACTGTTCTGCTGCTGAGGCCAATATGTTAGCTCTGGAATCAACTATTTCTTCGAATAGCAGTATTTTTCCTCTTTCTCTTGGAAGGTAATTGCATATTTAACCTATAAAATTTTTCCAGTATGCTTGCATGCATACATTCATTTTGAAGTTGGGGCTGTTTAGAATCTCTTTATTTTAGCATTTTTATGGGCAATGTTTTTCTATCTCACATTTTATTTTCCATCTGTGTTTTTTTCTTGTAATTTTGTTGACCTACAACCCAGAACAGAAACCCATGATTCAGAATGTAATGGTTTAATTAAATTCTATGCATATGAAGATTTGCCAGGAGCAGTTTTGTATATAAAGAAATAAGGCAAAGCTCCTCATGACTCTTGGTGAAACAAATTTCTACATAAGGAACTATGCTGACTTTTTAAAATTAGACTTCTCTGTGAGGCTTGGTTCATTGAATTCTCTGAAATCAGAATTTTTTCAAGCAATTTTAAAAGCATCATGACCATAAAATAGAATGAACTGTTTTAAAGCGCTTGCTGGTTCTGAGGGAACTTTTACTTGCACACTTGCTGTGCAAGTTTTTGATATTAACCTTATGAAAGGTCATTTAGTCATTAAAAAGTAGGTATAGGTATCATTGCATAACTGTAAGAAAGGAATGGGATAAGAAGAATTAGGATCCTGCTGGCAGGAGTGACCTTGATCTTTGTTTATGTTGCCGCTAAGACTGAAAATAAGGAAAATAATTTTTAGAAAATTATATCATATTGAAATAAATATTTGATAATTTAAACTTTTACTCTGACTTCCTACTTTCTTAAGACCTCCCAAAAGAAGCACAATCCCCAAAAGTTCAAAAGTATCCAGCGAGACTAGAGTCACTGAGTCCTGTTCAAGTATTCAACCCAAAATTCAGGTTGGTTTTCTCAAATATATCAATAGCCTACATTAGAAAACAAATTTTATAATAAATAATTATGAGAAGTGAGGTAATCAAACAATAATCTTGAGATAAGTTCTACAATTATGTATTTATAACACAATGTATATGTATTTTTTTTTTAGTAAAGTTGTTTTGAAATGTTGGCCTCATTACTCCTTGTTATTTTCACAGTCAACTCCTTTTGATGACACAATGCTCAGCACAGCGTTAGGTAATGTGACTCTTGACAAGACAGTCAGGACCAACTCTACACCATCCTCTGTCGTATCGTCTGGCAGCAGTAGGACTCAGCTAAAGCAGCAAAGTCTTACAGTTTTTGTAGCAGACGTGGGTTGGGCCACGCAGACCAGCAATGGGGAGGTCACAGTGTGTTTTCAAGATGGCACGCAATTAAATGTGAAACAGGCTGGGACTAATATTCTATTCACTGATGTTGAAGGCAAAACATTCAAGTAAGTTTTTTTAAAATTGCTTTTGTATAGTGCATCTTTCATGTCTATAGCATTCACAGCACGCTACACTCCAATCTCATTAGTGGACTTGGGGGAGGGGGGGGGGCTGGTAGCTTTCTGTGCTGCCTTTAGACTCTCAGTAAACACAACTCAGCTCGAGTTGAAATTTGAACTTGTGTCCCTTTGTAAGGTAACCAAGTTTTTATAACCTCTAGCCACACATCCCAGATTTCATTGGGTCCAGTAATAAGTTGAAATAGCATTTAGTGTCTTATTAAATCTTATGTCTTGGTTTGGTCACAACATTATATTTTCTCATTCATTTTCAAGAGGTTCTTATCAAACTGTCTAAATCTAAAGCTCACTGAAAACTCAATTGTTGAATCAGAATTTTTTTAAAGAATAAAACTAAAAATCTTTGAATCATCTCAATATATTTTAAACAGTTTTTGGTCCTATCTATGCATATCCTGGTGAGGGAATTTCTGATTGGTCTTCCCTTAGAGATCAGTTTTTATTGCAAAGAACCTTTTCTTAAAACATTTCATCAATGGTTATAAGATTAAGTAAAATTAAGTTCCCCTTTCAGACCATGCTGTATATGTAGGGTCTGTTTCTGTGGTCTACGGCTAATGTGGCTGGCCAGCACAATGACCAACCGCCTGTACTTTCCCCAACTAAAGTCAGGTACCCATTAGAGTTGGGTGGTTATAAGGTTAGCTATAGTTTGTTTGTTTTTTGAGCCATTCTACTACTTTCTGAGAGACAATCTCTTCTTTCTTCTTATCTTCTGTTAGTTTGTAAGAACAGGTTCCAATAAGATGAGGAAATCACTAGGCCAGGAGCTGGATATGACTGTCAGAGATATTTAGAGATAGATGCACGCTTTTAGAGCATTGCATTGAAAGTGGGAGCTTATATCCACTATCAACAACTGCATTGACAGTCCTTGGAACCTTTACATAGTCACAAGTTGATTATTTAGGGGAATCACCTGAGGCTGCAGTGTTTTAACCCTTTTCATTTCATTCGCCCTTAACCTCTTTGAATGCCCTATTCTAATTCACCTCAGACAGGCCCTACTACCAATACAACTCGACTTAACCGACACTGAAGAACAGCTGAAGAAAACAGCACACTTTTTTTCCTTTGCACAGACTGCTTAAAGCTCAGCAGCAACTGGCTAGAAGAAGAAACTTGGTTCTGGTGTGTTTAATATCTGTAATGGAAAATGAATGGAAAAGTTACTAACTAGGCATACATTTTTTTATACTCTGGTGCTATGAAAAGTTTTAAAAATGTATTAGTGACTTTGAAAAGTCTAATCCATTGCGACTATTAAAAAAATATTTCTCCTTTTATTTCTTTTAGGTTTGAAAAGTCGCACACAGTTCCAGACTTCGTCAAGCTCAAGTTGAGTAAACTGCCGTTCATCTTTGAGATGCTGCAGAATAAATCTCTGTCTCAGTCCACCATTTCTTCTTCGTCGTAGCCACAGGTCAAGATATTTAGTATTGTTCCATTGTTTTAGCATTTATTCTAAAATCTATTTCTACCCTCTGTATTGGAAGTGCCTTATAGTAGAAGCTTGTCTACACATCACTATTGTGATAGCCTTTTAATTTTTAAATAATTATTTGGTTGATTAACTATATTATCTTTTAGTTTTAAAAAAATCAATACCTGCAATCCTTAAACCTTTTGTGTAAAAAAAAATTTATTTTATTTTGTGAACAAATATTTTATTACTATTAATGAATAATGGAATTTTTAAGAAGTATTTATAATTTAGTCTGCTATATTTTTAAAACAACCATTAACATTTTATTACTTTTGTCATTATATTTAAGATAACCTTCTTGACTTTGTTTTAGAGATAAATGCATTATGTTTTGTTGGACATAATGTCTGATATTGTTTGATATAATGCATTATGTTTTGTTGTTGGACATAATGTCTTTTTGTTCTTGTCAATTGTACATACAATTTCACTGCTGTTTATCAGGCAATGTGCCATAACTCCTTGTATAGTATGTATATTATATTCTGTACAGCCTTGTAGAGTTACCTTCCTTGTATACACTTCATTTTTCTTTTACTTAGGGTAAGTCACACACTTGTCTTGTTCTAGATGTTAAGTCTCATTCAACATTTTCACTGCCATGTGTGTTCAAGTATTGAATTAGGTCTCTTTGATTTCAAAATCCTGTAAGAAGAATACATGTCTCCAGTGTAAATATTATGTTGATACCAGGCTAATAGTTGTTGATTTTAGATAGTGAATGGTGCTATGATTCAAATAAATTGAAATGACTAACTTTCCTTGGTGTTAGTTCTATGATTTGTATTGTTATGTTTCTCTCTCCTAATCAAGCCTTCTGTAAACACTGCTCAACACAACACATCCAACACAAAAACTTGACAACAAGAGTTCCCAAATAGCAATGTGGTAGTTTAATCACAATTACATCAACAGCCAATATAATATTATAGCTTTTATATAGCACTACTTTCATGCTTATAGCATGCTCAGAGCGCTTTGGTCCAATCTCATTTGTGGGGGGGAGGGGGCATCTAGGAGTTGGTTTTCCGTGCTGCCTTTAGGCGCTCAGTAAACACAACTTTGCCCGAGTCGGGTGTCGAACCTCGAGCCCCCTTTTAGGTAGCCAAGTTCAAGCGCTTTTAGCCTCTCGACCACGCTTCCCAATACTACACAAATGGCTACATAATTTCAAATGCTTTCTTGTTCTTGACCAAACTCGCATCTAAACACACTAGGACTCATATAGCCACAATTTCAAAGACTCATATTCTACTGCAGTCCTACCTCACTGTCCTGGACTGCACTGCCCTTTCTTATACATTGTCTCTCATCCGTGAAGGCTTTCGATCACATGACCTTTTATAACACAGTCATATTTGCAAGTACCAGTAGTACTGTCCATTGAGCCATTGACCCGTGTGAATTGCCTGAATCACGTTTTTCAGTAGGTTGCACACACATTAACCCTATCAGTCGGCCACTGAAGTTACAACACTTTGATTGATGGCTGTGTTGTACTGAGTTAAGTGTTCTGTCTGGAAATGAAAAACTAGTAGTAGCTCTGTTCAACTAATGGCATATAATTGATTTATAACTTACAGTTTTTGCCCTCCCATTTAGGATGAATAATGTCTTGATATTGGCATATAATCAATTTGATTTAAATATTATTGCTTATAGTTTCACATTTAAGATTTGCTGGGTAGAGGAAAACACCTTAAAAAGATTAACGGGCAATTCATGGCCTAAAATGTGCCAATATGCCCAATAACAACTAATTTATTTTAGTTCATATTATCAAAACGTAAGAAAATTTTTCTTGCCTAGATAAAAATTACGGACCTTGTTAAACATTGTTCTCTATTTGAAAAAAATAAATCAAATCATCCTGACATTTGGCTTTCATTTATAGAGATGTAACTAATAGCTGATAGGAATGAAGGACCATAGAAATGAAAAAAATGACACAGGTACAGAAATCCAGCTGAGTCTTGGAGCATAAGAGCAGGTCTCCCTGTGGTGGAGGCTGCCCAAGCTGAACAAGCCATGATAGCACAGTTCAGGTTAAGCACTGTGCTTTGGTTCATATTTTGCAGATTCAAACTTCAACTCACAGTGTCATGAAAAGGGAGACAAAACCATGTCTCATATTCTTTTTGATTGGTCAGACTTGCACAACAGCAAGGTCAAGGACTATTACAAGAGAGGTTGTAAGTTTTTTAGGCTCTCACATTAAATATGAAAAATGAAAGTGAAGATAACAATAATTCACTAACCAAAATGTTATATTAGCACCATAACTGTGACAAGTTTTTTTAAATCTTTTAATTAAGACTCATAGACTATCTATTACTTTGACTCCTAGGCTTTCTGTAATAAAGATATGTGAACCATCCAAGGATAAGACATCAAACATTCAAGCTTTGATTCCTCTGATGTTAGCTTGTTAAAAAAACGTTTTTTTTTGGATACAATAAGTATTTATGAAACAAATGGTTTATAATAGAAATTTGTTTATTCTACTACATGCGAATACATGACAAAAGATTTCTACATGAAATCAAGTCAATAAATACATTTTGAAAATAAAATATAATCATTAATGTCACATGACTTGGACTAAATGAAATAAATATATGATATAATTTAATATTTAGCAATATATGATTTTTTTTTGTAAAAATACATGTAATAGTTTGCTAATCAATTAAAAAATTTAAAATAAATGAATCAATTCTATAAGAATCAAGTTGTTAACAAACAATTTATGTAGGAAGTATTTTGATTAAAGACCAACTCAAATATTTTCACTGAATTACATTCATTTGTTGAAAATCTCTCATCTAAGAGATGAACAATTTAGAATACTTTCATTAGATCACATGGATAGGTTCAAATTTCTTGACTTAGACATACACGATTCAAAGATTTTCATTAAATCACATGAACAATTTCAAAGTCTTTCATTAGATCACATGGATTTGTTCAATCCCTGAGGTTTGGAAAGGAAAAGGGGGGGGGGGGGGGGGGGGTAAAGGAATGTATACTAATCTACATAAACATAATAATATTAAAGTATTTTATTTTTAAAAAATTGGTGTAAGCACCACATTCAAAGAAAAACAATAATATCACAAAATGGACGGAGAAGTGAATCATGTGATCATAAAACATCACATGCCTATATAATATAAAAATATAAATTAAAGAAAAAGGGTTTGAAATATAGAACTGGTACTGGACAATTCTATCACAAAATAGATAGAAAGTGAAAATAAAATGAATTGACTAAGCTAAAAATGATATCATTTTGAAAAACAATAGACTACTGAAGTAAGGGAAATATTACTTTGAAGTGTTTTCTTTTGTTTTTAAAAAAAAAAAAAAAAAATATAAAAAATTAGATTCCGTAAATCAGCTCTTGCAATTAGGGGGGGGGGGAAAATAATATCCTATTTTACATTGAATTTAAGGTTTCTACTGTTTCGAATAAAAAACAAAATAACTAGAAGTTTTTGTTTACCTATTGTATGTAATGGAGCTATGTATCGTAAAACTAATTCATAGCAAACTTAACTGCACAAATCTGTCTATCTTATACAATGATGTACATATAAATGAGGCTATGTAAAATCTTGCTCTCAAGAAACACTCTGATCATTTCTTTAGTAAGTTCATTTAATAAATTCAAGGGACAAAATTATGTGCAGGGGATGGGGGCAATGTCAAAGTGCTGTCCCTTTGAAGTGAGAAAAAAAGAGGGTATGGATTTTTTTAGTCATTAATAAAATAAAATTTGTGCAATATTGTGATAATTAAAACAAGATAGTTAAAATATTTAGATTTACATTGCGTTTCTAAGGCCAAAACATTTTTCTTGCCAAGAGCCTTTGATAAATTGAAAGTAATTAAATATGCTTTCAGGAGGCATGGTGTTTGAGGGGTACTTGGCTTTTGAACTGAGGGGTCCAGGGTTTGAATCCTGGTGAAGATTGGCATTTTTAATTTCAGGATCTTCATGGCCACTCCGTTCGAATGGGTACCTGAAATAAGTTGGGGAAAGTAAATGGGTTAGTCACTGTGCTGGCCACATGATCCCCTTGATAGCCATGGGCCACAGAAACCAATGCCCCATGGATCGCAAGGCCTGAAAGGGAACTTTACTTACTTTAGATATGCTTTCAGCATGTTATCTAGATGAACGACTAGATTTACACATAAATATGTGCAGGGCTTTATCATTTTCTTTTTTTAAAATAAAATATACATTATTATTGTGATATAATGCTAGAAAATGTCCAATTTAAATAAGTTAATTAAATTGTTCTAAAACAGGTTTTGAAAGATCATCATAATAAACTCCCTTAGGAAGACATATATTTTAGTTATTCTATTTTTAATACAGCTGTAATGCCAGACAAGCTCATAAAGAAAATGCGTAGACATCAGGTATTCATCAATGCACACAATTGTTAATTTTTCCCACAGTACTCTTTAAGTTCAGATGACATTTGAAACAGTGTCAGTAGATCTACGCTTAAACAGTAGGGTGCTAACTTGAGCTGAGCCTCTGTGACTAATATAAACTTGTGACTGGAGAGCTCTTCATTAACAAACCAAGCACCATGGGAAGTTTCTCCAATTTAATTTTAATGATCTCTGGGATGACATCAGAGTTCTTGTATCTGAAGGGAAACAAAGTAAGTTTAAAATGGCTATTGACCAGTGGACAAATTACATGTAAGTTTAAAATGGCTACTGACCAGCAGACAAATATGTAAGTTTAAAATGGCTACTGACCAGTGGACAAATATGTAACTTTAAAATGGCTACTGAACAGCAGACAAATAGATCTAAGTTTAAAATGGCTACTGACCAGTGGACAAATATGTAACTTTAAAATGGTTACTGACCACCAGACAGATAGATGTAAGTTTATGGCTACTGACCAGTGGACAAATACATGTAAGTTTTAAAAGGCTACTGACCATCAGACAAATAGATGTAAGTTTATGGCTACTGACCAGTGGACAAATACATGTAAGTTTGAAATGACCAGTGGACATAAAGTTAACTTATTTTATCCATGCTTCCCCCTTGTCCAGTCTAAAAACAACAAAGACATGATTTAGACATCATGTACTTTCTGTTCTATTACATCATGTTCAAAAGTAAATTTCGTACACACATTTGACACTCAAAGAACTGCAGAAAACAGGCGCAGACAACAAAAAGTGAAGACTGGGATTTTAAATACCAAATCTTTAGGGTGCCTGTGAGTTCACCCAGCTTTAATAAGTACCAGACATTAGTTGGGGTTAAGTATAGGCAATTGGTCATTGTGCTGGCCACATGACACCTTTCTTAACCATGAGCCAGAGAAACAGATGACCTTTATTATCTGTCCCATTGATCGCAAGGTCTGAACTTAACTACCTTCTATAGTTTAGCCATCTTTTTTGTGTGCATGTAATTGACTTTCCTGCTGGGAACAAAACCAGCAAAAGAAATGCAGAGCAGGTGATGGGAAGACAACATTAAGGTATGGATGGGCCTGTCAAAAAAAATGAAAATTCAGTGAAGATTTGAGAAAGACAATCCACAGATCAATGGTCCAAAAAGCATAAGCAAATATAGGGGCATGGTGGCTGAAAGGTAAAGCACTTGACTTCTTAACTGAAAGGTTTTGGATTCGAATCTCAGTAGAGCTGGGATTTGGAATTCCAGAATTTTTTAGGACACCCCTGAGTCAATTCAATTCTAATTGGTAATGGACAATAGTTTGTGAAAGTAAAGGCGGTTGCTCATTGTGCTGGCCACTTGACACCCTCGTTAACCATTGGCAATAGAAACAGATGATTTTTACATCATCTGCCCTATAGATCACAAGGTTGGAATGGGAACTTTACTTTAATAAGTATATCTACTTATTATGCTTCATGTTGTATATACCATATTTTATGCCAAACCAGATAGCCACCTACCAGCAATGATCACAAACTAAATAGTTATCCTATCACATACCCATCAAGTTATTTCACATGCACTTTTAATGTCACTGATATAGATACAATTTTAAAAGATACCTTTTTTGGTTGCCATCCTGATCTATATAGGTCATTGTTGCTTCTGCAGATTTAATGCCAAGTTGTGTTCCATCATTATATAAAATCCAAACAGCACCAGAAGCATAGAATGATGCCCAGCCTGTATAGGGGACAAATACCTGGCGTATTGGATCACAGCCTGAAGAAGGAGAGCTACTTGGACTGTCGCTATAGCAACTGGAAATCGACATGTCAAGAGAGTTGTGCATCTGAGATGGGCGAGTCAGGTCAACCTTGCACCTTTCAAGGTCACTCATAAGGAACTGTTTCTGAGGTGACATGGGGAGGTAATGCCCCCTGCTACCCAGATCAGACTTATTTAGTTTCTCTTCTTGTTTGGTTCTTTGAATGTTGGCGCACCAGCTTGTGTTTCTAGAACTGTTGCTACAACTACTACTGGCACAACTGTTCTGAGAGCTGTGTTCCATACAACTATTGTGGCTGCAGTCTTCTGCATTTGCTGCAAGTCCACTATCAGAAGGAGTAACTTGTTGAGAAAAGTCCATTGACATAGCTTGCTGTGAATTAACGTTTGTCAAATAGACACCTGTCGAAAGTGATCTTGCGAAAGCAGGTAAAACCTTTATTGCTGATGCCTGAATCGTTGATTGACTTGACAGACAGTCGGAAGTAATCGAAGAATTTAGCTTTTCAATCTCTTGATAAATTTTCTGATTTTGTTGTGTTAAATCATTTGAAAATGGAAGACTTAATATCTTATCTT
The DNA here is from genome assembly GCA_030265305.1 of Biomphalaria pfeifferi. Lineage (NCBI taxonomy): Eukaryota > Metazoa > Mollusca > Gastropoda > Planorbidae > Biomphalaria > Biomphalaria pfeifferi. Next base: position 430,483 of record JASAOG010000226.1, on the reverse strand, counting down.
CTTCCTTCTTGTTGACCCCTTCATTCTCCTGTTCTTGTTTATCCAAAGGATTAGACATGAGGTCAGGTATGCATTCCCCTTCACCAATCGACAACTCCACTGAGGGCTTTGTAGGAATATCTGGCAAATCATGCGCTAGACAATCTGGCATGGGCGATGGTGAGATTGGTGGTTCAGTCATTGTCTCTTCAAGGAACAAATTTCTTCGAACAGATTTTAAATCAGTCTCATCAACTAGCGCCCCCAGGGTCAAACTATGGTTATTTGCGGCTTTATGAAACTGCTGGTGCCTGATAGAGTCTACGCTGTAGAAATGGGGATTATAGGCAGGAGATATAGAGGATTTCTTTGGTGTGACATAATTACTAGATTGGCAAGTTCCATAGTATACATTCTCAGTATTATCACAGACATTGGAAGGTGTTAATCTTTGACTATTCGTTGTATTATTTGTATGTTGCGGAGGTATATAACATGTTTCCTTGCTTTCTAATTTGATTTTACTGAAATTTGAGAACTGCTCAAGCATATCTTGACTTGTTTTTTCTTCTTGTTGTATGGCACTATTTTCTGGGGATGTAGGCATCCAATTAAACTGTGTATGAGTCACTAAAGGTACACTAAATGGATGAATAGGAAATTGTCTATCAGCAGATCTATTCTTTTCATTCTCAGGTTTGACTAATCTATCACACTGCTGAGGACTTAATCTTTCCCTTGGAGATATTCCTACCGAGTGAAGATCAGTTCTTGACAGGGTTTGTATTTCCATTAGTGGAAGAACATATGGATTGTAAGCTGTAATGGCATTCTGGGATATCTTTGTCATCTGATCTTGTGTGTGAGGTAATGTTCTGGGATGGTGATTATGTAAGAATTCAGGTGAAAGTTTCTGAGGGGTGTGTGACAGTGACGCCAACTTGAACGGTGCAGTTTTCCTTTAAATGAAAGAAGTACAAACAATATTAATTTCCTTTAGAATTTCAAAAGTATATTTTTAATATATTTAACTCGGTTAATAATAATAAAATTTCTTTAGTATTGTTAACATGGAAGCCAACATTAATTCTAAACATGTAAAAACTTATAACAAACTAACAATATTGAAATGAATAGAATAGTATTTAACTTGAGAAAAAAATATTGACTTACGTGCCAATACTAAGAGGAAATAATTCTTGCTTTGCCTGTAGTTTGTTGACAGATTCTTGAATCTCCAGACATTGAAGATGGCACTAGGAACACAAAAAAATAAACTTGTACAGAAGAAATAAACCCGAACTCTAACCCTGAAGATTTCTAATACATCGATAGCTCTTACCTTTTTAGCCAATTCCACTTTCTCTAATGTGGTGGCAGTGACATGACTACTGACAAATGTGACATCAAAGGAGCCAAAGTTGCCATTTGCCTCCGCTATTGTGACTTTTGAATCAGTAAATACAACTGTGACACCTACAAAGAGGTTAAGAATCAAGAATTAACACATTTAAAAAATGTAGAGTTTCTATAAATATTTGTGTAATCCAAAACAAACTGTGCTAAAATGAGTCTAAAATTTTTATTTACCATCATTAAAAATGGCCTGAAAGTCTTGATATGGTCCATTCTCCATTAACAAGCACCTGGCCATGTCTGTCATTAGAATGATTTTGGGTGTTTTGGATTTTATAACATCTACAAATCTGTATCATATAAGAAAAAAAACATTCTTCTTTTTTGCAATAAAAAACATTTTGACTATACAAGCAAACAAAGATCTATTTAATTAATTATTTCTAATATAAATCAACTCAGTAAATATTTTTATCATAATAGAGCTAAAGAAATATTGTTCGATAACACAGATTTTGTCAGAAACATTTGAACTCAAGTATGAACCCTGAAACAGTTGTGTTAAGAATCCAAATGAAACATGGCCAGGCATCCATCAAGTAGTGTATAAATGAATTCCAGTTATTTAGACAAGACAGGTACTTTAAAATTATTAGCAGTCTACAAGTTTGATATAAATATAATATATACTTACTTGTAGGCATGTTGGTACATTCTCCACAGCTTATCTGGCAAGTCAGGATAGAGAAATACTTTGTCTGGTTGTGTAGACACTGGACATCCTTCTATAGCTGCCACACCTTCTGCATTTTGGTAGATCTCAATCTGGGCAAAGTCAAGAATTATTGGCCAAATTAAATCCCAGGAAATTAATTTTTTGGTGATATTTAAGAATAAAAATCTACAGCAGCTTTGGGTTAGGGCGTGGAGACGAAAGGCCCAGGAGAGATCTCAATGGATGAATGTGTTAAAGCAGGCCAGAGCCCTCTATGGGCAGTAGTGCCACTGGCATGGATGGATGGATTTAAGAATAAAACTGAGTTAATGTTGGCTGCAGGCATGTAAATTTGCATTTTAACTTTATTTCTGAAATTATAAATATCTATTTTTAAACTAAGGTCAACACACGTATGCCAAAGACACAGACGACAGCCTGATCATGTGGTAAATAATAAATACTGGAATATGCTTCTGACTATCATCACAGGATTTCAGTTAGGATGTAATAATCTTCATTTCTGAAGAAACAGCAGAAAAATGTAAAACAAACATTATGAACAAAAAATTAATATACTAAATGTTGCAATAACAAGAAGATTGTAAGCTAAAGAAGATTGTAAGCTAAAGAAGCTTCTTTAGATTTTCTGATCTATTGAGATCTACATCGTCTGTGAAAAAGCATTTTATTGTCTGGAATAAGCAGTTCTGAGAATAGGTAGACAGATGCAACTGCGATTTAAATGCACTCTGAGGTATCACAACCTGGAATCTTACTCTAATAATTCAAGAACAGGTGTGAACAATTTACATATTTCTTATTAAATGAATGAACATTTGGTCACTTTGTATACAAAATCAAATCCTTTTTCTTCCCAGTTTATATGCTATATGACAATGGAATTAGTTGAAGAAATCTCTTATAACAAAATAGTAATTGCAATGTGTACACATAAAATAGAGTGAATGCGAATTACAATGACATTACTTGGTAATATCAGTATTGATTATCAATAACTCAATAGTTCTAAACTTTTTAACTAACACAATAATAATAATATGGTATGTCTCAAGCCTGAAGATAAAAGAATAGTGCAGTATCTCAGGAGCTTATGTAGACCATGCTGTGACCTACATATTTTGCCACACCAATGCAGTCAAACAAAAATGTTAACAGAAGTAGTTATATAAATTAAGTGGTCCCCAATAGAAATAATGTTTCTCTCTGTAGAAAATGTTCCCTCAATACTAGTTGAAACAATATTACTTGAAGGCCATATGAAAACCAATGGGTAAACAACTCACAGGAGTTCTTTGAAAGTTTATTCGTTACGACACTCACCTGTTTTCCATCAGGTGAAACATGAAATAACTCCTTGGCTATCTCTGGTCCATCAGGCTGGTTGTTCATTGTACCAAGGAGCTCCAGTGAGACATGCCCACTGTCTGTTACTGTCATCTGGAAAAAAACAAGCAGATATGTCAGCATGATGTAATGGCAACTTAGATAGATGATGTTTGTTTGTAAAATGTTTCGGATGTTCCTTCAGAGTCGATGATTATATACTTCCTAGTCCCAACCTCACACAGGTTGATGGGGGATGGCAGTGCTCAGGGTATGAACCCAGGAACATTCAAATGACCAAATACTGGTAGCGTGGGTGAGAGGCCAAGTACACTTGAACTTGGCTTGGCTTTGCTACCTATCAAGGGGCTTCGAGGATCGACACCCGACTCAAGCAGAGTTGTTTAATGAGCGCCTAAAGGCAGCACAGAAAACCTTCTACCAGATACCCCCTGGTCCACAAATGAGATTAGACCATAGTGCTCTGAGTATGCTATAAGCACAAAAGTAGCACTATATAAAAGCTATAATTTATTTATTTATTTACTGAATACCAGTGCACATATTGCATGACCAAGCAGCCCCATGTGCAGAACTTCTTGGTGATGATAAACTCATGTTAAAGTTATAGTTCTTATTAGATCCAGACACAAAACCTTAGAACCAATTCAATGTTAATTTCTTTTGTTTATATCTCTCTTTTCCTTCTTTCGCTGGATATCTGTCTTTTTCTCTCCAAATATATATCCCATTCTTTCTCCCTCTCTCTATCCAATTCTTTTTCTCTATCCCCTTCTTTCTCTCTTGCTCTCTCTCTATCCCATTCTTTCTTCCATCCCATAATTTCTCTCTCTCTCTCCCTATCCCATTCTTTCCCTCTCTCTATATCTTAGAATTTTATTTTATTTTGTATAAGGATTTTTTTTTTGCTTGGTGATGTGATATATGCATCAGTTGTCACAATGGTCATGAGTTCAAATCCGTCTGCTTTCACCCCTTACTGTCCTACTGAAGGAATATACTGTATACTCCCACCCATTTACAACATTGCATTTTGCTGAGTTTGATCTAAAGAGTTGTTTTTTTTAATAATTTCAGCAAGTTCATGAATTTCTCAAGCAATTTTTAAATCAGAAAAACTCTCAAATTCATACATTAGATCATCCATATGTGTTTTAAAACTGCATCAATGTTACACTGATTTTTTAAATTTGAATGAGGGGAATGAAACGAATCTTCTGCGAATAGTGGTGGGATACTGTAAAACAAAACAAAACTTACAATGACTTTGTTGACTCGCTGTCTGATAGGTTTCAACCTGGCCGTATTTATAAGGGGACATTTTGGTATGCAGGCAGCCATCTTGTGGTGGCCACTCTTTTGAATTTTCTTGTTTTTCACTAGTCTCTGTAAGCAGCACTGAAAACAGATTTGTTGAATTAGTGGAAAACAGAGTAGTTGAATTAGTGGGAAAACATTTGCTGAATTAGTGGGAAACAGATTTGTTGAGTTAGTTCACACTAGTTATTCTAAACTCTACCACAACTTCTATACCGGTACTATAGGTCTTTTTATACAATTTATACAAAAGGTCTACAATAGATTCACATCAACTGCAGTATAAGCCTATAATTTATTAGCATTAGTTTAGTTGCTATAGCTAAAGGTTCTCCTTTCAGACCCTTGCTATCCAAAGGGCAGATGATTTAAAGGTCATCTGTTTCTGTGGCCTACAGTTAAGGAGGGTATCATGTGGACAGCACAACCACCAACTGAGTTTACTTTTCCACAAATAATTTCAGGTACCCATTAGAGCTGGGTGTACTTAGAGGTGCCCAAGAATCCCAAAATAAAAAAACTCATGTCTTCACCAGGATTCTTATATAATACAGATGCTACTTCAAAAAAGAAGATGATTACATCATGCAACTCAGGACTCACAGTTTGGAAGCCAAGTGCTTTACAGCTCAGCCACTGTGCCTCCTAGTTACTATAAGTAACTCAAATTGTCTATAATCTATCTTCAGCATCTTCATTTAGCTTAAAAGAGCTATAAACCAAACATGAAATAAAAGTACAGTACCTAGCATAATTAAGTCAGTCTAAATCTCAACATGACTTACTTTATATATAGTGTCTGCTCCTGAGTAAGGGGTACTAAGCTGACTCTATTCATCCTTCTTGCAATTTTTCAAAATTAGACTTGCGCTTTTTTGTTTATCTGAATATGGAAAGTTAGAATTAAAATATTGTTTTGAATCTGCTAGAGAAGAGCATGAATAATAAAGAATCTTATATGAACTTTTCTTATAACATTCACATTAAAGATATTGATTTGAAGTTAAAGACGAAGCTCTAATTTTTAAAATATCTTATCTTATAAATTACAGACTTTACTTCAAAAGAGAAGATAATCATTTCCTGCATATGTCATGATTCAATCTCGGTGACTTAAACTTTGTGAAGTTGTTTTTTCCGAGACAGGCTTATATTCAGGCAGCTCATATCATGATCTAACAGCACTAGTACCAATTTGTCCCAGTATGTGGAATAAAAAATGTGCCTTTATCTTTGTGACTTTCTGAGTTTTTTTTATTAGGTTTTGTATTTGTAAATTATGATTCAGTGTTAAATGAATTTTTGCTATACTTTATTCTTGAAATAATTTCTAAATAAACACTGCACCCAAAAAAATGACCTACTTTAATTCAAATTTAATTAGTACGTGGTGTGGAAATGTAAGTTATAGACTTATCTTTATATATCATTTTTTTTTATTAATTTACAGCCTTGTAAAATAGATACAATCATTTTAAAAATATATAAGAATTAGACAGTTTTATGTAGATTAGATATTGATCTAGGTATTAAAATTTCCATCAGAAAATAGAAATGTATTCGTATGAAACTAGATCTAGTAGAGCTTACCTTTTTAAACATAAAATTTCAACATTTTAGTAGTTAAGTTATACTAGATCTATATAGTCATAGATACTAGATACATAACATTTTGCACTGTCCTAAGACACTTTTTGTATTGTGTTATTTACTTATTTTTCCACTTCGAATCAACATTCAATTTTAATACTAGATCTAGATCAGTACTATTAGTATCCAGAGAAACGAAGATTGAACATAATTTTTCTCAATCCAACAACACACTCTATTAACTCAAAGAGTCAATGACTGTAACACGGCTGTGCAAGTCCTAACGTATTTCTGTATCGGAATATCGCAGTAGCAGAGCAAGTCCCAGTAATGAATCTAGATCTATAAGAAATTTAATACCAAAGTCTTAATAGCAGTCCTACATCTCACAGCGGGAATGTACGTTACTGGCTTGAAGTGATCTCTGATCAATCAATACTTTTTTTTTCATTCAAATGTTATGGCCACTCTGGTAACTGTCCCCGATAAAATAACATAGACATAGAAACAGCGATAAGACGGTGTTCTGGTATTTTATCGCTCTCCTTTTCATATTTCTTATTTGTATAAATAGATATTTACACGTCTGCCTGTCTGATCAATAACATGTTGGTAGGTAAGGTGGTGACAGATTATAGAAAACAGGTGGAACTGAGATCGATTTTTCGCTTTTGCCAATACATGTCTGGACTTGCCAAATATTTTTAGCGTACTTGATTTTATCAGAGGGAGATACTCGGCTTTACATTCCAGATGTAGATCTATAAATTTTTAATTTAGATGATAATATGATTTTTTTATTTATAATATTTTAATTTTTTAAAATGTTACTAACACAGGGATATTTTTTAAAAATGTGTGTGTGTGTGTATGCCACTGTATGGGGGCGGAATGGGAAAATTGCTTTTTTACTGGTGCTGCATGAAAGATATTTTGGTTAACCCCCTTTCAACTCGTATAATGCTTTCACAATAAAAATATAATTTGCATACGTTACATGGGTGACAAAATAATTGTCCACTTGGAGAGGGCTTGTTGTATCTTTCGCGTAGCCCACAGTCGGTTTGATCTTCCCATCACTTTCATCACTGTCATAAAGAAAAGTAAATGATTGTAAGTTATCAACTGGCAGGATGCATTAAACTGCAAGGACACACATATATATATTCGAGCTTATTTAGCGAGCCACCTAGAAAATGTCAAAGATTGTCAATCTCACAGATAACATGATCGAACAGAGATGGCCAAAGATCTACACTGTACTTATAATAAAACATTGATAGGGAAGAGTCATGAGTAATAGGCCTATTTGTTTGTCTTTTTAATGGGGTGTTCATTAACAATACTGTGTACCGGTATGTTTGGTGGAGATCGTTACAAAAAATCAGAGGATGGAGGTTACTATGCTTGCCACCATTTCTCCCCCTGTCTGCTTTTTATATTTACGTAAAGAAGTGTACACATCGATAAATCTTGTTAAGATCTATTCCACTCACAGATTTCTTTACATTTTGTAGAAAAATGGGATGGGCGATAGGCAACATAGAAACAGGCTTATAAAACAATAAATATTTCATTTCTATTACTTTAAATAAATATTTAAAAAATCTTTATTTCCCCCAGAGGATATATAGGCTTGGACATAGGTATCATATAGTAAGTGACACGCTTTAAAAAATGGCACTATACAGAACGTCATTTTGAAAGAATATCAGAGATCATGGGCGTAGACAGGATTTCTTTTGGGGGGGGGGGGTGAACCTCCCCCCCTGGCTACGCCCATGTCAGAGATAGAAGGGCAACAATAGAGTGCGGGGGGGGGGATATGAGAATCGGAAAACCCAAGCCACAAATTAGATGGATTGTTGCTTTGGACACTTTGGAGTTTCAACCATTCTCGAGCATGGAAGTGAAAAGTTCTTGAATGATCTGAATGATCTGCCAAAATGTGTTGAAGGCTTAATGCAGGAATGATGGACCGTATCAAACTACTGCTTCGGTCCCAGCCGAACCGAGCAGATCTGTTTACCTCACAGAACATAGGACACAAAGTATGCTTTCGAAGATGTGCACGTACGACTCCTCTGGTAAGCCCAGAGGGGTTCTCAAACTTTGCCAAAAAGGTCAGTCTACGTTGTTCAGTTATTTTTTTCTACTAGCTAGACTTTCTACAAAAGTGATTTTCTGGTGCAAGAACTTAATTTCTCAAGATGTGTTAAACCAAACCATCGCATGTTTTACCGCTCTCCTTTCACGAGTACTGTAATTATTTTTTTCGTATTCATGGCTAGCTTTTTGGGCAACAGAATGACTAAATAAGCAATCGACATGATTATGGTTTAACAAATATGTTTATAAATAAATCTATTTGTGTTAAGAATACCTTAGGCCCTATGCACTAATATTAGTGTGCTTATATAATTAAAAACAAACTTTTCTTGGTAATAAAAATTGTTTAATTTATAGAGCGCTGTTAAAAAAACACCTTCTTCTGCAAAATGAATTACGCATACCAAGAGTTGCGATGACATGGAGGCCATGTGAAAGTGTAATCTGGGACGTCCTCGTATAACTTGGCGCCACACTTTCATGGACTCAGGTGATAAGAGGCTTCAGGCATTGCCAGTTACAGATCTTTGTCAAACGGCGCGGAAAGGTCTTTAAGTTAACAAACATAATATAGGTTCATGGGAGATAATAGTTTATAATTTTCTTACTTTCAATATAAAAAAAAAATGAAAATTATTTTGGGAAATATCTTATCTTCTATAAAACAGACGTTACTTCAAAAAAAAAAAAAAAAATGATTACGTCCTACGCGCTATGCATGTTAACCAATGACCTAAATTCTGCCAAGTCACTGGTTATCCTGACTAGCTCAGGCAACCCATTTCATGCTCTAATAGCACTAGGGAAGAAGGAGCATAAAACTGTAGTCCTGTTGTGTATATGGATCTACTGCTGACTTGGTTTTACGAAGAGTACATTACTTTTTTCATTGTTAATGCATTTAAGAAATGCTCCCCGAAGTTTTTTTTTGTAGGTGTAATTTATATAATAATTGCCTTGTTACTAAATTTTAAAAAAATTTATAAAAAGAAAGCTGATGCTGTATTTGCCTTTAGGTCAATCAATTGAAATTTTGGGGAAGGGCCTGATTGAGTTTTTAATGTCTGTAGTAGGAATATTTCGCTTGAAATGACCCCGAGGCAAACACACACAGAGCTTTCACACATAAGGAAGTTTAATCGTTTTATATAGCACAGAACTTACCTGTGTAACTTATTTTGGTCTTTAACAGTTTGATTATTTTGAAGAAATATGACAGCAATAAGCTGATTAAACTTTTAAAAGATTTTAATATTTAAGTATAGTTAAGAATTGATTAATTGATTGTTAATTAAATGCACGTTTTGTATGTTTTAAAGAGAACATTTATGAAGTATCGGTCGAAGACAGCCAAGTTTTATTTGTTTAAATAGTTATCTCCCTTTGTATTTTGCAAGATTTAATCAGCTAACACTTTTTTTTGCAATGTGCGTTATGTTCAACTGTCATTGACCCAATTGATGCAAAATGACTTTGTCAATACATTTCAAACAATAATGTTCTAAGTAGTGATTTAAAACCTTTCAAAATATGGAGAATCTGCAGCCATTAGTGTTGCTTAGCTCCTGTAAGCAGATCAGGAAATTTTAATAGAGCTTAGATTTTCATTAAATCCCTCCCTCTTCTTATTTTGGAAACTATTTAGGCCAGTGATGAATGCACAATGTATTACAATTTTTCATGCTTCACTATTTGTTCAATGTTGAAGTTCAGATATGGTGACACTCATTTGAAGTTTGTTTTTTCTTCAGATGAGCACTAGATCAACTAATGGATTACTTGTTTACATAAATGTTTTTGAAAATCTCAAATAAAATAACAAACAAAGTACAAAGACAACTTTATTCTCCACATCCCAGACCAATGAAAGTAATTATTTATAATACACAATTCCAACACTAGGAGTGAACTGTTTTATGTACATCTCTAACAAGAAAACTAAAACAAAAGGGTTAAGCAGAACTGAAATAAATATATTTACAGTATTCAATAACATCAACACATAAGGAAAGACATTTTGAACATAGTACACAGCATAGTCCTTTTTATATTGCCACTGTTCTCTCTTTATCATATAAACAAATCCATTCATCAAAGTTTAGATTTTTATCAAGTGTTTTGAATCTTGCCATCATTACACAAAACCATTCATCATTGTTTAGATTTTTATCAAGTGGTCTGGCTTCAGGCCAGTGCTCTCACCATCATTAACCATTATACAGAGCCGTTCATCATTGTCCAGGGCTTTATCAGGTGGTCTGGTTCAAGACCTTGTTCATAAAGTTCCCACATGCGTTCAAACAGATTCTCCAAATTGTTGGCATAAATTCTTGTGTTAAACAGAGGACTGCTTGTACGAGCTTGCCACACTTTGGTTTTCATGCCTTGCAAACTGAAAAACATTTTAAAAGTTATGCCAAGATATTGACTTTGGTTACGAACATAATGATAAAAAATAAAGGCACATTTATTTCATATACTAGGACAAGTGATCCTTCCCTAGTGCCATTAGAGCAGGACTGGAATCAGCCAGAACAACCATAAATGTAAGTCTCTAGTCAACATGCAGACTTAACACAGACAGACATAAGATGTATTCTCTTTAGAAGGAAGGTCTTTAAGATAATGATATTTTAAGGTAGTACAGATGAGCACACAGTTTTTCAGATTACAAGTCAACAGGTTTACATGAGATTAATTTTTACCAAAAAAATGAGTACAAATTTAAAAAAAAAAAAAAAAAAAAGCCTGCTACTAGTTCAAACTGGTTACTTACTAATTTGGATCAGTTCCAAGTTTGACAGCTATGCTGACATATTCCTCTCTTGAATTGGCCACTAGTTCTGGACAGCCAAGGGAATGGAGCTGGCTTGAAGCCACTCTAGAAGCCAGTGTTTCAGCTGGAACAGCAACATTTGATTTTAGCCAGAAGTTCACTAAAAACATTTTCTTAACCAAACATTCCACAATTACTTTAATTTATTCACCTGGTAAAGTGACCATAGGTGTGCCAGCCCAGAGAACATCCATGCCAGTGGTGTGCCCATTACATAGGGGTGTATCTAAACAAACATCTGCTACTTGACCACGCCTAACATGTTCTTCCTAGAAGACAAACAAATACATATACATTGCAAGTGCACATTACAAATGACTTGGTGTTAAACTATACAAATCCAAGCAGGAGTCTTACCTTAGGTGCCACATTGGAGAAAATAATTCGACCAGGAGAGAGACCAAAACTCTGAGCAGTTTGATGAATGTTAGTTTCACCAACAGCTGGGAAGCGAAGCAACCACAGAACACTGTTTGGTACTTGCTTGAGTATATCACACTGAAAACATAAGAGGTAGGGCCGATAAGACAGTTTTCCTATAACTTTCATGGCAAAAAGATAGGACCAATAGACAGTTTTCCTACTACATTCATGGCATAAACAAGTAGAATATACCAATCACATTAGCCAGCTCTCTAATCAAGTGTACTACTTACCCACATTTCCAATGTACTAGGATCAATCTTATAGAGTTGATTAAAGTTGCAGTATACAATAGCCTCATCAGGCAGACCATACTGAAGTCTTGATGATAAAATAACACATCTTGGAATTTCTTCCCCAGTGGCAGATTTGTTATTAGTCTGAAGAGAAATTCAGAAATAGAAATTATGAACTCAAGGTCATGTAAAAGACTAAATGTTGATGTGATAAAGAAATCTCTCAACTTGCCTGGTTTGTTGTCAGACCATTCTGAATAATGATGTTGTTCACCATTATTTGAGCTTGATTTGATGCTATCATTGTTTGAAAAGATTGGACAACATTTTGAGGTAACTCAATGATAGTACTGGTAACTGTAGCTGGACTGCCATCAGGTAGATCTGTTGTAGTTCCATGTAGAGCAGTATAGGTCACTTCCTGAACATAAAATGGAATAAACTTAATTCTAAGACAATCTAAAATGTACTACAATGGTCAAGGGTTAAGTTAAATTTTAGTGTTTACAAAAATTCTTAAATTATTTAGCCTAAATAATGAGATCATCATAAAATAGTATTTTGGCAAGTTAGTTATTCAGTCTTTTTAAACCTCAAAATAAATGATTTGTTATTGTGAAATAAGATTCTTACTTCAATAGCTGTAGCTAATGTCTTGATAGTTTCTAGATCCAAAGCATTCAGATACATGACAGATTTGGTTGGCTGACCACTAGCATCAGTGACTCTCAAAATGAGACGATTCTGCATGTGAGGAAACATGTTCATGTGGTCACCAATGAAAAAAGTGTCTTTCATGTAGGCCAATTTCTCAGAGTACTGGGACGCTAGTTCATATGGTGATGTTATTGGATCTGTAATAATATAGTCCATAAAAGAAGCACCAGATGTTCCTGGATAGCCAAGCCACATCACCTGTAACAAGTGTCATATTTCAAATTAATTCAGAATCACTTTAATAAATTTACACCAACTGCATCTATTTAATGTGTATTTAAGAACATAAATAACTACCTGAACTGGTGCTGGCTGAAGGGCAAACAATTCATTTCTAGCTCCCTTAGTGTAACCATTCATGTTGACCAGAATGTCAATGCCATCAGCATGAATTTTATCTGCAGCTTTCCCATTGCATGGAATCTTGGACAAGTCAATGAAATGTTCAGCTTCCTGTGAAATTTTCTGTCTGAAAGTAGTGCTGTCATCTGGGCTCAGGGAGTAACAGAAGATCTGATGACAAAGAAAAATACAACACAGGTGAATTTTACAGCTTTTACTTTTAGAAATGACTGACAAGGTATGGAACATTATTAATTAATGTAAGAGATGGCATTAAAAACCTTACATAGGCACAAGAGGAAGTGCTCCAGAAGAGACTTACATAGCCACAAGAGGAAATGCTCCAGAAGAGGCTTACATAGAAACATGAAGTGCTCCAGAAAAGGCTTACATAGCCACAAGAGGAAGTACTCCAGAAGAGGCCTACATAGAGACAAGAGGAAGTGCTCTACAACTGAAGGCAGTCAACACCTTCATTTCTTACTATTCAAAAGCAAAGCATTTCATAGTGTCCTTTATTTTGACAATGTTATCTGCTTTAAATATGAGGTATGATCTTATATCTTTAAGAGTTAGAGAGCGATCAAAAATAGAACTAACAAAAAAATTTAAAATAATGTAAGCAGAATTTACGAACCTAAATACATGATTATTTTAGGTTATATGCTAATCTGCTAATTACTGTAGCATTTTTTCAAATCAGACAAGTATTCATTAACCTGGCTGGTCTGCAAAATGCAACTAATTAGACAATGTTTAATGTTTAGTTTAATGCCCATCAGCCATTTACTGATGTGTTTTATTTTAGTGCCATGGGTACCTAAGAATACTTGCAATTATAATTTGAAAATTATTATTGATCTTACTCCCCCCCCCAACACTTCAGGACCAGCATCATAAGATGTAAAAGAAAGAAAAAAAAAATTTTTTAAGTTACAATCAGCCCAATAATTTAAATCAATCTTGCTTTCGTACAATTTTTGCTGGCCATGAGAGTTTGCCTCACAATCTAAGATTACTGATATGGAGCTAAGGTTATCTACTTCACAATCTAGATTCAGGCCAACCTCAACATTGTGATAGGAAAAAAATTAAGGCGCAAGTAATTTTTGAGTCATTGAGTGTTGTAGGATCTGTTGACAAATATCAAATCTAAAGATAAAAGATGTTAAAAAGAGACTTGATAAAAATAAACAATAAAAAAAAAAAGGTTTTGTAAATTAGAGTACATTTGTAAATTATAAAATTGGAATAAATTGTTAGCAAAATTTACGGACCTAAATGAACAAGCCTTTTAGGTTATATGCTAATCAGCTATTTAGTGTAGCATTTCTTCAAATCAGACAGGCACAATTAGCCTGGCTGGTCTGCAAATTGCAAAAAATTTCTTTAAGAAATCTATGCAAGAATTACCTCAACTCTTTTCTTATCATGATGTCCAGGGATACTCTGCATTAGGTGTGATGTAGGGTGGTTGCCAAAATCAGAGCTAACATATCCTATACGTAAACGATTTCCTGTAGACCGCCGTTCCTTCTGATGGTGGTATGGAGGTTTGTGCAGAACATTTATCTTCTCCAGGCATAGACTAGCATGACGAGCAGCTATTGATTTTCTCATTGAATGTGTGAGGGGGTACAACATACTATGGTGTGGGTGAACTGAGGGTAATCGATTCTTTTCAAGTTGATCATTAACTATTTGCACAAGACGTTTCATACGACTAGGATAATCTGTCCAATCACATACAATCTGAAAGTTAGAAACAAAAGTATTATTTTTTTGTGATGCATATATTAATACAATTTTTTAATGCATTATAATTGAGTAATTAATTACCTGCAGACAATGAGCTAAATTGCAATAAGCATCAGGAAAGTCTGGTTTTAATTTCAAAGCGGTTCTATAAGAAGCTATTGCTTCTGGTATATTGCCTGAATCCTGAAAAAAAAATTTAAAAAATCATAATTTTTGTTTAATCAACTTCAAAACAACAGACAAGTATCAATATAGACTAATAGAAAGTTGTAACCAGTGGGAAGAATCTCTTGTACCTTGTGTATTGATGCCAAGTTGCTATGGGCATCAGCAAATGCTGGATTAATCTGAATAGCCCTTGTGTAACACTGAAGAGCCCCTTGTATATCCTGCATCTCTTTAAGAGTATTACCCATGTTAGAATAAGCATCAGCAAAAGTGGGTGAGATCCTGAAAAAAAAAACAGTCCCCCTTAGAATACAGAACATTCTATTACTATATTGTATATACAACAATATTCCTAAATGAGACTCTTGCCTGATGGCTTCCTTGTAATGCATGAGTGCTTCATGTAGTTTGCCTTGTTGTTGTAAGACACTAGCTAAATTGGAATGAGCCACTGCAAACTCTGGGTATACCTTGAAGGAGAAATCATTCCATTAAAGAAAGAAACATTTTTCAGATATAGCAATAATAATAAAAAAAAAATTTTGAAGTACAGAAATGCTCCAAAAGAGATCAATCTTAGTAACAAGATGTATACCTCAAGAGCTTTAAGGTAGAGTTTCACTGCTTCCTCAGTGTTGCCTTGTTCTCTTTTGATATTGGCAAGATTGTTCAAAGAGTCAGCATGAGTAGGACTTAGCCGCAGTGCTGTATTGTAGCACTCTTCAGCTTCTTTGACCTAAACATAGAACAATAGTTCAGATTTGTCCCACCACAGCCTAACAACTAGCAGTTTTTGTAATATCAAAAGAAGTTAACGACCCAGACAATGGAGTAATATCAAAAGAATTGTTTTTAACGACCCAGACAATGGAATGTAAATCATAAAAGAAATCTAATTCATAACTTTACTTTACCTGTCCTTTCTCTTTGAGAGCATTGGCTAGATTACAATAAGCATCTGGAAAGTTGGGCTGCAATTCTATGGCTCTTTTGTATGTGTCGATGGCTAAGTCAATCAAACCTTGTTCATAATAGACACAAGCAAGGTTCCCATGGACCACAGCATGATTTGGGCTGAGATTCAGTGCTCTCAAGTAAGCAGCAACTGATCTGGAAAACAAAACAAAATACAGGCTAGGACAATTTGAACAAAAAATGTATTAAGTGTAAGAAATAGTTTCATTAAAATAACACATAAAGGACATACCTGTCAAAAATCCGAGCTTCTTTCAAAACATTTCCCAAATTAATATATGCATCAAGAAAGTTTGGATCTAAAGCTACAGCCTGAAATAAAAGTTTAATGTCAAGATTCCAAAGAAAATTGTGATACTTCTGTCTGGTAAAATTTACACATTAAAAGTTGAATAAGTGAAAACTTGTAAATTTCAAAATAATCTGTGTATGACAAGAAAGGAGTATTTAATAAATCAAATTATAGTCATTAAAGCTAGTAATGTTTGTGTAAATTTTGCTGTTTTGTTACTGACAAAGAAGGTTGTGTGTAGTTAGCTATCAAATGTGCAAGTTTGTACCTTGAATGCCAGACAAAAAACTTACTTTTTCAAAGTGATGAATGGCCAACCAGATCTCTCCCTGGGCATTAAACACACAACCCAAGTTACTCCAAGCAACTGCAAAATTCGGGCAGGTTTCTATGGCCTTTAAGTAACATGCCTGCAACCGGAGTGGGGTGGGACCAGAAAGAATAAATTTAAGAATCCATTTTTTAAAGTTTTAATGCGCTCTTTCATAGCCTGCTGCTGCCGCTGCCTCTAAGCTGCTTTTGCTGCTGCTGCCGCCTAATGCATCGCCTAAGCATTTTATCACGCCTATGCCAGTGCAGGAGACAAAAAAAAAACTAAAGGATGTCTAGCTAAATGATGCAGCCTTTAGTTTTTTTTGTTTCTATTTTCACGCTTGCAATAAATGCCCTGCCCTTTACATGCAATATATACAAAATTTTCTGGGTTTAAAATCATTGAATTAAAGAAAAGGCAAATCGCATATATTGAAAGGGCAGAGCCCGCGCTACAGCTGGGCGCTTGTTCGCTGCATTATGGCGCTTAATTTTTTTTGCTGTAATTTAACTTTCAGAACTGTACCTGATGGTTTCTTAGCTGAATCTAGGGCATCTAGTTACTTGTCTTAACTCGGATTTATAGATAATATACTCTATGACTTCCTTACCTGACAATTTTAAAATGGACATCTTTGAGAGCTTTAATGACTGATTTTTTTTTTAAAAGGAAAACTTAAACTAAGGACCAAACATTACCTTGAAGATTTAAAAAAAAATCTTATAATGCTATTATCATACCGAGCATGTTGAGATCCAGAGCTGTTATTTAATCCACTGTAATGACTCTGTGGAGGCATTGTTCAACATGAGGACCAGCCATCTAGTTATAAACCAAAAATTGAAAAGTAGAAACATTATCCTCTGTTGTCAAATAACTTCCACAAAAAAAAAAAAAAAACCCTTTGCACTTTAAAAAAATCTACATAGTGTTCTATGCGAGTTTCAAACTACTGAACAGAAGATTGCTTGTCTCAAACTAAAAAAAATACAAATGAAATATCTCACTAAAGCATTCCCAAATATGATCAGGAGCTCAAAATGCAGGTTGTAAAAGGAAAATGTATCTAATAGGGAACAAAGCCAAAGATTTTGAGCTCAGAGGTTAAGACAGCTGTAAAATAAAGCATCACTTATAATGTGTGGAGACAGCTGAAACCAAAAAAAAAAAACAACATGGTGCCAAACTTTTTTTTCTGAACAATTTTATTGAATTTTTAGCAATTTTTAACTTTTAAAAATTGAATTGTCTTTGAAAAAAAAATCTTGTTTACAGACAAAAAGGTTGGCATAAATCATAGATCTAAAGGTTGATTTATATCAAATATAAAATATATCAGCTGCCAGCTCTTCTCTGCAATTACTTAATAGAGCAAACTGTTTATGGACGGTTTTTCCCTCTTTTTCAATTGCCTCCTATATAATGTAGTCAACCCCCAAAAGTTTCAAGCCACTAACCTATTTATGAGAGGATACTGCATGGACAGTTCAACCCACTTTCAACTTTTCAAATTGCACACATTATATAGGTTAGCAATTTTTTGTTGTTGCAGAAACAAAGGGGTTTTTTTTTGGCACATCGGCACACTTTAAGCAATACACCCCTTCTCCAAAAAAGGGCCATTAAACAGTTTGCCTTTAGTACAAATTTAATTATATTAGCTGATTTGGGATTGCTTATGAGATATCTTACACACAACAAAAACAAAAAAACTTCTAATATATATAATAGACAAAAAGACCTACTTTAGCCTCATCCAATCTACCCAGAGCTTTCAACAAGTTTCCTAAATCACTTCGCACACAATATAAATCCTGCAAAAATAATAGATAACAATAGTAGACATTGGTAAAACATTGGAGTAATAAGTCAGCCTATATTTATAGGTTCACTTTATTTAATAACTAGCATAAACTTACTGGATTATACTGTAGTGCTGTAACATAGGCTTGCACTGCTTGTTCCATATCACCAGCGGCTACCAAAGCTGCAGCTAAGTTGATATAACCATCTATGAAGTCAGGCTTGAGGCGTACTGCGTGGCGGTAATTTTCTAAGGCTTCAGACAACTGGTTGCGTTCTTTGAAAACATTGCCTAGATTGGAATATGCTTCTGCTAACATAGGGTTCTGTTTAATAGCCAGCTGACTAAAATAGGCAGATCTGTTCAGAAGAAACAAAAAAAAAGGTTAACAAAATCTAAATCACATTTCAATTTAGATAATTGATAACTGACCTAGATCCATTTTTAATCTGCCAAATAATGGCTAAAAAGTGTGTCAACATGTAAGGCTTATTAAGTTTATTAGAAAGTTGACTAATAAATGTGTACATATTTTAAATTTAGGTAATAAAGTGTACATATTTCAAATTTAGGTATTAAATCCACAGAGACAAAGGAAAGTAAAAATATTTTTTTTAAATAAAATAAGTGTTTATATAAAATCAACATTTAGCCACGTGACAATATTGATAAAACAATGAAAAAACTGTCACATGATAGCCATCGTGTATTACGTAATTTGTATAGAAGAGATAGAAAATCACGTGGCTAAATGTTGTTTGTTTACAATTGGTGAATGAGGTCTATTATGTGTCTTAAGGCAAGTAAAAAAAAAAGTCTAACATTACACACCTTTCTAGACGTCGACACTGGAAATGTATAGAACTGAGAAGTAAAAGAACCCCTGTATTGTCTGGTTCCTGGTGCCAAAGCTGCATGCAGTGCTGCTCTGATCTTTCATAGTCTCCAGCTTGATATTCTCTATGTGCTAGTTCTGCTAGCCCTGTTTCAAATCACAACAGTTTGAGTATAAAAATTTGAAAAGAACACATTAGTATTAGAATTTCGTTTAGATCTATTTGATTAAATGGGGATGGGATTAAAAATATATTTTCAAGATAAGCTAAAACTAAAGGAATGCAAAGTAACAGTAGTAACACATGTAGATTTAGATAATACTTTACTAGTAACTAGATCTAGATCTAAGATTTAGGCAATTACTGAATTAGGTTATCAAATTTTTATTTACTGGACTCTAAATTTAGCCTATGAATATGATGGCATTGACCATTGGATTTGTCAATTACAAAACTAATACTAATATATAATTTATGTTATCCAGATTTGAGATTACCTGTGGAGTCTAGCTGAGCCATAGGC
This sequence comes from Biomphalaria pfeifferi, assembly GCA_030265305.1. Classification (NCBI taxonomy): domain Eukaryota; kingdom Metazoa; phylum Mollusca; class Gastropoda; family Planorbidae; genus Biomphalaria; species Biomphalaria pfeifferi. The sequence goes on along the minus strand of JASAOG010000226.1, from coordinate 410,826 downwards.
ATTGTTGGTGGTACTCAATGAGTGTAGATCTCAGACTCAGGTGTAATTTTGTTGGTCTAATTTAATCTAGAAAAAAAAATCAACCAACAGGCGTGACTAGCCTTAACAAAGAGAAATCCCTCTTAATATTGTACTACTAAGAGCATTTAACGTCACTGTGACTGTTCAGATTCAGAGTATTCTCAAAAACATACTACTCATAGGTCATAGATCTACGAAGCCGGACAAGAAAACCTCAGATCTAGAATCAGGACTCGATTCTAAAATCTATCACTAGACTGTCTAATAATCTAGCTTATCATTGTTAAGAACAATTTCAATATTTTTTAACACTGAACATGTGGGGAAAAAAATCTAGAAACAATACTAGATCTAGCTAACCACAAGTAGATCTAGGTTGGATAACACGGTTTAGAACAGAACCTAGACTAGCTTACACAACTACAAGAAAGAAAAAATCGATCTATACGTCAGGCATCACGTGACAAATGATTAGCATAACTTTTAGCAATTTTAGATAACGTTTTGTATAGTCGATTAAAACAATATATATACATTATTTTATTCATATGTTTTCTATTAATATTGCAAGCAAAAAGTATATAAAAAATTGAGCCAAACAATCATCAATATAAAAATTTCACACTGTTTGCACATACATTGGAACAGCCGGACTTGTCCTACGTCATGACCTAATTATTGAAAAGCCAGTAAATTTAGCTTCTTCCGTTGACCCAATGGAAAATTTTGGACACAACTGAAAAAAAAAAGGGGGGGGGGGGGGGATACAGCAGAATCTCCGTCAGCCGTATTAAAAAAAAATGATGTCATGACCCAGGAAATGATTTCCAAGCACCGAAACATGGACATTTTGGGACCTTATCTGGCCTTAATCAAACTTTTCACATTTTTGACACATGATAAAGCAAGGATGTTTTAACAACGCGACTTGTGACCATGAAGCTTTCTACAGCGACTATGATTAAATGGGGCGATTATGCTAAATACATTTCATTGTTTTCACAAGTTTTAGGGGATATGTAAACTATTGTAAACTGTCTATATCTTTGGGTGAAAATTCTCCACCTCTAAGAACCCAGGAAAAAAAACAACTTGGCAGTGTTTAAATCACGGATTTACATGCATGACTAGATTGACATGGGGACACGCGTAGGAAGTTTATCTTTTTCTCTTTCGAAGTAACGTCCGTAAATTATAAGATTCAAACGTGAGCCCACCTCTCCCAAGCCCTGTCATTGTTCATTGTAAACGTCTTCCCGTTTTGACCTATAACACACTCTTGATTTACTGGGTTTTTACGACCTCGACAAGCTAATGTATTGATTGAAGAAGAACAGCAGACCAAGTTGCATAATAACCGAACTGTAAATAAGTGGTCAAAGATCCAGTGGCGTAGCTATGGTGGGGGAGGAGGGGGGGGAATTTTTTTTTTTTACATTAAATTTTAAATATTATGCAAAGTGCAGGGGCCCCCAAAAAGGTCATCTCCCCCCGGGGCCACTAAATGATGGAAAATTCCTAGCTACGCCCCTGCAACGACCGTTGAACAATTACAATATTTAATACTAAATACAAATACTTGATATTCAGGATATATACAAATCATGCGATAATAAGTTAATGCAGTGATGCCCAAAGTACGGCCCGCGGGCCAGATCCGGACCGCGACCTGAGTCCATCCGGCCTGTCGAAATGTCGGCACAAAGTGTAGAAAATCCCCCCTTTCTCCAAAAAAATTGTAAAATGTATCTATACTTACGTTAGGGACATAGGGCCCTCAATTTTTCTCCTGATGATAAGTTCCATGACATTTAACATTTGTGCGTTTATGAAATAGGTATCTGAGTGTAGAATGTACGTTTTCTACCAGGAAAAGTGAACGGTTCTTTACTTTTTTTGTGGAACATAATAATAACTCAAAATATTTGTTTTATAAAGAAATTGTGGCTATTAAAAAAAAAGACAACATATAAACGACATTATGAAACAAATATGACGGCATTCTTGGTTTGAGCCGCGAATAAAAGATTGTTAAACTAAGCCTAGAAATTGGAGGATTGAAAGAAATATTTACCAAAAAGAGACAGAAAAATGACTCAAATGTAAAGCTAGCTACGATGTTGCTGATATTTCTAGTAGAGAAATGAAGCCATCTTCTGACGGGGGAGAAGATACATTTAAAATATCCCATTAATTAATGAAGCACAGGATCTACAGGTTTCAGGTTAATATCGTTTTTGTAGGCCTACTTTTTGTTCATGTGGCTCGCGACACGAGTGTCGGAAATAAAAATGGCCCGCAGGTTGAATTAGGTTGGGCATCACTGTGTTAATGTATTATTTATAGTACAAATGAACACACACTTAGCACGCACACTCAGTTCCGACCACTTGGCCCGGTATCTTAAATGGACCTCATTCACCAATCGTAAACAAGCAACATTTTGCCACGTAGTTCTCTATTGCTTCTATACAAATTACGCAATCCATAAAGGCTGTCACGTGATACGTAATTTTCCTTGTTTTATCAATATTATCACGTGGCTAAATGTTGTTTTTTTACGATTGGTGAATGTGGTCCATTTACAATACTACAACACGGAGATGCAAGGCTCAAACCAATCAAGGGTCAGTCACGGCTGCAAGTGCGGGCCCAAAACTACACACTCCATCGTAGCCCCATGCCTAACACCCTGAACAAACGGGGAAACAGTGAAACGGTAGCGTAGAAAGAGTGATGTAAAATACAAACAATAGTCTCGACAACAAATCAACAAATAACCCTAACCCTCACGCCCAATGCAAAGTTATTCATATAGGCCCTACCTTAAACACGACTATTAGACAACAACGAAAACTTCACGCGTACACAATATTGGCAGTGGCGTCGACTAGATTGACGCAGGGACACGCGTAGGAAGTCAATAAGCATTTTCTCTTCTGGAGTAACGTCCGTAAAATATAAGATAAAATTCAAACATGAGCCCACCTCCCCCCATGCCCTGCCATCTCTCTTCTTATGCTTGTTGCACATGCTTTGCAACGTAGAAAGGCAGCTATAGCCGTATATGTGTTTATTCAGCTTTTACTGTAACATCAGTCAAGTACAATTTCTTTCCCTTGTTCGAGATACCAAACCAAAAAATTAATGAACTAATTGTTTGCTTTTTTTTTTTTTTACTAACTTGATTCTTGAGTAATAAATGAAAAACTATCATGGAATCCCCATATTGATGAGATTATAAAAAAAAATCAAACGAAGCATTAGGGTTCATTAAAAGAAATTTCTATATATCAAATCAAAAATCGTAGGACGTAATTATCTTCTTTTTTGAAATAACGTCTGTATTATATAAGATAAGAAGATAAATAAGAACATAAAACTAAAATGTTATGTGGGAAGCGTGGTCGAGAGGCTAAGTGAGCTTGAACTTGGCTTGTCTTGGCTACCTAGAAGGGGGCTCGAGGTTGCTCGGGCAGAGTTGCGTTTACTGAGCGCCTAAAGGCTATAAAAAAAAAGACAACAACATATAAACGACATTATCTTCTTATCTTATATAATACAGACGTTACTTCAAAAAAGAAGATGATTACGTCCTACGCGTCATGCATTTGTTTGTAAAATGTTTTACATGTTTCGGATGTTCCTTCAAAGTTGAAGATAATTACTTCCTAGTCCAAACCTCCCGCAGGACGACGGATGAGCGGGCAGGGTTTGAACCCTGGACAATCGATAAATCTGAACGACAGTCCAGCGCGCAAACCGCACGACCAGGCAGCCATTTAGTCATGCATATTAACCAATGACTTAAATTCTGCCAAGTCACTGGTTTTTCTGGCTAGCTCAGGCAACCCATTCCATGCTCTAATAGCACTAGGGAAGAAGGAGTATTTGTACAAATTTGTCCTAGCATATGGGACGAGGAATGTGCCTTTATCTTTGTGTCTTTCAGAGTATTTTATTAAATTTTGTTTTTGTATTTGAAGATTATGGTTCAGTGTTTTATGTATAATTGCTACTTTACTTTTGAGTCTTCTGTCCTGAAGGCTTTCTAAATTTAGTGATTTTACTAATGGTGTTACTCTAGTCAAATGTGAATATTCGTTTGTTATGAATCTCACTGCTCTATTTTGTGTTTGTTCCAGTTTCTTAATGTTTTCTTGAGTTGAGGGGTCCCAAACGGTGGATGCATATTCTATTATTGGCCTAACCAAGGTTAAATAACATTTTAGTTTTGTGTTTCTTATTTGATTTATAGAAATTTCTTTTAATAAACCCTTATGCTTTGTTGGATTTTTTTTATAGTTTCATCAATATGTGGATTTCATGACAGTTTTTCATTTATTATAACACCTAGGTATTTTGCGTTTTTAGTCTGTGTTACTGGTTTGCCATGAATAAGATATTTGGAATTAATTTGTTTTAGTTTTTTTGTTACTCTTAACAACTGGCATTTTTCTGGGTGTAAAGACATGCTCCAATTTGATTCCCATTTCTGTAATTCATCTAATTCTCTTTGTAAAATATCTGTGTCTTGTGTTGTTTTTATTGTTCTATATATTATGCAATCATCTGCAAATAATCTGACTTTTGTTCCTGAGCTAGCCAGGAAAACCAGTGACTTAGCAGAATATAGGTCATTGGTTACAATAGCTTTCGTGTCTTCAAGTTATTTAGGAATTTCTCCTTTTTTGACAGCCAGGCAGTAGCGGCCTAAACCCCAGGGCAAGTGGGACAACCGCTCCAGGCCCCGCGCCTGAGGGGGGAGGGCGCCTGAGATGACCCCGCAATAAGAGATTGAACTAGGACTTGGTGCTCAATATTTTGGACATATAATTCATCAAAATTAGCTCATGTACCCGATGTCAAACTTGATGTTTGCCACAAAGAGCAGATGCCTTTTAGGCTAAACAGCGTTTTGGGGACGTATCAGATCCAGAAGTTAAGGTGGAGAGCACTTTGAGTTTATGTCGTTAAAAGGCCAGTAGTACGGTAGAATGTTTCGTAACAAAATAAGGCTTACAGCGTTAAAGTCGGACGAGCCCGTTAGCGTGACGATATATATATTGTCTACCCTTACGGCTCAGGGCCCCGCATACGACCTTCGCCCAGGGTCTCGCGCACTGCTAAGGCCGCCCCTGCAGCCAGGGTATGGACTTTTAACAGTACAAGTTATTTGTCAACTTTTCCTGGTAACTGTTTCTGCAGCACTTATTCTCAAAGGCTTGAATTCAACTTTCAGCGTTCAGTGTCCGACATTCACAACCATATAAGAGTGCAAAAACCACTAGCTAATGTTTCTCTTCCAGATTTTTCAATTTGCTCATGGCAGCGGATGCCCAGCTTAGGCGGGCTTTTATCTCTTTTATTTTCGACCCTAACTATTTAAATGAGTCAACTTCTTCATTAAACTTATCTTATCATATATTACAGACGTTACTTCAAAAAAGAAGATAATTACGTCATACGTTGGTTTTCGTGACTGATTCAGGTAACCCATTGCAGGTGTGTGGCAGTGTGTGCCATTCCATTCTCTAATGGTACTATGGAAGAAAAGGTTCTTGTACGAATTTGTTCTAGCGTATGGAATAAGAATTCAACTGTATGCAACATCTCGTACCATCTCCAGCAAAAATTAGTATTTTGATTTTTACAAAGCTTATATCCATTCACTCTGTCTGTCTGTCTTTCTGTCTGTCTGGTTAAAAGTTTGTACACGTTATTTCTCTTACACCCAGTATCGGATCAAGTTGAAATTTGCACAGTTATTTCTTGTACCTGACAAACAAGAATTAATTTTAAAAAATTTAAACACTTAGCTAATCAACTATTGGTAATTAATTATTGCGTGTGGTATCGAACAAAGGAAATACATTGTACTTTACAGATGTGGTGGTTTGATTTGAATTGGTCCCCTTGAGGAGGATTGAGCCGTAAGTTCGAATTCACGTCATACAACAATTTAAGAAAAAAAAAGGGATTTAAAAAGCGATCACGGTAACATTTACACACCTCACCATTTTTATCCAACTTGTCCAGACAAGTGATAAGATCATAGCGCTCTGAGAAAGCTAAAGGCATAAAATTGCGCTAAGCAAAAGCAATTGGTAAAAAAATATTTCTAATAGCACAGATTTAATATTGTTAGTCTATATCTATTACAAATTTAATTACATAAATGATCCAAACTAATTAATAAAATTACACTTAATATAAGCTTTTTTTTTTTCTGAAGAATGTATTTTTGTGTGCCATAAAATTCCTACCTATAAAAAGACATTTTAGTTGGTAATCTTAATACATGTTGTCCTTTTTGTTTGGTGATGTAATCTGTTTTAAAAAATAATTAAAATAAATAAAAAAAGAAGGTAAAAACTAAAGACAGTAAGCGAGAGCATACAATGAAACTGACATTTGTTTTTGAAATGTTACATCAGGATGTCAGGTTCATAATTCTATTTTGGCTTTCAAACGGTTCATATTCACCAGTTATGTCCCTTTGTAGTCTGCCTCGGAAACTTTATAGTTTCTACATTAAACGAGTTAGATCTAAATCTAGACAACCAATGAATCATACAATACAGTGACTTAACAAGGTGCACGTGGGCCCTGGTTCAAAAATGTGATTTTGGGACGGTTTAGGTTTAGGGTCAGTGACTTAATAAGGTGCAGGTGGGCCTTGGTTCAAAAATGTGATTTTGGGCCCGTTTAGAAACTTAAGTTTGAGCATGACAAATAAATTGAGCCATCCTGTTCGAATCAGTTGACCTACATTGACAAAAATAGACATTTCCGTTTCAAGTGGCACCTTTAAATGAGCAATACTGTCATTACACCGAATGACGTCATTCATGAAGCGACTAGGAACATCTCATAGAAATGTGATGAATGCCTGGGCATTAGTTATGGTCTAGGAACGATGTCGCCCACATAGCATTTCCCCTCTCCCTACGCACGAATGTGTCCAGATCAACGCTAAGTGCCGACACAGCTTGGGATCAGCGGCGTCGAAGGCTCTGTAGGGTGAAACACTGTGTGCTGCAAGCTGCCTAAAGGTCACACGGTCCTGATTTTTCCTTTAAATTAATAAAAACAAAGTTTCGGGTGTTTCATGTTCATTTCTTTACAATTTTTTTTTTGCATTTTATTTTGGCACCAATGTGCATTTTATAAACAATGACATTCAATCTAACGGCCCCCGCCTTAGGGAGGCCCCCAATTAGTGTTTTTGTTTTACATTAAATATGAAATATTACGCAATATTGAGGTGCCCCCAAAGAGGTTACGCCCCCGGGGAACCCAAATGATGTTAAATTCCTAGCTACGCCACTGGACATAAACTTCCATGTGCATCTATTTATAAACGTGTGTGTGTTTTTTTCGCTCAATGGAGAGAATAACATATTCACATAGTAGGGCCGGCTTTAGGCATAGGCAAACTAGGCAGCCGCCTAGGGTCTCCAATTGATGGGGGGCACGCACTGCAATAAAAAAGAAAATTAAGAGGAAAAGTTACGAAACTTGGATCAGATCTCATATATAGTAGAGCATTATGACTCTAAGTTTACTAGTCTAATACTGTTACTACCACAGAAATAGCGATATAGTCCCCCCCAAAAATGTCCTAATTTTTTGTTTAGGCCCGCGACAGGAATGTCTGAAATTGAAATGGCGCGCATGTTCAATTAGGGTTGGGCATCACTGATCTAGATGATGTAATAGATACCTTTGCTGCACAGAAATCACGACTTGAGGCGATATGAATTGAGATTTGTCACATCCATTATTTCGCCAATTAACAACGGCATTTTTCATTACAAGAGTCTTAATGATTATTTTTTGTTAATTTCACTTATAAACTGTATCATATAGGGAGGCGCTGTGGATGAGCGGTAAAGCACTTGACTTCTGAACCGGGGTTTCTGGTTCAAATCCTGGTGAAGACTGGGATTTTTAATTTCGGGATCTTTGGGCGCCACTGAGTCCACCCAGCTTTAATGGGTACCAGACATTAGTTAAGAATGGTTAAGGGCTTGGCCCCCGAACCTGGGGTCCTGGGCTCGAATCTCGATGAATATTGAAATTCTGAATTTCGGGATTTTTAGGGCGCCCTTGACTCCACCCAACTCTGATGGGTACCTAACTAAGTTAAGGAAAGTAAAGGTGATTGGTCGTTGTGCTGGTCACATGATACCCTGCTAGTTAACCGTTGGCCAAAGAAACAGATGTTCTTACCATCATCTGCCCTATAGATCGGAAGGTCTGAAACTAACTATGAACGTAATTTTCCTATCGCATAGAAATGTTTTGATGACCTTTGATATCCCAAAATGTTTTGATGACCTTTGACATCCCAAAATGTTTTGATGAACTTTGACATCCCAAAATGTTTTGATGACCTTTGACATCCCAAAATGTTTTGATGACCTTTGACATTCCAAAATGTTTTGTCTTCTTTAAGGATTGAATTCAGGCTATTTCGATCACGTGATACCCAACCAGTGGGGATATATATACATCGAATAAATGCTTTGTTCATACCATGTGAACATGAACTAGTTTGAATAAACACACCAGAGAAGAAGACTAAATGAACACACAAGGATGTGCAGAGAATGTAATAATCTTCCTTTTTGTTGTCAAGCTAAATCGAACTATAAAAGGAAATACTTCAATTTTTAATGTGAAAAAATTTAATACAATGCAATTGTATTTCCGGTTCAGTCATTATGACTTACATTTTGGCTTCTTTTCTGGTTTGAAAACATCATGTGTGTTGGGCATAAAGGAAGAGACTTGAGCTTGGTGGACCCAAGAAAAAAGATTTGATCACTGGACCAGGAATGAATCTAGTCACTTCCCTGTTGCTATCAAAATGCATGACAAAGGCATCTCGTGTCTGATACATTGAATTTGTATTGTTCTATTAAAAGGCTATCTCTAGATCCTTGTTTTTAGAGAGACCATAGTCATGTGGCTATTAAACCAGATACTGTTTATTTATACTTCTTTCCTATTTCCAATTAAACTTCCTTGCTTGGAATTGTACGCCTCTAAGTCTTTGTCGAAGAGAACCTTGGCTATGAAATTACAGTTCATTTAGGTCTATTCTTTTACCCCTTTGCATTTCTTTGGTTTAATCTTTGATTTCCTCAGCCGATTCTCCAGGTCGCTATGTTTCTCGTCTGTCATAAGTCTGTAGTTATAGATAAGCTAGGTTTAATGAGTTTTTAGAAAATCGTAAATCTAAGGATAATGTTCAGAACTTTCTGTGAACGTACCTTGACATTTGTCTTGGCCAGATGACGTATTGACAGACGTCCTGTATAGCCTTATCATTTAAAACTCCATGACTCATCAGACACACTTTATAGTTAAAAAGGTTAGGTAGGATAGGTACTTCTTTCGGTCCGTGCAATTTATGAGGGTAAATGATTTAAATCTCGTCTGCTTATATTGCTGACGGTTGACGAGGCTGTCATGTGGCCAGCACAATGATTAAACAGACTTCCGCAACGTAGGTCAGATGCCCTTTAAGTTCAAAATCACTGAGATTTGAAATCGAAGCCTCTCGGTTCGGAAGTTAAGCTCCTAACCACTCGGCCACCATGTCCGGTAATTGGATGTTATGGTGTGTGTGTTTTTCTATGGTGACGGTGGGACGAGATTTGCGATTGGTTGTGAATGATGCAACATAAGCGGCATTGTCGTCAGCGGTCTTGGGTACGGGAGACGACTCCAGAATGCCATAGTGAAACGACTTGTTTTTTTGTATTGGAAGTCTGTTGAAATTACCATTTTATATTGTTGCTTTAACTCTTTCTCTCCGTTAGTATTTCCCCCACGTTTCGAAGGAATTCTTCATTTTACTCATTACTATCTCACTACCCTGTTATGATTGGGCTTCAATAGCTTTGTTGTATTTGGTATAGAATTAAAAGGGAAATACATGTTCTTTTAACATAACACAAAGTCAAGTTTATAAAATTAAATATTAATTTTATTCAATGATGTCAAATCAACGATGGTATCGTCGATTAGGAGCGAAAGAGTTAAATCTACTACATTTATCTATTTCATCTAAAGTTAAAATCTCTCAATATTGTAATAAAAGTTGAGAATGAAGAAGAAGAAGTAATCATCGCTATGTATAATATTGTCCATGAAAAGAAGTTATTCAAGATATTTCAAAGTTTACAAGTTAATATATAATACGTCTACAATGGTTTAGTTGTCTACCAGAAGTTTGGTGCTACAAGTCAGAGACCGTCATCAACATTGGAATTTTTAAAAAAAATTTTCTAATACATACAGATTTAATCTTAAGTTTGTTTCTGGTTTAGTAGGCCCATAACATCACTGAAACTTGTCTTTTACTGTGCTACAAAAAAACTTAGTTATAAAACGTCTCACCGCTACCCCCACCCCCTTACAATTCAGGAGACACTGTCCTTGAGATACATTGGCAGGAACTATTGTCATCAGTGACAAATGAGGTCAGTGAACACGAAACCTTCTGACATACTTGACACTGAAAGGTGTTCTGACCTGTTCCGTCCTCGCGCAAAGTCCATCCTTGAACCACAGATAGGACTTTTTTGCAACGCTTATATTAGCTCACCCTTTATCTTTCTTGTATGTTGTTATGAGGCTTTTATCAACTCACTCTGCCTGTCAGTCTGGTAAAAAGTTTGAACACGTTAATTCTCCCACACCCGATCAAGGATCAAGTTGAAATTTCGCACAATTATTTCCTTTACCTTTAACAAAGTTAACAAATTAGTAAAAAAAAAATATATTGGTAATTAATTATTTTATTTTGGTATCAAAAAGGGAAAGAAATTGTACTTGACTATTATAGTGGTATATGTTGAATAAGTACACTTTATATTTTGTAGAGAGAACGCTTTAAAGTTTAAAATTAAAGCTGCATAAATATATTGAACTGTCGGTCAGGTTTTTTTTTTTTTTTTTTTTGCAATACACCGGGTATGTGTAGGCTACTGTGTAGACTATTAGGATGTGCATAGAATAAATTACAAGCAGAAAGTAATTTTTAAAAAATCCAATGCATTTATAAAACAATGTTACAAAGACAGTTTGTGTGTAAACACAAACTCAAAATCATCCCCCGAAGTGGTCCACCCAGGCAGGTAAAAAGGCAGGTTTCAATATTTTCAGAAAGAATATCAGAATGAAATTCTATCAAAGGCAAATGACAGAGAAGAACGGAGAAAGAAGGTTGACAGATCTTGTGTGGTGCCCCAACGGTTCAGCAGACCAAGGGATAGGTGAAAGTGAATGTGAAGTTAGATGTGAACCTGGCCTAACTGATTTCATATAATGATTATCTTATTGATATAATTGTTTTGAATAGGTCAATCTCTTATTCAAAGCCTCATAAAAAAAAGCAACATTTCGTAAAAAAAATATTAAAAATCCTGTTAAGTGTCCTGTGGTTGGCCTACCGCCCTGCAGTTCACGCGATAATATAGAAACTACTTATTTATTGTTGTTTTAAATTATGTTCCACTTATATGCATATTACATAGATGACCTAACTGATTTCATCTAATGATTATCTTAATGATCTAATTTGTTTGTATAGGGTCAATCTCTTATTCATAACCTCATAAAAAAAAAACATTGCGTAAAAAAAAAAAAAAAAAAAAAAAAAAAAATCCCCGTTGCAGCAGGACTTTGAATAATCTAAAATATCATGATATCGGATTTTCAATATCTGTATATATAATTTTCTTTATGGCTCAAGAGTCTGGACACCACTTAAAGGAAAGATCACTCTTTTATTTCTAAAAGTTGTACTAGAGTTACCTTACGTAAAAAAAAAGAGGGAGGGGGGGAAGAACAAGTTTTATTCACCCGTCACAAAATAGCAGGGCTGGACTTAACCGTTGTGACCAAGAAGTCATGGAAAGATCACTCTTTTATTAATTTCTACCCCACGTATTTTTATCGACGAAAAAAAAAAAGGGGGTAATCTACTCTGTATTCACAGAGGGCCGGACTCAACTTTTGTGGGGCCCTATGCGAAACGAATTTCGCGGGGCCAAGTTTGGGTAGGGATACGGATAATAGGTAAAAATTAAGAGTTTGTATTAGAAAATAAATTCGTCCTTGCATTTTATTCATTCTTTACTACATATAGAATTACTTTACGAGCCTTGCATGTAGCGAAGTCATACAGCATATCATAAAAATTTCATATCCTGCAAAGATCACGCTCAATAGCAAGAATTACCGAATGTTTCAATCTATCTACGAGAATTGTTGACCTCAAGTAATTCTTCATTAGTTTGAGGCGCGAGAAGCTTCTTTCACCAGATCACACAATTACGGGTAATGCATAATGCCGTTTTTACTTATCGCGCGTAGGATTGACGTTTTCCATATTGAATGACACCCCAAAATGAAAATTTTTATCTATATATTTCACGAGATTTGTTTGAGTTTTCAAAAGATTTTTAAAAATTTCCGGAGTTTTCCATGACTTTTTCGTATATTTTGCAATTTCAGTAGGTTTCCAGGAGCTCCTGGTAAATCAGGAGGCCGCGGGAAATCTGTTATAAGTTATAAAATGGTTTAATTTAATAATTTACACCAAGAATTTGCGTGGGTCCTTTGAAAGTGCGGGCCCACTGCGGTCGCATAGGTTGCATTGGCCTAAGGCCGGCCCTGCAAAATGTTTGTAAAATGTTTTACATGTTTCGGATGTTCCTTCAGAGTTAAAGATAATTACTTCCTAGTCCAAACCTCCCGCAGGACGACGGGGGATGGGAGCAGGGTTTGAACCCGGGACCATCGATAAATCTGAACGACAGTCCAGCGCGCAAACCGCCCGACCAGGCAGCTACGCCGTGGGTCGACTAGTCTTTTCTAGCTTACGAGATCTAAACGGGACAGACAGACATTCTACAGAAAACTTTCGGGGAACAAGTAACAAGTCATGAGATCTCAAATCGGTTTCTGGTATTGTTTCATTTTTTTGTTTTGTTTTGTTTGTTGTTGCAACTATTAAGACAGCCGTCTGCAGTTTGTTGAAATCTGTGCACTGCAATGTCTGCTTCCATACCAATACTTACTTTTAATTCTTAGTTCAGTAGTTGTGTTCGGTAGTTATGTTTTATCGTACATGTTTCTTCTTAATTAGTTTGGCCTTCTTTTTCAACCACTGCCACTGTCTGTATAACTGGTTATAACTATATGACGTCACATCCGTCCAGCCTAAAAAAATAAAAAGAGCTTATTGTTTATTGGCCCAGCTGTTGATGTTCCTAAAGTTGAAAGTCCCAAGTCGGACTTAATAAAAAAGAAAAGAGTCACACTTCCAGAATTCAATTCCTTTCTCTCTCTCTCTCTCTCTCTCTCTCTCTCTCTCTCTCTCTATATATATATATATATATATATATATATATATATATCTTATACCCATACACGCAAACTTAAGAACTATAACCTGCTTGAAAGAATCATCTCGTTTAAATACACATACGCCTACATAACATACCCCCCCTCTCCACTCTTTTAATGTTAATTTTCCACCCAGTTAAATTTGTGAAGATGTTACTTTGAGCTCAACTTGCCTGAATGAGAACATAATGTCAACAATACTAGATCTAGTTAGCAGAAGACATAGCGCTGTACATTTTTAAGTGTTATACCTCTAGTTTAGGTCGTTACGTTTGTTTTGCAATATCATCATCACTGACTCTATAGTTGATGTTTAAAACATAGTCATAATGTCTCTATTCTAGATGTAAAATAATATCATCACTGACTTTAAAGAAGATGTTAAAGTCATAGTCATAATGTCTCTATTAAACATGTAAAATAACATCATCACTGACTCTATAGTAGATGTTGAAGACAAACATAATGTCTCTATTCTAGATGTATAACAACACCATCCCACTGACTCTATAGTAGATGTTGAAGACATTGTCATAATGTCTCTATTCTAGATGTAAATTAACAGACTGACGTCCTACAGAAGGTTTGGGCTAGAATGTAGATTTACGTCCTGCGAGAGGTCTGAGGTAGAGTGTAGATTTAGGCTACGTTCTGCGGGAGGTCTGGGCTAGAGTGTAGATTAAGGCTACGTCCTGCGGGAGGTCTGGGCTAGAGTGTAGATTAAGGCTACGTCCTGCGGGAGGTCTGGGCTAGAGTGTAGATTAAGGCTACGTCCTGCGGGAGGTCTGGGCTAAGAGTGTAGATTTACTTCCTGCGGAAGGTTTGGGGCTAGAGTGTAGATTTACGTCCTGTGGGAGGTCTGGGCTAGAGTGTAGATTTACGTCCTGCGGAAGGTCTGGGCTAGAATGTAGATTTAGGCTACGTCCTGCGGGAGGTCTGGACTAGAGTGTAGATTTACGTCCTGCGGAAGGTCTGGGATAAAAAACATGAGGTAGTAAGGTCTTTGTCTACCAGCTTGTATCTTTACCTCTAGAATTGATGCCTAATCGTTTCAATAACTTTTTTTTTGTAATATTCCTGGCAAGAATCCATTATCCACTTCTGTTGTCTTTATTCTCCACTTCTGTTGTCTTCATTCTCATTTAGTGAGTGTGTATGTTATAATTTGATCGCTTTGTAAACACTGACACACTCACAACTCAACACGTTCAACTTCATAAGATGAAAGTGCAGTTCAAAAGTTTAGCTTCAAACTTGAACACACACACACATAAAGACACACAAACACACACACACACAAACACACACACTCTGGTCATTTTTAAGCGCTAGGGTTGCGAGTCTCAAACCTTTAGTAAGCCTACTCCCAAATATCTTTTGAGTAGTTCTTTCATGTCCAAGTAGCTTTATTTTATTTTATTTCTCTTTAAGAATGTTATTCGCCATTAGCAACACTTTTACGAGGACTCTAAACCCCCCCCCCCCCCCCCCCCCCATGGTTGATTTTCTCAAACGTATCTATACGCCAAAGATCACTGTAAAACCAAGGTTTCTGTCTCCTGTTGTAGAGTTTAATTTTCTTGACTTGTTTACATGGACCGCTGCGGTGTCACGGCAGTCAGATGGAGACACATACACAGAGAGAGAGAGAGAGAGAGAAAGAGAGAGAGAGATATTGATGAATAGAACCATTAATCTAAAGAATCTAAAAAGGGGATGGTGTGAAATATTGTAAATTTAGGGAAAAAATATACACTTTTCTATGATTTTGATATTTAAAAAAAAACAACAAAACAACGGTTTAATGTAGCTATTTATATCATAATATGATTAGTATACTAGCACTTAATTAGACATCGCTTAGAATAAAACGCATTCTTTGAAGATTTCTGAGCTTACCTTTAACATTACAATGTGAGAACCCTTGACTACGTTTCAAACTCAGTTCCGTAAGTTTGGCTTCCCTAAGTAGCAAGTCAAGTGTAGCATCAGTAGGAACCACAAGTACTTTCTTCAGTCGTTTCCTAGTCAACTTTTCAACAAGTCTTCACAGCAAGTTTCATTTCTTGTTGAAATAAGCAGATCTAATAAAAGATCTAATATACAAAGATCTAATATTCAAAGATCTAATATAGACAGATACACAGAGCTAATATACAAAGATCTAAAATACAAAGATCTAAGATACAACTCAAGAAAATATTAAGAAACTGGAACAGACACAAAATAGAGCAGTGAGATTCATAACTAACGAATATTAACATTTGACTAGAGTAACACCTTTAGTAAAATCACTAAATATAGAAAGCCTTCAGGAGAGAAGGCTCAAAAGTAAAGTAGAAATTATACATAAAACACTGAACCATAATCTTCAAATACAAAATCTAATAAAATACTTAGAAAGACACAAAGCAAAGGCTCATTCCTCGTTCCATATACTAGGACAATTTTGTACAAATGCTCCTTCTTCCCTAGTGCTTTTAGAGCATGGAATGGGTTGCCGGAGCCGGCCAAGAAAACCAATGACTTGGCAGAATTTAAGTCATTGGTTAACATGTATGACTAGATGCATGACAGTTAGGACGTAATCATATTCCTTTTTTTTGTAACATCTGTATTATATAAGATAAACAGCGCACTTTTTTTCTTTGGCACAGTCTGCAAAAGAGCTCACAGCTCAGAAGCAATAAAGCTGGCTAGATGAAGAAGAAGATGTAAGATAAGATACACATTTCTATTATACCAAGATTTAATATAGAAATATAATGAGTTAGCTATCACCGTCAGCCTCTAGAATGCCCTAGATGCAGGATCTCATAGTGTGATATAGCTTCAGTTCTGCTTGTATCAGTCATGTAAATGGTAAACAGAACTGTAGGTCGTCAACCAATCTTGTGATAGGTTTCGCCATTACACTGAGTAGTTTAGTCACTGGTAGCTGGGGAGGACAAGTCACGTAGAGATCTACGACCTACACACACGAGTTAATAAGTGCAGGCTTATTGATGTCAATAAACTGTTATTGGAGATATCAATACTATCACTACACACGGCTGTGGCTGGGAGCACCCACCAGGGTAAAATGTTGCTCCAAAGATTTTACCTTTACCTATCCCTTAGTTTGTTGGACCGTTGGGGCACCATGCAAGATTTGTGGACCATCTTTCTCCATTCCTCTCTGTCTTTTGCCTTAGAACCTCTTTCAATGGTAGGCCCATCCATTCTTTTATGTTGTCTTCCTATCGCTTTCTCTGTCCGCCTCTTCTTTTTTTTCCTTGTTCTGTTCCCTGAAGGAAGGTCTTTGCGAGCCCCCGAAGACCTTGTAATATGGCCATAGATTTTTAGCTTGAGTTTTTTTTACGATAGTTAGCTGGTCATCATGGGGTCCAATCGCTGCAGTAACCTTGTCTCTAGTCTCTTTGTTTGTGATGCTGTCTTTAAACATAATATGAATAAATATTCTCTTGGGTAGATCATGTTAAGTTGTGATTTGAGTATGTTTCAGTGACGTATTAAGTTTTGATATATTTGGTTGGCTGTTTAACGATTATATGTATGTGTTTGGCTGTTTGGTTAACTTTTGATGTTTGTGGTTGGCTGTTTAACTTTTGTATGTATGTGTTTGACTGTTTGGCATGTGGTTGACTGTCTGTTAACTTTTGATATATGTGGTTGGCTGTTTGATAACTTTTGATGCATGTGGTTGTCTGTTTGTTAATTTGTGATGCATGTGGTTGGCTGTTAACTTTTTTATCTATTGTTGGCTATATTGTTGATTTAGAGGAAGGTATGGCCTGGCTGTTATTTATATTCACACTAGTTCTGTAAGATCTACCATTTTGTTTTCTAATCTACTTCAGTGGTAAAATCTCACTAAGTGCCACTTCAAATAACATCCTTATACCAGCGAAGTGTCCGATTCAGAACAGCTACAGCAATAGTCGTTTATATTCAACTGCAAAACAATCAGACTCTTTTTTTCTTCTATACATTGGAATATCAACGCCGTATGAAGTGGTGCATTTAATTCTATTCTAAAATATTTCTCACGTTGCATTAACAAGTTTTGAATATTTTTTTACTCAAATCTTTCTAGGCTAGTGAGATCTCTACTTCAATACAAATTTTCACTTAATTTTTGTTTCCACTTCACGGCATAACAGCTGTTTCCGTTCAAAAGAATGCCAGATTGTCACCCTTCTAACAGAATACTGGTTGTGTCCCTTGTTTTCGAATACTAGTTGTCTAGTTGCGAGAATGCAAAGTGTTTCCTAGAGAAAAATAAAGTTCTAAACAAATATATATATAAAGAGAAGCATTGCTTGTCTAATTCACGGCTTAAGTTGTAAACATTTTAACGTATTTTTACTTGGAAGAGTTGGTTTGACAGAGAGGCTAATTACGACTATATTTGATATATTAGTCCTCTTTACAAAGGTTATATCAAGTCACTCAATCTATCCGTCTATTCATCTGATATGAATTATGAATTATGAACATGCTATTTCGAATACACCAATTGTCGGATCACTTTGAAACTGTATACAATTATTTATTGCACCTAACAAGACAGAAATCAATTTAAAAATTAACAAATTAGTCAATTAATTATTGGTAATTTACCATTTTGTTTGATATCGGATACGGGAAATAACACTACTTCTCCCTTGGATTTTTTTTTTTACTTTGCTTGTTGTTGGTTTATGTCTAAATCTCAAACAAATCGGCAGTTATCGGCCTTGTATTTAGTCACGAGATAAATAGAAAAGTTAAATTAAATTATGGCTTTTATATAGCGCTACTTTCATGCTTATAGTATGCTCAGAGCGCTTTAGTATATCAACAATATCGCTTGTAGACCAATGGAGAAGTATAGTGGAGAGGGGAAGGGGTTATCTAGGAGAAGGTTTTTCCGTGCTACCTCGAGCCCGAACCTCAAGCTCCTTCACAGGTAGACAAGCCAAGCCATGTGCACTTGGCCTCTCGACCACGCTTCCCACAAGTTTTAATATTCTCGTTGTATTCCCAAGCTGCATTCTAAATTCATCTTTCTACTCTTGTCATATCATCATCCCAGTGGCACTACAGCTCGTGGAGGGCACTGGCCTGCTTTAGCACATCTTTCCATTCTGATATTTGACTAGAGTAACACCAATTTTGTACAAATGCTCCTTCTTCCCTAGTGCTATTAGAGCATGGAATGGGTTGCCTGAGCTAGCCAGGAAAACCAATGACTTAGCAGAATTTAGGTCATTGGTTAATATGTATGACTAAATGCATGACGCGTAGGACGTAATCATCTTTTTTTTTTTTTGAAGTAACTAGCATATGGGGCGAGGAATGTGCCTTTATCTTTGTGTCTTTCAGAGTATTTTATTAAATATTGTTTTTGTATTTGAAGATTATGGTTCAGTGTTTTATCTATAATTTCTACTTTACTTTTGAGTCTTCTGTCCTGAAGGTTTTCTAAATTTAGTGATTTTACTATAGGTGTTACTCTGGTCAAATGTGAATATTCATTTGTTATGAATCTCACTGCTCTATTTTGTGTCTGTTCCAGTTTCTTAATGTTTTCTTGAGTTGAGGGGTCCCAAACGGAGGATGCATATTCTATTATTGGCCAAACCAAGGTTAAATAACATTTTAGTTTTATTGTTGTTATTTGATTTATAGAAATTTCTTTTAATAAATCCTAACGCTTTGTTTGATTTTTTTATAGTTTCATCAATATGTGGATTCCATGACAGTTTTTCATTTATTATAACACCTAGGTATTTTGCGTTTTTAGTCTGTGTTACTGGTTTGGCATGAATAAGATAAGTGGAATTAATTTGTTTTAGTTTTTTTGTTACTCTTAACAACTGACATTTTTCTGGGTGGAAAGACATGCTCCAATTTGATTCCCATTTCTGTAATTCATCTAATTCTCTTTGTAAAATATCTGTGTCTTGTGTTGTTTTTATTGTTCTATATATTATGCAATCATCTGCAAATAATCTGACTTTTGTTCCTGAAGTAATGCAATTTGGTAAATCATTTATGTAAATTAAAAATAGTAGTGGACCCAAGACTGTTCCTTGAGGTGCACCTGAGTTTACTATTATCGGTGTTGATTTAGAGCCATTTATTATTACAGTTTGTTCTGTCCCTATCAGAAAATCTTAAATCCACTGATGCAGTGGACCATTAATGCCAAAATACTTTAATTTTTAAAGCAAACTATGGTGGTGAACTTTGTCAAAAGCCTTAGAAAAATCTAGTAAGATAGCATCTATTTGTTCACTATTATCTAAACCTTTAGAAAAATCATCAATTAGTCCTATTAGTTGTGTTTCACATGATCTATATTTCCTAAAGCCATGTTGGTATGGTGTGAGGACATTTTGTTCGTCTAAGTGGTTTATGATGTTGCTACATATTATGTGTTCTAGGATTTTACATGTGATGCTGGTTAGTGATACTGGTCTGTAGTTTCCTGGGTCAGATTTTTCTCCTTTTTTAAATGGGGGGGGGGGGGGGGTGACATTAGCTTCTTTCCAGTCCTTTGGTACTCTGCCCTGGTTAAGTGAAGCCTGAAAGAGTATTTTGAACACTGGGGCTACTCATTGCTTAGTTCTTTGAGTAATCTAGCTGGAATACCCTCAGGTCCAGACGCTTTATTTGGTTTGGTGTTGGCTAATAGTTTTTGAATTCCATTTTCTTTTACTACTATATCTTCTATGTTGTCTACTTGGTTCAAATTCAGTAATATGTCTTTGTCTCCTGGGGCTGAGAATGCTGATGCAAAGTATTTGTTTAGGATGTTTGCTTTAGTTTCATTATCATTATGTATTATGTTATGTTCATTTTTTAACCCTTAAAGTGCTGAGCTGTTTTACAATGGGTGCATACAAAATGGAATTATAATTCTGATGATTAGAAGGTAAACTACCACATGCGTTTTAAGGGTTAATGGCGCTATGCCTGTTGTTTCCATTTTCTTAGACTTAATGTATGACCATAGGTTTTCGTTGTTATCTTTAGATATTACATTGTTTATGTATTCACTCTGCAGCTGTCTGCTTACTTTTTGGGTTAAGTGTTTAATTTTTATATACTTTTTGTAAACTCTTTCTGCCTTAGTTTCTTTAAATTTTCTATATAGGTTTTCCTTCTGTTTACAAAGCTTCTTTAGTCTATTATTAAACCAGAATTTATTTATTTTGTTTAATGTGTATTTAGTTGGTATATGATTTTCTATAATGCTTTTAAGATGGTTTTTAATAAAATTCCAGAGGTCATCGACTGGTTGGTTAATGTCTTTTTCTAATAAGAATGCAGCTTGGTGTAGTTGTGTTAGGTTACATTTATTTCAGAGTAAGATTTTTCTTTTGGGTTTTGAATTGGCTACTGCTTTTATCTGACTGTGTATTTTTATGATCTCATGGTCTGATAGACCAGGGATAATATCGTGATCAACTACTAATCCAGGTCTGTTGGTTAAGAAGAGATCTAATGTGTTGTTTAATCTAGTTGGCTTTTAATGATTTGATCTAAACTTAGGTTGTGTAAAGTTTCTATGAAAAGCTCATTTATGTCCTTAAGGTCCTATAGTCAATATAGTGTTTTGTACAAATGAATATACATTATTTTATTGTCGGTATACTGTTTTGTACAAATTATTAAATTATTTCTATAGTCAGTATAATGGTTTGTACAAATTATTCAATTATTTCTATAGTCAGTATTGTGGTTTGTACAAATTATTCAATTATTTCAATTATTTCTATAGTCAATATAGTATTTTGTACTAATTATTTTTTTCTATAGTCAGTATAGTGGTTTGTACTAATTATTTTTTTCTATAGTCAGTATAGTGGTTTGTACAAATTATTCAATTATTTCTATTATTTCTATAGTCAGCATAGTGGTTTGTACAAATTATTTTTTTCTATAGTCAGCATAGTGGTTTGTACAAATTATTTTTTTCTATAGTCAGCATAGTGGTTTGTACAAATTATTTTTTTCTATAGTCAGCATAGTGGTTTGCACAAATTATTTTTTTCTATAGTCAGCATAGTGGTTTGTACAATTTTTTTTC
Organism: Biomphalaria pfeifferi; assembly: GCA_030265305.1. Classification (NCBI taxonomy): domain Eukaryota; kingdom Metazoa; phylum Mollusca; class Gastropoda; family Planorbidae; genus Biomphalaria; species Biomphalaria pfeifferi. Next base: position 389,297 of record JASAOG010000226.1, on the reverse strand, counting down.
TATAGTCAGTATAGTGGTTTGTACAAATTATTTTTTTTATATAGTCAGCATAGTGGTTTGTACAAATTATTTTTTTCTATAGTCAGCATAGTGGTTTGTACAAATTATTTTTCTCTATAGTCAGCATAGTGGTTTGTACAATTTTTTTTCTATAGTCAGTATAGTGGTTTGTACAAATTATTTTTCTCTATAGTCAGCATAGTGGTTTGTACAAATTATTTTTTTCTATAGTCAGCATAGTGGTTTGTACAAATTATTTTTTTCTATAGCCAGTATAGTGGTTTGTACAAATTATTTTTTTCTATAGTCAGCATAGTGGTTTGTACAAATTATTTTTTTCTATAGTCAGTATAGTGGTTTTTACAAATTATTTTTTTCTAAAGTCAGTATAGTAGTTTGTACAAATTATTTTTTTCTACAGTCAGTATGGTGGTTTGTACAAATTATTTTTTCTATAGTCAGTATAGTGGTTTGTACAATTTTTTTTCTATAGTCAGTATAGTGGTTTGTACAAATTATTTTTTTTTATAATCAGTATAGTGGTTTGTACATTTTTTTTTCTATAGTCAGTATAGTATTTTGTACAAACAACTGTACATTGTGTCTCAAATCTTGTTGAAACGGAAAGCTAATTGTGTAGAACATCCTTGTCTATTAAGCTAACTCACATGAAGCGTGCGTGTGTGTGTGTTGGTCATCACTGTTTGTCTGTCCAACTAGTTTAACTTTTTGGTCAACCCGCATGACGTCATTCGACATTGGTCAACACGGCACGCGGCGGTGTTTAGTTCTACGTAAGCTGTGCAAGGGAAAATAAAAGGGGTAAGGGGGGGGGGGGGAGAAACTTTAGAAAAATCAGGTGAAATGGACTTTGAATATCATATCGTCGAGACTAATAGAATTAAAACTCTACTGTTTTAATGTGTGTCTGAGTTTAAAAAAATCAAAACACGGAAAGAGTCGCTTTCATTATGTTTCATTTTTTGAAGTTTGCTCCTTTGGAATCAGGAGGCCTGGTGGATGAGTGGTAAAGCTCTTGGCTTCCGAACCGAGGTCCCGAATTCGAATCCTGGTGAAGACTGTAATTTTTAATTTCAGGAATAGGTCCACCCAGCTCTAATGGGTACCTGACATTAGCTGGGGAAAGTTAAGGCGGTTGGTCGTTAATTAACCATGGGCCACAGTAACAGATGACCTTTACATCATTTGTCCTATAGATCTGAAGGTCTTGGTATCAAGTAATTCTGCAGACTTCACCAGGCTACGTCCGGTATTTTATACATGAGGTTGTTGAGTAAGATGCACAACACTTCTTTGTTTACTTATGAATGGAGAGAGTATAAGATGGCATGTGTTGTGGGAAATGAAAAAGTCTAACCAAGAAGTAAATAGGATAACAATGCTGAGGTCCTATTTTGACTTTAAAACTTAAAAACCTATTAGTTGAATAACTTTAAAACCTATTAGTTGAATAATTATTGGTAGTTAATTATTTTGTTTGGTATCTCGAACAAGGGAAGGAAATTGTACTGACTGAACTGGTGGTGTAAGCTTAATTAGTCCCATTTATAGGTCACCGCTTTAAGGTAAGTTCGAAACAAACAATACATAATTATACAATCTTCTATAGTCATAGGCACCTCACTAGCAAAGTGGTTACAGTGTCGGCTTGAGGATTTAGCCATGAGTTCGAATTCAGGTTATCCTTTCTTTAAAAATGCTTTTAAAAACCTTTAGGTTTTTATTGTTTGTTTAAGAATATATTTAAGACATTTTATCAAAAATGCATTTTTTCAGTGCAGGAGATTGAAGCTGGTAAGGTTCAAACTCGGGACTGTCATGACCTCTGTCCGATGCGCATACCACCAGGCAGGCCGTTTTAGCGTCGTGGTCGTTTTGGCGCTGAATGTATTAGACGCATTGTAAATATTCATTTAATTTAGACCTAAAAAGGATGATACATATCTAATTTGTTTGCATGTATGACTATGTTAAAACATAGACCAAGTTGTTTTGGGAAAGAACAATACGTGTAGTTTCTTTGTCCATCAGACTTTAGATTGGGGGCGCGGTGGCTGAATGGTTAAGCGCTAGGCTTCCAAAACGGGCGACCTGGGTACGAATCTAGGTGAAGACTGGGATTTTGAATTTCGGGATTTTTTCGCGTGCCACTGAGTCCACCCAGAAACCTGATTTTAATTGGGAGAAAGTAAAGGATGTTGGTTGTGCTGGCCACGTGACACCCTGTACGTTAACCATTGGCCTAAGATGACCTTAACTCTTTCTCTCCGTAATTATTTACCACATTCTGGTGAAATCAACGTTGGTATCGTCAGCTAGGAGAGAAAGAGTTAACATCACCTGCCCTTTAGACAGTATGGTCTGAAAGAGGAACTTTGCTTTGTAAGTAATTTTTGATTTTGGATTTAAGTTTCTCATCTACTTTGTACTTTATGGATCAATTTAAGTTTCTCATCTACTTTGTACTTAATGGATGAATGGATTAAAGTTTGGTGTGTAATTATTGTTATTATCATTATAGCTTTTATATAGCGCTAATTTCATGCTTATAGCATGCTCAGAGCGCTTTTGGTCCAATCTCATTTGTGGACCAGTAGGGGGGAGGGGGTATCTAGGAGTTGGTTTTCCGTGCTGCCTTTAGGCGCTCGGTAAACAACTCTGCCCGAGTCGGGTGTCGAACCTCGAGCCCCCTTCTAGGTAGCCAAGACAAGCCAAGTTCAAGCGCCACTCGACCACGCTTCCCACTTATGTCACTTATTCTAACAAGCTGCTAATCAGGGCCGCCCTAAAAATATGCGTAACGGATTGTGCGGGGCATAATAACCATGTTATTATATATGAAAGTTAAAATGGTTTAATTTAATTTACACCTAGGATTATCGCGGGGCCTAGGAAAGTGAGGTTCTTCTGCAACCGCATAGGTTGCACTGGCCTACGGCCGGCCCTGCTTTTAATATTGTCCATTAAATCATGTGGCTTATCATGTATGCATGTGTACCCATGCCAAAAAAAAAAAAAGATTTGTATCATCCTTTTGAAAATGAAAATAAAATTCAGCGCCAAAACTAACACGGCGTCATAATGTTCCTATTCTTTCTTGCAAGGTGAAGCAGCTCTAGACCTGGCCAGCTGTGTCGCAGTATACTAGACATGAATGCTATTGGCTTGACCCCTAGTCCTGTCCAGCTGTGTCGCTAATTCTATTGTCTTGACCTCTGAAACAAACATTTGGCCTACTTAGGCCGCCCAGTTGTTTGTGTGCCCACGTTCTGGTGGCTCTACGTCAGAATACAAACACGAACAAAAGTAAAGAGGAACTTTGTCAGGTGTGTTTGTATGAGTTCTGTGTCAACGCCAGGTGTGTATATGTCTAGAACTCCCGGTGTCAACATTGACATGGATGGCGAGATTGGTGTCATAGAAATTTCCCAAGTCTATGAAGATGTCATCAGACGAGTTAATTGAAAACTTACCCTGGTTGGTCGAGTGATATGAGCTTCGGACTGTCGTCGCGAAGGTCCCTAGTTCGAGACTCATTTATGAAAGAACGTCCGAAACTCGTCAAACACTCACACAGTCTGTCTTGTTATCTAATAAACTAGAGACGTTACTTCAAAAAAAGATAAGATTATTACGTCCTACGCAATACGCATAAGGGGAGGCGCGGTGGCTGAGCGGTAAAGCGCTTGACTTCCGAACCGAGGTCCAAGGTTCGAATCCTGGTGAAGACTGGGATTTTTAATTTCGGGATCTTCGGGCGCCTATGAGTTCACCCAGCTCTGATGGGTACCTGACATTAGTTGAGGAAAAGTAAAGACGGTTGGTCGCTGTGCTGCATATACATGTGTCAATCTGGTCGTGCATGTCAATCAGTGAGTTAAACTCTGCCAAGTCGTTTTTCTGACTGATTCAGGCAACCCATTTCATGCAGTAAGATAGAGGCAAATTCGTATAAGTGCTCCTTCTTCCCTAATGCCATTAGATAATGGAATGCGTTGCCTCAGCCATAATAGTTTATGAGTCATTTTTTTTTTTGTAATTCTAGTTTTTGTAAATTGATTTTGTTTTTTTGTTTTATTTCTTTCGGATTTAAGAATTTTAACAACCAGACCTCTTCCAAAACAGGATGAGGATGGCGACGGTCAATGTTCAAATTCAGGACCATCACTATGAAGGCCCAAAGTGCATACCCACACGACCATGCTAAACTCCGGGTTTAGATGTGATTGAAATGTTTTTTGTTTCCATTGACAGTTGTCTTGTTTGTTGGCTATGATATTATTGACAGAATATTTGCCATCATGTTCAGGTGGTCAAATGAGACAGCAATGATGCATCTCAAACTATTAGCAATTTTAGCTTGGTAAATTAGTGAGAAGTCAATTGACTGACATTAAATATTAACAAGTTTTGTGAATATGCCATCGTTTAATCCACGGTTAACGAGGGTGTCATATGGCTAGCACAACGACCAACCGCCTTTACTTTTTCCCCAACTAATGTCAGGTACTCAATAGAGCTGATTGGACTCAGAGGGGCCATAAAGATCCCTGTTTTCACATATACATGTATTGTACAGTAGATAAAGCCTTTCATTGCCGTTTATTATTTTGTGTTACCAATCTGTTCTTGATTTCAAGTGTAATTGAGTCTGCTGATCAATGAGACATCAAAGTGTGACTTTTTGCTTTTTTAACATGAAATAGTGGAATATAGAATTTGTATGCTGTTTCATAGCTACATTGGTAGTCCATATACAGATCTTTCTCAGTGTTACTCAAACTTTGTTAAGTAACGCCCCTTCCCAGAAGAAAGAAAAAACGCTCTCCTCCCCCCCCCCCCTCCTTTTTTTTTTTTTTTGGCTTTCGGGTCTAGGTAGCATGCGAAGTGAAGCCTACCGTTTTCCTGCTTTCTGATATTTAGAAATTCATTCTCCTGGCGTTTACAACGCCAAATTTTGTTGAGAAAAGCGCAGTTTAAGAAAGTGTCGCTACTCTGGTTTGAGAGACATTGAAGGCAGTACAGCATGTTAGTAAAGGGCTTGATTTTTGAAAGATTGTCTTCTCTTGTTCAGCAAGACGTTTTGTGGAGCGCCTGTTTGTTTTTTTTGTTGTTGTTGTTTTTGTTTTCACGCATTAGACGTCAACAGAACAATGGTACGCCACTCCGGAGTGAACCGATCTTTTTGCTGACTCCTCTAAAAAAAATCAGTAGGTCCTGCTTAGAACTTAGAAGATGAAACCACTCCACTTAATCTAGGCTAATAGTTTACTTTTAAAAACACTGGTGATAATGTCATCTTAATTTGATGAAGAAAGATTTCAACTCAAATGTGAAGTTGCTGCTACAATACAAATACACAATTTTTAGCCCTTGAAAAAATAATCTCTCCTAGTTAGCCCCCCCCCCCCCCTTCTTTTTTTCCCCATTGTGTGTACCTCGCAGTTTGAGAATCGCTGATCTAACTCTTTCCAGTTTTAGTGGTAACTTTTAGAAGTCGTCTTAACTTTCACTTTTGTAACTTGTCTAGATTTTAAAATGAAGCCTGTTTACATCTATTATAGTAGATTTCCCTTTCTCCCTGGACTGTTAAAGTGGTTCTCTGTTTGACTTGACACAAATCTATTATCATATTCGGTGTGGGGGCTACACTTGATACCACTGGTATTAGTATCGCTCAAAACCATTTTTTTATGAATATGTGTAGCGTGTCATGTGACAGGAGAATGAGGACAGACGCGGATTTCCTCGCATTCCGATTGGTTGAGAGTGAGACACACACTACCATTTTTAAAGCCCCAGACAAAGCTCTCGCGAGAAACTGCTGTGTTGGCAGAATGGGTGGGTATTGGGTAGTCTTATAGAAGTCGTGTTTGCTGTCACAATGCAGCTGGGGATTTCGGTCTAAATCTTGAGATTTCCTTACAAAATACTTGGGACTATTTAAACTGTAAATGATAGGTTGCACGTAACGGCAGTTTGAGAACACGTTAACAAGTTGCATGAAGTATTTTGCTAACCATGATGCGACATTAATACGTATCTATTTAAATGTTTTGAAACATAGACAATTACTGAGAGAGCATTGACTAGAGACAGCTGTGGTCTTGAATACATTGCCTCGTCGGAGCTCTGTTGACTGCCATTGAGGCAGGGGAGGGGAGATGTGCTATGGCATTCTGTTGTCTGTGCTTTACAAGATTCTTTCCGACTTTGGCTGTCTCTGCGCTCTGGACTGTCGTCTCGATGCTCCCGGGTTCGGACCCTGCACACTGTCATCTATAATAGACACACTTTAAACAACAAGAGTCTCAATTAAAACATTGATGTATTAGTCTTCTGTTCGTCTCTTTACACCACCATCTTGTCTTTCTGACCCACTTTTTTTTTTACACAGTCTTGACTTACACACTTTCTTTGCTGTTTACTCATCCATGAACAATCAAAAGGTCAACCGGTCTTTTCATACACAGGCACACACACTACACTACTAGCCACTCAAAACACACACAGTTACTATCACACATCCATATGCTATCTGTGAAAATTTCGTGCTAGGATGCAATAATCTTCAATACTGAAGGAACATTTACCATCGTCATTGAAGAGTCTGGTATGTGATTAGCGCTGTCACGATGGTTCCATGTCTCAACTCTGCTCGCTGCCATCCTGCAGGACGTCTGGACACTTCTCATCTCTGACTGAGGTCCATTCTGGGGCATAGGCCACCAACCAGCTTCCTCCAGGCATCTCGGTTCTGGGCGAGTCTCTCCAACTGTCCCCACGTCTTGCCCATCTGCTTGGCATCTGCTTCAAAATCGCGGCGCCGTGTATTCCTGGGCCGTTCCCTCTTCCTCTTTCTTTGGGGGTTCCAGGTTACGACTGGAATAGATCCTAATAATAATCTTCAGTTCTGGAAGAACGTCCGAATCGTATAAAATAAACATTTTAATGTCATTGACCATCGTCCTTCCATTTTGTAGTCAGGCAGGCGAGCCGATGTTTTTTCTTTTTTTTTTGAGAATTCATTCTCCACAACCATCTAGTCTTATCATCTGGGAAGCGTGGTGAGAGGCCAAGTGCGCTTGAAATTGGCTTGGCTTGGCTACCTAGAAGGTATCACGGAAAACTAACTCCTAGATACCCCCTCCCCCCCCCCCCCACTGGTCCACAAATGAGATTGGACCAAAAGCGCTCTGAGCATGCTATAAGCATGAAAGCTATAATAATAATCTCTGTTCTGCTCTATTATGTTCAGGGTATGATTTTTTTTTTAAATGCTCTGATTCTTTGAAGCTTGTAACATTATTATATATATGGCAATGTTGTCGATTCCGAAGATTAAGGATGGGTGCAGTGTCTCACATGACTACGCAAACCCAGTTTCAACCTGCATATTTTTACTCATTTCGTGCTGACAATGTCGTTGTCCGCTGTGGGTCTATTTAAGTTTTCTTTCCTCTTCTGTGTCTGTCTTCAATAACGGCTTTTCTTTGACTCTCAAATGTTTGTCCCGCAGCCTTCGTGAGAGCTCTCCATCTGTCTCTCTCATAGGCACTGCCAGCTATTTTCCTCTATGCCAATGAGGTCGAAATGGCGCCTGAGTTGATCTTTATGCTACCCTGCCTCATAGTGGCGCCCGAGTGGAAACGATCGTAAGAGGAAACGATTAGGCTACAGGGTAGCAAAACAAGACTCCCGTGGGGGTGCGAGAGCATCCTCATTGCACTGCTCCCACAACCTTGTCACAATCCAAGCGCTGTTCCTCAAGGGGCCGTTACATAATAAATGGCGTGTCCCGCACGGTTAGCCTGGTATAGAAAAGAAAAATGGCGGTGTCTTAGTAGATCTATACGCGGCCTCTTGTCGCGATTCTGACCCACCCGCCAGACAAAACAGTGTACACTGTTTTCACACAGGCCGGTGAGAGGGAGCTCTTGTTCACTTTTGCTGGCCTAGAGTTCAATGAGCCGAAGGCTCAACTCTACCTGACAGTTTAAGAAGAAGAAGAATAGCGCTTACAAAAAGGGGGGGGGGGGGGAGCATATAGAAGTCTGTATTCTGTCTGACTTTAGTGACGTATAGGGGGAACCACTCATAGCTGTACTAATTAGTTGTTGATAGCATATTTTGCTAGAGCGTTTTAGTGTTTATATTTAAATCATAGACAATGGGTTGAATGATTGATAAGCTAGGAACATGTACAGCTACGATCTATATAAAGGCTTGTAAATTTATTAATAAATTTAAATGCCAGACCCCATTAGACATTAGTTGCTTTACATTGAGTTGAGTTTTTTCTTTTGACTTCCCGTGTGGCAAACAGGTGAACGCGAAAGAAACAGGAATACATTAGGTTACTATTACTGGGCCGACGAGATATATCTTCCGTTTTAACAGGTGCACTGACCCGTGGCCTTTCTGGTATTATAAGTTCGTTGTCTTTCTATCTTGTCTTCATGGCTGACTCCGGGGCAGGATTTTTGTGGAGGACTCTACCCTTTTTTCAAAGCTCTAATAAAAACTCACTTATTAAAAATAATACTCATATCTACAAGCATGCCATATTTTAGAAGAAAGAAATATAGGCTTAGTAATTGTAGGCCTAAATATAATTCCATTTTATTATTTTCTTTAATTTAATATGTATATTTTAGCTATAAAAAATTTATATTTTTGAGTTTGTGGAGAGTAAGGGCCTGGATTGACGCACTGCCGTAAACCTGGAGCTCCATTTATATTACAAGCTGACACTTTTTAATCACGACATAATCTTCAAATACAAAAAGAAAATCTAACAAGATTACAAAGACAGTTTGTGTGGAAACACAAACTCAAAATCGGCCCCGAAGTGGTCCACCCAGGCAGGCTTCAATATTTTCAGAAAGAACATCCAAATAAAATTATATCAAAGACAAATGAGAGATAAGAATGGAGAAAGAAGGTTGACAGATCTTGTGTAGTGCCCCAACGGTACAGCTGATCAAAGGATAGGTGCAAGCTGATTGCAAAGTTAGATGTGAACCTGGCCTAACTAGTTCCCCTTTCAGACCTTGTGGTCTATAGGGCAGATGTTTTTGTGGCCTACGGTTAACGAGGGTGTCATGAAGCCAGCACAACGACCAACCGCCTTTACTTTTCCCCAACTAATATCAGGTACCCATTGGAGCTGGGTGGACTCAGAGGCGCCTAAGTTTCCGAAGTAGAAAATCTCAGTCTTCACCAGGATTCGAACCCGGGGCCCCCGGTTCGGAAGCCAAGCACTTTACCGCTCAGCTACCGCGCCTCCCCTGGCCTAACTGTAGAAACATTCCCGTAATAATAAAATAATATAACGAAAATGATGTTTACAAGATTACTATTCGTTTTAATTTAGGTCTAACTTATAATGCATACTAATTAGCTTTTTCTCTTTAAAAAACTGCTTGCATTACTGATTTTAAAAATTAGATTGTTCGCTTTCAGAAAAAAAAAGTAGCCGTTGCATCAGAACTTTGAACGGTCTAAAATATTGTGATGTCGGATTTTCAATATCTTTTCTAGTTTACGAGATCTAAACGGGACGGACGGACAGACATTTCGCACAAAACTAAAGCGTCTTTTCCCCTTTGCGGGGGCGCTAATAAAATAATCAGAAAGACTCAAAGACAAAGATATGCCAGGATAAATTTATACAAATGCTTCTATTTCTCTACTGCTATTAGAGCATGGAATGGGTTGCCTAAGCCAGCCAGAAAAACCATGACTAGATGCATGACACGTAGGACGTAATCATCATTTTTTTAAAGTAACGTCTGTATTTTATAAGATAAGATATGACGACTGTGTGACCATTGAAAGTTCAAAAGTGCGAATTTTATTTTTATAAAACATAAATTTAAAAAAATCGTTTCTGATCCGTCGAACTTTGTATATATATATATATTCTCTCTTTTGTGAGGGCCCCTCTCATGTGGAAACTCTTGGGCCGTAGTCCCTTAACTACGGCCCTGCTTGTCTTAGTGCGATAAGTCTATCCACACAGTTCGGTTTCATTAATTCTAACCTGAATAGACAATGAAAACATGGTGAATAAATTTGAAATATTGGATGAGTGACATATTCTTATGAATGATGCCCAAATAAGTCGCGAGCGATTGGTAAGAATAAATATCTTGGATTACGTTGTGTTCAAGGCAGAAGTCTGGTCTTGTGTGACCTCTAAGTTATTTATAGATCTGTGGGTGTGACGCTCTATTCGAGGTCAGACCAGTGTATCAATGAGAAGACGTGGAGAGGAATGAATGAACATAGTCCAGTGGCGGCCACTTGGTTGGGTGCTTGTTCAATGATCCTAGAGCTTGATAAGGAGCCGATGTGATAAACTCAGCTTATTGACATTTCTGCTAGATCTAGATTTCTACAATAAAATTCCCCCCCTCCTCACTTTTAATTCAGTGTCTCAAGACAGTGACTTGTACGAGAGTCCCGGTCTACTGTCATTTTTTTTTTAAATGAGTCACACTATCGTCTTGAGTGCATGTGTGCGTATCACTGTGCGTGTGTGGAGAGTGTGTGCCGCCCCCAGGCTGACATCCAGTTAGCTACCCCCCTCCTCCCCCAGCGAGGCGGTGTTGTTGATAGCGCGGCCTGTGTGCCACCAATCCCCTCGTCTGTGTGCGCGTCTGTGGCCAGTTAGTTTGTACATCTTTCTTCCCCAGCTCATATACGGAAGTGATAGACATCGGTAAGTTGGCCACTTTTTGAAATTTCTAATTTGTTTCTATGCACAATTTGTTGGATTTATTTTGATGCATAAACACACACATTGCAACAATATATTCCATAATTGTCAACTCCCAATAAAATAAAAAAAAAAAATTTTTTTAAAACTTATCCTCTGACAATTTTAGAAAGTTTATTGCCTCGAATAAGCTAGATTTAGATCTAGATCCCTTAGGCGATGCGGAAGTTACTCTCAACTCTCATTTTGTTTCTTCAGTTTTTAGCTTCAACCGTTAGATTCTAAATGTTCTTGTGACTAAAAGTGTAGTGTAAATACATAGTGAGGGTAGATCTAGATTTATATTAAAAACAAAATATTTAGAACTAAGCTTCATATCGCTAAACACTTCGATTACTATTTATATGTCGACTAGGGATACTTCGTAAAGCGTCCGTTGAGTTTAGCGAACTGCATCTAATGATCTAGATTATCTCCTTATCTTATAAATTACAGACGTTACTTAAAAAAGGAAATGAATATGATTACGTTCTATGCTTTTCCATAGGTCAATCTAGTCATGCATGTTAATCAATGACTTTAACTCTGCTGTTGTTTTTCCTGGCTAATCCATTGCAAACCATTCCATTCTCTAATACTACTAATAGCACTAAGGAAGAAGGAGTATTTGTACTAATTTGTCCTAGCATTAGATATATAGATTTAGATATGTAGATAAATAATGACTATATCTAGATTTAGTCTGCAGTAGGTTGTTGGGTAGCATGTTCTCAGTGTCCATTAGATAGATACTTTTCATTTGAGTGTTACTAAGTGCCTATACGTTCCATGACAGGATGGCATGTTGTTTTTTTGTTGATAACATTTTCTAACCAAAACATGTAAACAAAAACAAAAGCCGAGCTGTCTAATGACGCAGAAACGAAACGTGTTGGTTGTGGCTAGAAATAGACTTATTGCGTTTGATGCACCGCACACTGAGTTGGTGAATAGTCTCAACAGCAGTCCTGTGTACGGAATAAACAAACTATAGTATACTAGATCCAATGTCTGTTATTTAGCTGATCTAATCTTGGCTGTAGTGGGCTTTCAAGGTTGACTGACAGTAAAGCTTAGGCGAAAACCAAATTTAATAATAAAGGGGGGGGGAGTAACATTTATAAAAGGGTCATTAATAATAAAACAATAATAATCTTTATTATCTATAGGCTAGATATGGATTATATTTAGATCTATATAAAAAACGACAGTATTTAAAATAGGAACAGAACCTCCCATCTGATTGACATGTAAAGTTGATTTTAAAATACGCCACAGCTAAGAGTACAGCTGGCGGGTGGCTTTGATTACATTCCAAGAACTCCTGATAATAGAAGAACATTGAGTTGTGAGACAGGGCTGTGTTGTTTGTTGAAATGTACGTAGTTGGCAACTTGTTCGTTCTACAAACTGGATTTTTTAACAAAGAGACTTGTTTACACCGCATCTCAGAGTTGTCTATTGCCTCTGCACCTTTAGCATAGGATGATGAAGCACTGAATTAATCGAGCATGTAGTCTAGTAGAGTCATCGAGAATGTTGACTAGTGGAGTAATCGTGAATGTAGTCTAGTGGAGTCATCGAGAATCTAGTCCAGTGGAGTCATTGAGAATGTTGTCTAGGGGAGTCATAGAGAATGTAGTCTAGTTGAGTCATTGAGAATGTTGTCTAGTGGGAGTCATAGAGAATGTAGTCTAGTGGAGTCAACGAGAATGTAGTCTAGTGGAGTTGTTGGTGCTGAATGTGTTCGTGGAGTCACTAGTGTTGAACGGAGTCGTTGGAGAAATGTGTGAAGTCTTTACAATGTAGTGATAGCATTGATATGTAAGCCTATCTTTGTCCTTGGGGTCGAATGATGGCATTGAAGTAGGCCTCTAAGTAAAGTGGAGCCTGACCCAAGCAGAGTTTAAATCACTGATTAACCATGCACGACCAGGTGGACACATACAACTCGCCGAACGTAATTATCTTCTCTTTTGATGTAACGTCTGTAATTTATAAGAAAGACATTGAAGTATAGTGTAGTCTTGGGTTTTACCCCGAGTCTAATGATGGTATTGAAATAATCGGATGGCATTGAAGGGCCGCAATGATGGAAATGTAGAGTGTTGCCTGTAAACATGTACGAAATGGCCAATAGTTGTGTAGGCCTAAATCGAGGCAATGAATGCTTGTAGACTAGTGAAAATATAACTAAGGTTAGGGCCGGTCTTAGCTAATTTGAGGCCCTAGGCAAAATGAATTTGGTCCCCCCCCCCTTTCCCCCCCCCCCCCTTTAAAAAAAAAAGAAAAATATAAAATATACTCTAAAGATTTTTTTTTCTAGAGTCCTTTGCGAGGCATCCAAAAAATCGGAGGCCCTAGGCTGCCTAGTTGGACTATGCCTAAGGCCGGCCATGCCAGTGTGTAGGTTGTCTAGTGAACAAATAATTAAGACAACTTCCAGTAACTATGGGGGACAACGGAATACGACTGTTACTTCTTAGGTGTATTTAGAGGCAAGTAAGCGACAGTCCACAGCAGAATATATAGTTGTGTGTATATGAAGGGGGGTCGAGACCCAAAATCAGCTTTCTCACCCTATGACCTAAACTCGTCTAGTAGCCTATACAATAGTGACGATATATCGGTACGCATAGACGTAGTTACATTTGTTTATATATGTTACACACAGTCTATTGCCAAATCAGAGGCGTACGTGCCAAATGTTAAAAAAAAACTAGTATTCCAAAACGAGGTTGAAATACTGACCTAGTTAAATTTTGTTTTTTTTTTAAACTGCTATTTAGTTCTACAATTTTAGACTCTTGCTTAGCTAGCAACACCCTCCCCCCTAACCAGACCCTATACTTTGGTTGCTAATGGTCTCTTTAATTGCTTGTCGACATGTACAACTGATGTATGTAGCAACGTGTTCGGTCTCGCTAGCAGTCTGAATGGTATGCGCTCGGGCTGTTTTCTTGGCGTTCCGGAGTTCAAATCTCTACTGCCGACTTGCTGCTGTCTTGTAGATTTTAGCTATAGGTGTATTCTTTATTTCTAAGCAGCCAATGTCTCGTTAATTATGCTATTAATTGAGCTCATTAAGGATGGTCTGAAAAAAAAAGTGAAGTTACAATGGTTCTTACGGCTATGATACTTTTGACAATGATACTTATCTACGATACTTTTGACAATGATATTTACGGCTATGATACTTTTGACAATGATACTTATGGCTATGGTGCTTTTGACAATGATACTTTAGCTATGATGCTATTGACAATGATACTTATGGCTACAATACTTTTGACAATGATATTTACGGCTATGATACTTTTGACAATGATACTTATGGCTACAATACTTTTGACAATGATACTTATGGCTAGCTACAATACTTTTGACAATGATACTTATGTCTAGGATACTTATGGCTATGATACTTTTGTCTAGGATACTTATGGCTATGATACCTTTCACAATGATACTTAGGGCTACAATACTTTTGACAATGATACTTATGGCTATGATACTTTTACAATGATACCTATGGCTATGATACTTTTGACAATGATACTTAGGGCTATAATACTTTTGATACATGTGCCAATGTCATATTTCTCCTCCAGTCTATTTTACTAATGTCTAAGTTATTTGAGTTCTGTGTAATAAAAGTTGAAACGTAAAGTTTAAATACAACGCAAGTACGTAGATGTAGAGCCTGGCTCTGTGTGTGTACGTAGATGTAGAGCCTGGCTCTGTGTGTGTACGTAGATGTAGAGCCTGGCTCTGTGTGTGTACGTAGATGTAGAGCCTGGCTCTGTGTGTGTACGTAGATGTAGAGACTGGCTCTGTGTGTGTACGTAGATGTAGAGACTGGCTCTATGTGTGTACGTAGATGTAGAGACTGGCTCTATGTGTGTACGTAGATGTAGAGACTGGCTCTATGTGTTTACGTAGATGTAGAGACTGGCTCTATGTGTGTACGTAGATGTAGAGACTGGCTCTATGTGTGTACGTAGATGTAGAGACTGGCTCTATGTGTGTACGTAGATGTTGAGACTGGCTCTATGCGTGTACGTAGATGTTAAGACTGGTTCTATGTGTGTACGTAGATGTAGAGACTGGCTCTATGCATGCAGACAAAGTAGATATCAACGAATCAACAGAACACGCCCCCTTCTTCTGTCATGTAAACATGTCTGTCCACTGATGTAGTCAAGTCAAGCCACACAGGACAGACTTAAAGAACCATTTAGAGATAGAGAGATACAGATTTAGAAACAGAAACATTCGGATGGCTGCATGATCATGTGGTATGCTCTGGGTCGTGGTCTCAATGGTCCCGGGAGATTTAGAAACAGAAACATTCGGATGGCTGCATGATCATGTGGTATGCTCTGGGTCGTGGTCTCAATGGTCCCGGGTTTGAACCCTACCCGCCGCCATTCAGCGAAATGTTTCGCTAGGATTTAATAATCATTAATTTTGAAAAAAAACAACATCGGAAACATGCAAAAGATTGAGAGCGATATTTAGATTAAGAATTATTTGACGAGACCATTACGACTTTTTCTTTCTAAATCATAAAGCCAACTTGTAATTGTGAGTTTGTGCAAACATGTGTATTCGTCTTACTTTCTTTCTACTAAACAACGTTTGCAAATCTTAAATCAACTCACTCTGTCTGTCTGGTACAAAACTTAAATCAACTCACTCTATCTGACTGGTACAAAACTTAAATCAACTCACTCTGTCTGACTGGTACAAAACTTAAATCAACTCACTCTGTCTGTCTGGTACAAAACGTAAATCAACTCACTCTGTCTGTCTGGTACAAAACTTATATCAACTCACTCTGTTTGTCTGGTACAAAACTTAAATCAACTCACTCTGTCTGACTGGTACAAAACTTAAATCAACTCACTCTGTCTGACTGGTACAAAACTTAAATCAACTCACTCTGTCTGACTGGTACAAAACTTATATCAACTCACTCTGTTTGTCTGGTACAAAACTTAAATCAACTCACTCTGTCTGACTGGTACAAAACTTAAATCAACTCACTCTGTCTGTCTG
Organism: Biomphalaria pfeifferi; assembly: GCA_030265305.1. Lineage (NCBI taxonomy): Eukaryota > Metazoa > Mollusca > Gastropoda > Planorbidae > Biomphalaria > Biomphalaria pfeifferi. The sequence continues at coordinate 373,453 of JASAOG010000226.1, read as the reverse complement.
GTACAAAACGTAAATCAACTCACTCTGTCTTGTACAAAACTTATACCAACTCACTCTGTCTGTCTGATACAAAACTTATATAAACTCACTCTGTATACATCTTATACACGTTATACGGTTATTTCTTCCACTTCCCATTCTCGGATCAAGTTGAAACTTTGCAGTTATTCATTGTCGAGTACACAAGAATGAATAAACAATTAAACAATTAGTTAATTAATGTTTTTTTTTTAATATATGAAAAGGGGGATAAATCTTACATTATTGATATATATGACAGTAATTGTGCGGTCCTCTCTGTTGTTAAAGTTTGTTTTTTTTTATTTTTTTTTTTACTTTTTCTCTAGTTTTCCCCATTCTTTTTCTTTTTAACTAACGCTCATACCCTTTGAGACTATTTTATCAGAACAGTGGGACTTTAAACTACGCCCCGCGGGCTAGCCACATCAGGCCCTTTACGCTGTGTTATCCGACACCTCGAAAATTCTACCCACTGTGCTTAATGAGGTCGTAAGGGTGCGTCGGCTCCAGTGGATTGGACGAGTTTTTTCGTCTGCGCTGATGTGTGCCGTGAAGCATGTGCCTGGCCAAGAGAGATTGGCACCAGTGAATGTTCTAGTGTTTTTGGGTATTAGCAGTGTTCGTAGGAAGTCAGTCACTGGGCCCGCATATTATTTGTTTCTGTATGTTGTAGTTTTTGTGTAGACTGCTAGCAATATTCTTTTTTTTTTTTTTAAGGATATCTCAGCTTTTTAGCTTTTGACTTCAGTTATCGATATCGAGCTGTTTACATCCTAGCAATTCTTGTGCCTTTGCCTCTTTTTTGGGCTATTGGCCTCTTTATTTGGGCTTTTTTTTATAAAGTTTTATTAACAAAAAGATGCATATTTTATTAGTAAGCGTACAAATTAAATAGTAATATTTTAAAGTACAAGCACTTTAAGGATACCTCAGCTTTTTAGCTTTTGACTTCAGTTGTCGAGCTGTTTACATTCTAGGAATCCTTGGGCCCTTGCCTCTTTTTTGGGCTTTTTTTATTTTAAGTTTTATTAACAAAAAAGATGCATATTTTATTAGTAAGCGTACAAATTAAATAGTTACATTTTAAAGTACAATGATTGCAAACATGGCAATGCAAATAGTTACACTTAGGTTGTCATAATATTTAGCAATATTCAAGTCTTACCGCGACCTCTGATCCATAATAAGGTTATAAAATTTGTGCCATTTTATATAATCAATTGATATCTAAGACTACCTGTTTGACTCGAGTTTTTTTTTTAACGATCAAGAATATTTTTGGTAGACGACTACCTACTACAAGCACGATGGTGATGGATACATCTTAAAAAATTCTTTTGTATTTCTTAGGGCACCTGCAAGATATAGATCTATTTAGTAGAAACGTGATTTCTCTGTATTCTGTTGACAATTAACTCCCCAGTCAAGTACCATAAATAGCGCTTGTAATTTCAAGTGGTTTTTGGTTCAACCGGAAGTCTACTTCCTACCTAGCACATTTGGGTTCATGTGTTAACAGCGGGTCCCCCACCAGGAGCAACAAGGACATTTGATTCTAAGTTTCACTTCATCTCAACCTCCCCCCCCCCCCCAAGCGAACTTCAATCAAGGTGTTTATTTATGTACGTTGTAATTTTTATATATTTTTACAAATCTTTTCAAGGAAAAAAAAAGCAGAAAACTTTAGTAAATTCTTTCTCTAGGCTTGTACAAGTGGTCAATCAGCTTCAGAATCACTGGATTAGCGTATAATTTCTTGTTTAAATCTCTGTAGTGTAACAGTAGCAGGATTACTTTTTTTTTTAATTGACGTCTGCTATTTGTGTGCTACGGTAATCTCCCCTTGCCACTTTTCCGTTAAATTTATTTCGTTTTTTTTTAAAATTTAAATGTGTTTTTCTTATTTTCCACTGTGCGTATTGCGTTGCAGGGTAAACAAGTTTTGCTAAGTCAACAAACACTCAGTACATCATGCTCCTTGTTTATCTCAAGGCTTCAACTGAAATACTGTTTTTGTGCTTGGCGGCGTATTTAGCCACGACTACGCAGACAATGCAGACCACTGAGATATCTGGAGAGTTGGTTCAGGCCTGTGTGAGTTGTGGGGAAAAAAAAGGGGGGGGGGGGGGACTCTTGTGACGCATCCGTTAGTTATGACGCGGAACATGGTGCTGGCTGGAATAAATTCACTCGATTCAAAAGTAACAGACTATTTAGTAGTTTAACCCTTAAAACGCGTGTGGTAGGTTAGCCTCTAAACATCAGAATTGTAATTCCATTTTGTATGCACTCATTGTAAAACAGCTCAGCACTTTAAGGGTTAATAAGAAGCACGTTAAAAAACAAAAACCAAAAAGAAACGAAGAAAGAAATGTAGAACATGAGAGAAATATATCTAAATTTTGTTCCAGGTTATTAAAGTAAATGATCTGCTACCTCACTAGATTATTCTGGACTTCACTATGTTATATCTTTAGTAAATTAAAAATATATATGTGTCGGTAGTGGTCCACTCGCAGCGATATCATGTGGCAAGATGGGCGCCCTTAAAATTCCAGCCTTCATCGACATTTAACCTTTTTAAACTCAGGGCCCTAGATTCGGAAGCCCAGAATTCTATCACTGCACCACTGCATTCTATCACTGTACTACTGCGCTCATGGTGTGCGTATATAGTATGTTATATGTCTCTCTTGCCTTTTCCGGTATATTAAGGTGGCTAAGTTCGTCTGCGTTTGAATGTCAAGGACACTGTGAGATGGAGACGTATACAAAAAAAAAGAAAAAAAAAAGCAGAACCGCTGAGAAATACGTCACAAGAAAAAAGTCCACTAGAAGATACAATGAGTTAAAGGCTGTTTTAGAATGCACAGACCATTAATGAGCAATCATTTTGACGACTTCAGTTTGATGTAGCAGCTCTCATAACACCCAGGGCATCGAAATACCTGTGGCTTAAAATCTACCTTTAATTAAAAACAGACCCTCCCCCGCTCCCCTCTCTTTTACCAGCTGAAGCTGCAGCAGCGACACTTTGCAATATCGCCCAACACTCTTCCCCTTGAGTTGAACGCATGGCCGTAGACTGAGTAATGGCGGCACAGCTTGAGAGTAATACGCGAGAGAAAGAAACACAATCGTTGACTTAGTTATCAAACACTTGTACAACAAATGTCAAGTCTGTCGGGGATTGGTCACGATCAAATTAACAATGTCAAGGACGCTCAATCAAAATTGCCAACAAAATAAAAAAAAAAGAGAGCTGCTAACGATGAGCTTAGAAAATAGAAATCTGATTCTGCACACACGAAAATTAACATCTATCTACCTTTTAAAAAATATACTTATCTTCTTCTTAACTTATTAAATACCGACGTTAATAATAATAATAAAAGAATATGATTACGCCCTACTTCCTTTAATTTGTACACCGGATACACCAAAAAAAAAAGCCAGCTATTTTTAGCTTTTACGGCATAGATGAAAATGTCTACTAATTTCGCCCCTTCCCCGACACAAAACACTAGAAAACAAAATATATGGATATATTGGCTGACTGGTCGTGAGGTTTGCTCGCTTGACTGGGTCCAGGGTTCATACCCTGCTATCCCCCGTCGTCCTGGGGGAGGTTTGGGCTAGTATGTACATTATCTTCATCTGTAAAAGAACATCCGAAATATGTAAACCATTTTACAAACATTTCATCAATATCTTCTGTCATCTTTCATGCTGTCTCCAAGTGTCTGTCATCTTTCATATTCTCATGTGTGCCATCTTTCATGTTATCTTTATCTCTGTTATCTTTATGTCTGACATCTTACACGTTATCTTTGTCACCTTACATGGTATCTTTATATCTGACATCTTACACGATACCTCTATGTCTGACATCTTACATTTTATATTTATGCCTGACATCTCACATGTTACCACTATGTCTGACATCTTACATGTTATCTTTATGCCTGACATCTTACAGGTTATCTTTATGACTGACACCTTACAGATTATCTCTGTTTGACATATGTTATCTTTATGACTGTTACCTCTGGGTTACCCTATTAATGTTCATTAACATCTCATGACTCCATAGCCTTCAATCACATTGACTTTCAATTATTTAAAAAAATAAAAACTTCCAAATTTTAACTTTCCAATGTGCCATTGAATCCACCAGACGATTAAACACCTCTTCGTGCGTCCCCTCCCCCTTTTTTTTCTGTGCCATGGTTTAAACAAATAGTTTGAGCCTAGTCTCTAACCCAACACTGCTCGGAGACATTCACGCTCTGATCATTCAGTGGTTACTTCATACTTGACACACAGGGCTTGCTATCATTTCAAACACATGTCGACATAGTATTTCATGTGAATTTTAGTATTATTTGCAAATATAAAACATAAGGCAATGAAATACTCGTAGAGACTCATAAATTAGGCCACATTTCTTATTCCATATGCTAGGACAAATATATTAGCTCTTTCTTCCCAGTGCCATTAGAGCATGGAACTTTTTGCCTGAATCAGAAAAAGTAATTTTTTTCTTATTCAACATGCTAGGACAAATTCATATAATTTCTCTTTCTTTCTCTTTCTCGCCTCACCGTGGAACATATCCTCATTGATTGCCCCAGATACCAGCATGTCAGGAAGAAATTTTTTAGAACACTCACCTTGAAAACACTATTCGACAATGTCGACCCTGGGAAGGTACTGGGCTTTGTCCGGAAGATGGGGTTGTCTAGGAAGATCTTATTTTTGAACTGTGAATATATAATATTTACATAAGATTTTTACCAAATTATTAAATTTTTACTACCTTTACTATTTTAACTGTGTTAATGATTTAACTGTATAGAAGTTAGCCCTTGTAATGTATAAGGGGAGTGATCCTTAAAGGATTACGGGCACGACATGCCCTAAATTGTGCCGATGTGCATAAACTCAAACTCTTCGTTTATAAATGCTATTGTACCAGGAAATCAACTAGGAAAACTAACTACTTCTAATTAACAAACTGGACAAAATCTCTCCGCGTAGGGCGTAAAAATCTTTTTGGAAAGAATGTTTGTAATGCCTAAGGCTAAGAATGTTTGTAATGCCTAAAGCTAAGAATGTTTGTAATGCCTAAGGCTATAATACGATGGCTACCTTGGGAAAAGACCGTTCTACGTATGCTCTACATAGCCTCGATTTCATGTTTCAATCTGAACACAGGTTTTGTTGTGTGTTATTAAATTTCCATTTTAAAATGTAATTTTCATAGCCTCGATTTCATGCTTCAATTTGAACACAGGTTTTGTTGTGTGTTATTTTATTAACTTTCCGTTTGAAAATGTAATTTTCAGACACAAAATTAGAATTGAGACATTTTGTTCAATTCAATCATTTTAAATTAATTTTGTCACTGTTTAAAAGATTACGTCTTTAGTCATGTTAAAATATCGGTGCCAGTCGTTATTAGTAAGCAAAAACAAACAAAAAAAAAAAAAAAAACAGCCCTCCCTTAAATCTGGCCCTGGTAGCACAACTCAGGGTTGGTGTAATTAAGAACCATTGACTGCCTCTAAAGAAAAACTTCTTGTTAGGGCTTGTAGACGTTGATAGAGGTCATCTTGACATAATAGTTCATTATCTCAACACAGATAGACAGAAATCTTTCTTTTCAAACACGTTTGCATTTTTTTTTAGTTTGTTCAAAATACCCAGATCTGGTTGGAAAGACTGAGCAATGAAAGTACTTGCTATACATCTACTCCATAGGTTCTCAAACTCTCAATCGTATGCACAAATTAAATGGCTTGATAAATTTTGAAATACACAGAGATCTAGATATAAAATATTTCTTAAACTTGATATAGAACGTACTACCAATATTTTAAAGCACAGTGCGAAGTAGATTTTAATCATGTGGATAGTTTAGGCTGAAAACAAGAACTAGATATATCTTGGGTACACTAAATAGTCTTTATTATTATCAACACAGAAAATCAATAAAACAACGTAACAAAAAGGTTACAAAAATGTTTTACATCAAGTCAACACCATCAGGAATAAAAAAGTTGCATTCTTTGACTAGTTAATACCCTGCTGTAAAAATGTGATTTCTAAATATAGTCTCTTTCTTTGAATCTTTCCCCTTTGACATTTTATTACCTTACAGTTACATTTCATAAGACGTGAAACTCTTTGTTAACCATTGTTCTGACATTTGAAACGAATCTCAGCTGTAACTCCTGCTATTTTTAATATCTTATAGACTCTATATTTAGATTTCTATTCAACTCCTAATAAAATAAACTCTTAATATTTGTGTAGCATTTTCAATCATGTTAAATTGCTTGCTAGATCTAGATCTATAATCTATAGGATGAAGGATTTATATGTCTCTTGTGCTTAAAAATATGCACCCAGTAGAAGTAGATTTATACAGATCTAGATCTCGACAAATTTTATTTTTTAACAAAGCTGATATCAACTCTGGTAAAAATTTTGAACATGCTTTTTCTCCCATTTCCCATTCTCGGATCAAGTTAAAATTTGCACCTAACCTGACAAGACAGTTCATTAATTGTTGGTGATTAATTATTTTGTTTGATATGGAAATAAGGGGAATAATGCTACTTAATGTATGGATTTAATTCCCTTTTTAGGTTGTGACACGTTATTTTATTCCACTTCCCATTATCAGATCAAGATGAAATTTTGCTTAATTATAATAATTATTCATAGTCTGTATGATAATACACGAATAGATCCAAAAATGAACCAATTAGTTAATCATTTAGTACTAGTTAATTAAATTTGTTTATATAACAGAAAAGGAGCTAAACCCTGTAATGTTTAGTTAAATGGCTAGTAATTAGCGGCTCTTTTCCCTTACATAAGCTTTGTTTTGAAAAAAGTATTCAGTATTCTTTTTTCTATTACTTATTTTTTTTTTTAAATTAGAATCAGTAGTTGCAGCTAATTTGATTTCATGTTTAAATCATTTTCACATGAAAATACTCACACGAGTATCCTCTCGTAGATACATGGTCATTGATATTATAAAAGTTATTAGAAGGGAGGCATGATATAAACTGTTGTAATAATATTATAATAATATGGCATAGACAGTATAGTCTAGATCTATTATAGATCTATACACTATTTTGCTATTATAAAATAATAATCTAACTAAATTTACTAAAGGTCTTAAGTTTAAGTTTTAACTTTAGTTTAACTTAGGACTTAGACTCTAGTCTGTTTGGTATAAAAATAAAACAAATAAAATTTAAAAGTAAAGATTAAAATTAAACTTTTAAAGTTAAAAGTAATAAAAGTATGATTATTGAATTACTCAATTAGTGACTATCATCTATGATTTGATAATATTCATGACATTGATTAGTATGATAATTAAATAATTTAAAACTAAAATAGCATTGTAGGTTAATAATAACTGGCATAGATCTAGATCATGTTATTAGATCTAGTGAAAATGTTAGATTTGATCAAATGAGGTGTGGTATGTTGTAAGTGTAATGATCTAGATCTAGAGGTAGGACTGGTACATAATCTACATAGATCTAGTCACCTGCTTTAGAGTGTAGTGTTGGTCACTTTGGTCACTGGACTAATGAAAACATTGTTCAGAGTTTTTTTTTTACATTCCACCATGTTACTGGAGTCTAGATCTAGACTTGTAAACATTCCTAACCTTAATTACTCTCCCCCCTCTTCCCCTTCCCCTGGCTTAATCACACACAGGACTGGACAAAGATAAACTGGTTCATATAGACTACCAACTGGTCCAACAGTCTCTACTTTCATTGTAAATTACCTAAAGCTGAGGATCTGCAGTTTACTTACTTAAAACATGATACTACCAATGGTAGTGACTTGACCTTTGTTGTCTCTCTCACCTCTTGACCTTTTGGTTGACTCCTCATTTGATTCATTCTACAAATTAGTGTGGAATTTGTTCTATTCAGACATAGTATACTATCTAACCTATGATTCAGACATAGTATTCTATCTCACCTATGATTCAGATATAGTATACTATCTCACCTATGATTCAGATATAGTATTCTATCTCACCTATGATTCAGATATAGTATACTCTCACCTATGATTCAGATATAGTATACTATCTCACCTATGATTTATATATAACTTCATAAAAGACTCAGCTTCTATACAAGATTTTTAACTCCAAGTAGTTATAGTTATGATGCATGACTTTATCAGAAATTGATATAGATATTATCATCAAACTCATCACTAAGTCATCAGTTAAAAAACTCTCTTCAAAGAATGTACTTTTGACATAATTTTTTTTTAGAAATAAAATGTTCTTACTTCCTGCGGGTAATAAAATCCCACTTTGTTCAAAAGTTCAAACTACGACCATCGTGCTACACACACCACCACATATCACGGAACACATACCAGCAAAGAACATGTGGCCAGGAAACCATACAGTCTAGTCTGGAGTTTTCTATTCATCTTCATACACATTCTTTTGCCCTCTCTTCACTTGGTTACAAGGAACTATATTAGTTGACCTCATACTAAAGATAGGGGGCGCGGTGGTCGAATGGTTAAGCGCTTGGCTTCTGAACCTGAGGTCCTGGGTTCGATTCCCGGTGAAGACTGGGATTTTGAATTTTTGGATTTTTAGGGCGTCCCTGAGTCAACCCAACTCTAATGGGTACCTGACTTTAGTTGGGGAAAGTAAAGGCGGTTGGTCATTGTGCTGGCCACATAACACCCTGCTCGCTAACCGTTGGCCAAAGAAACAGATGACCTTAACATCATCTGCCCCATAGATTGCAACGTCTGAAAAAGGAAACTTTACATACTAAAGATAATGGAATTTGAAACAACAGGATTTGCTATAATAAATATGTTGTGTTAAATGGGAATAAGAAACACTGAACATTCCACTGAGTCAGATCATGCTATTAGGAAAACTTAGTAGCACTCTAGACAGCTATATATAGTTGGGCTTTTAATTAAAAACTAGATCTATAAAGTCTGTTTTGTTTATCTGTTTACATATAGAGTAAGTATTTCAATTGTCAAATGTTTTTATCAGGCCTAGAAATTTCTCTACACATTAGATGCTGTGTGTGTAGGAAAAATAGTAGTTAAATTATAATAGTTAAATCCTTCTGACTTGTTAAGATTTATAGAAGAAAAACTTTTGTAGTTTGCTCCTCAGAACCCTCCCTTTCTACCTACCTCCATTCCATTATATGATATATTTATTTATTAAGTAAGTGTGTTATAAACATAAATACTCTTTGATAAACTAAGCCCTATCAAAGCATCATTTAGAGCCTAGTTTTTTTTTTATATCACATTAAAGTTTCATTTAGAGCCAGCCCCGCTAGTGTTTATGTCATGTGAAAGTGTCATTTAGAGAACTAACGTTAATGTTAAATTCAAATGATTATGTCTTCTGATTGCAGAGAACTTGATTCAGTTCAATCTTATCCCACATTCTAAGCATCATGTCTACCACACCTGCCAAGACTGCTCCAACTGAACTTCTGGCTGAGATCAACAAATCGGGCACCACTAACTTACACCATGTCAATCCACAAGAGAAGAATCCATTGCCATCAGCAGAAGGTGAGCACCAGTTTTATTTTGTTTATTAATTGTTATTAATTCTGTCGATCTGTTTTGTAGTATATGTATTGTATGTATGTATTGGCCTCCTTCAGTCGTAGAACGACTATGGTTCATCTCAGAAGTGAGATGAAAGCCTGGGCATTGTTTATGGTCGGAACGATGTCGCCCACACAGCAGTTCCCCCCTCTCCGCGCAACTGCCAGGCTGTAGCACAGTGTGCCACAGTCTTCCTAAGGATCACCAGCTCCTGATTTTTCCTCAGGGTTGTCTCCCGAAGCAAGGCAGCAGAGGTTTGGATTCATAGTTTTCCTTCTCCTAGATGGGTAGCCAACCAAGGCTAACGAGCCCCTCCTGCCCGAAGCTTACTGGTTTAGGTGCCAGTTGCTTGCTTCTGCCCCTTCTCCTGTCTGTGGTAACAGTTCTGCCAGGCTCAGTAACTGAACCACACATGAAGGCCAGAAGTTGGACTGGTTGTCAGAGGCTATTTGAGACGCATGTCATTGGAAGCACTTTATAGGTAATGATGGGCTTAAGACCATTACCACTTCCGGCGTTAACAACCTTGTGGAACCAATTTTTGTTGAATATACTGATATTAACTCTCGTTGATTTTGTGTGTCCCCTGAATAATTTTACAAGTGTTGTTGTTTGGAGATGAGTTTTTTTTTTGTTTTAAATAAATTGACTTTCCTACATTAACATTTAAAACAAAATGTAGAGCTAATATCTGTGTGAATAAAATGTATGTTTCTGTTCTGAAAAACGTACATCCAAAGTTAAAAAGAAACACACTAGTTTTCTTTTAAAAGTTAGACTTTAATACTAAGTATCCATCTGTTTGATAAAAGTTCCCCTTTCAGACTGTGTGCTGTATAGAGCAGATGATGAAAAGGTCATCTCTTTCTAAGCAAAAGAAAATTGTGTAAAATTATCATTTTTTGTTACTTGTCTGTTGTTGTATTCATGAGCCATCAAAATAGACAACCAAAGTATGGCTGGATCAGATTCCTCCAAAACTAACCAGAACAGCCCATTTTATAAGCTATATTTGACTTTATATCCAAAGCTCTGGCCTTCAGAAACCAAAAGAAAATGGCCCTAAGTTTTTCTTCAACTTGCCTCATTCATTTGCTTGGTCATGTGACTGAGAACTTTGATTTAACCATAGCCTGGAGCACAGCTAGACTGTGTGAACAATCTACTGCCACAATCTTTTGGATTGATGTCTTTCTTTACTAATGTCTCTGATTGATCTCAAATCTTCACCAATCTCTCTGAATGATCTCAATCTTCCCCAATCTCTCTGATTGATCTCAGATGTCACCAATCTCTGATCTCAATCTTCACCAATCTCTGATCTCAATCTTAACCACTCTCTCTGATTGATCTCAATCTTCCCCACTCTCTCTGATTGATCTCAATCTTCCCCACTCTCTCTGATTGATCTCAATCTTCCCCAATCTCTCTGATTATCTCAATCTTCACTAATCTCTCTGATTGATCTCAATCTTCCCCAATCTCTCTGATTATCTCAATCTTCCCCAATCTCTCTGATTGATCTCAATCTTCCCCAATCTCTCTGATTGATCTCAATCTTCCCCAATCTCTCTGATTGATCTCAATCTTCCCCAATCTCTCTGATTGATCTCAATCTTCCCCAATCTCTCTGATTGATCTCAATCTTCCCCAATCTCTCTGATTGATCTCAATCTTCCCCAATCTCTGATTGATCTCAATCTTCACCAATCTCTCTGATTGATCTCAATCTTCACCAATCTCTCTGATTATCTCAATCTTCACCAATCTCTCTGATTGATCTCAATCTTCCCCAATCTCTCTGATTGATCTCAATCTTCCCCAATCTCTCTGATTGATCTCAATCTTCCCCAATCTCTCTGATTGATCTCAATCTTCACCAATCTCTCTGATTTATGTCATTTTTCACCAATCTCTCTGATTGATGTCATTCTTCACTAATCTCTCTGATTGATGTCATTCTTCACTAATCTCTCTGATTGACCTCAATCTTCACCAATCTCTCTGATTGATCTCAATCTTCTCCAATCTCTCTGATTGATCTCAATCTTCCCCAATCTGTCTAATTTACTCTCTTTTCCTCCTCTCTCTCTCACTATACTAGTGGAAGGATATTGAGTAAAAACAGTGTAGAAGTGATTGAAGACAGAAACCTCCAGCAGTTGCTGATTGTTTTAAGAGTATTTTAAAATCAACTCTTTTAGAAGCAATGGAAATTGTAAAATATAACAGCGTAACATCTTTATCTTTTTTTTTTTTTTTAAACTCTTGAATGCACAAATCAGATTTATTCTTTTCCACTGTGTTTGATTTGCTCAGCCCCTGGCAATGTTGCTGTTTTAGGGTCTGGGTTTGGCTCCTGTTTGAAGTTGTATTTTCATTTATTTCACATATTATGGTCTTGTAATGTTTCCATTACATGTTTTATGGTTAAGACTATTGAAGATAAATGAGCAGTGTACAATAGATTATATATACAGAAATAAATTGCTAACATCATTAGTTACTGTTGTTTTTTTTTTTTAGCTTTTGCAAAATTATTTTTTTTTTTTAGCTTTTGCAAAATTATTTTTTTTTGTTGTTGTTTAATGAAGTATCACATTGTATGCATGTGACATCATGGTGTGGCCTTAGTCATGCTTAGCAGTACATGTCAATTAATATGGTGTCATAGTCATGCCTAGCAGTACAAGTCAATTAATATGGTGTCTTAGTCATGCCTAGCAGTACAAGTGTGGTCTTATTGTTGCAGTACATGTCTATTTGTGTGGAGCAATGGTGTGGTCTTAGTGAAGCAGTAATTGTGAATGAATATGTTACTATGGTGTGGTCTTACTGTAGCAGTCCATGTCAATAAATATGTTACTATGGTGTTGTCATTAATGCTACTGGGATGTCCATAATTGCTAGATGTCCTTCAGAAAGGTCAACGCCAGAATCTGCTGCAAAGTTTGAACCAGTTTGATGTTTCCTGCTTGAACCACACATGTACCAAACAAAGAGTTATGCTACCTGACACAGGCAGTGAGTTTCCCAGACACTCTGCATGCTCCAGTATGGTCACTCACATCCCACTTAGTCCACCCCTCCCCTTCAAAAAAAACAAAACAATCAAACCTTTATAAGCAGCAGAGTTAATAGACTCCATTAACATTACAAGTTGGCTATGAAAGGATCTTCTTTCTAGTGTATAGTTAAGTTCAACTAAGAAGACACATCAACTTATCAAGGATATCATTTCTCTTCATGATAATGTGTTCCTTTAAACTTCTTAAGATATCAAAATGTGCAGTTATATTTTATTGGTGGTTTTATGATATTTGTTTCATTATAATATTTTGAGTATAATCTTTCCTGCATCTTACAGAAAGTTTAAGTTTGGGACTAGATGATTTTCAAGGATGAAATTAAAACTAAATTGAACCAGTAAACAGCCAGTTAAAAATAGTTTTGAAATTATTATTTTTTGTCAGTTGAAATCATTTCTTCTAACTGAAGATTTTGTGTCTCACCCTGTTACTGATCAACTGTTGACCACAGTGAGCTTAACTTACCCTAACCCCAACCATGTTTGTCTTTATAGACTCAGTACTATACCCTTCTACAACATTATTTATTCTAAACATCTGTTTGGTTTTCTTAGTAATTGATTGTATAATTTTAAAGTAATCATCTTCTTTTTTGAAGTAACGTCTGCATTATATAAGATAAGATAAAGCCTGTATTTTATTTCTCCTATCATGTGATCCTCATTTCTGTTATACTTTATTGTCAACAGTTTGACTCTAAAATATTTCTCCTTGTAATTAATTCTCATTCATTGTAACATTTCCCTAACATTTTGTTCTCAACATTTCAATGTCAACACAACACTTGGTCACTTCTGGACATTTTTATTAGATCACAATTCTAGTGATTTGCTCATTCACTGATTGATGCTAATGATTTTGTTGATGTCAAAAAATTTTTTCTGGTTAGATCATGGACATTGACTCACTAGTGTTTGACACATACATTGATATGTGTGGTGGAGTCAGTTGAGTTGGTTCCATCACTTGGGAAAACAAGAATGAAACATCTGTAAACACTAAGTCTGTCACTAACCCTGTGATCAATAGTTTTTTAGTTTTTATAATAATGTTGTTTTTAATGACAATCATAATATGTAAATCTAGATAAAAAAATTTTTTCTACTATTCAATTTAATTTTTAACATTTCTAAGTGAAGATCTAGTGACAAGAACATTGTTGGCTACTCTTTGAGTTTGTTAGATTCAACCAAATTAATTTTCTTGTTGAATATTATTTACAAAAAAACAATTAATGAAAACTTGGAGTCTTTATCATTCATTTGAGGTGGCAAGGGGAAAGACTGTTCTATGTGACCAGTCTGTCACTGTTCACCTTGCTGGATATTTATACATTTTGTTTGTGTTTAGTATAAAGTTATGGCTATTTAAACACCAGTTGTTGTATTTAAACACATGTAGTTATAGCTGAAGAAAAGCACCACCAGGAACATATTGAGAACATTAGCAAGTTTAAGAGAACAAGTCTAAAGAGGACCGAGTCAATGGAGAAGGGTTGTCTCCCATCACAAGATGGTATGTTACAGCTGGACCAACTCAACTTGCATGCTTTCACTTTGTACTCATCCTTTCTATACATTGCTTTGATCTTTGGATTTCCATCTGAGGAAATTAGCATTAGTACTGCCTTGCAAAAGGAAGTGACATTGTTAGTGTCATATCCTGGTCAGATCTTGAGAAAATGACAATGTTTCTTTATTTGTAAACATTTTTTCCCCTTCCTGCTAACAGCTGCGTTTATTTATTTCTTTGCATATCTATCAATGTATATTGCTGGCCTGTATAGACCATGTGTATACACATTTTCTTCCTGTATTTGATGTAGCAGTTTATAATTTAGAGGCAGTATAGAGGCTTCAAACTGTTACAAAACATCTCATGCCAGAATTCACTTTTTCTACATGCACAGATTATTTTATGATTGCACAGATTGTATTATTTTTATTCTAATGGTGGCCAATGTAGTCAATACTTGAGTGTTGTCTAGATTATCTTGTAGAACATGTATTGTCTAATAAACCAAACTAGTGGCTGCCCTATGAATATATCTACTTATATGTATAATCTATTTGCACATAATATGTATGTATAGTCCATCATATGTACTTAAACTATCAATATCTTATATATTGTATACCATGTTCATCTCTCTCCCTCTTTAATCTTTTAAATTTTTACACCACAAAAACTCTTTAACACATGGCTGTCTTGGTAAAACTGTGATACATATCAAGTGTTGAGTTCTAAAAATAGTTTTTTTTTCATTGGAAACAAAAAAAGTATGGAGTTGAAATGATTTGATGAGAAGACACACAGTAGAAAGTCTAGAAGTAGACTGGGGAAAAAAACAAAAAACTTCATAAGGAATTACTTTACAATGATACATTACTTTACAATGATACATTACTTTTGTTATAGGATTAGTTTAATCTGGATTTTCCTTTTAGCGACGCGGCTTTTAATTGCACATTATTTTGGATGGAAGTAGTTCTGGGATAGTAACGGCAGTTGGAGATGCACTCTTCTAGCTTAGGCAAGACATGGTTTTTAGTAGGAACTGATAACAGAGGACTGAGCCCCTTCTTTATGAATTAAAGTTATATTTCAAGTTGAACAAGCATTTATCAAGTCATTTTCTAAATGTATTATATGTGTGGTGAGTGTTAGCGAACCGCAAGGCCTGAGTGTGAGTTATTAATAATTTTAAAGTACAGTTAGATCTACATTTACATTTAATATCACCACCACAACACTTTACAACAATATATTACTTTACAGTGTTACATTATTTTACAATGATACATTACTTTACAGTGATACATTACTTTATACTTTATAGTGATACATTACTTTACAGTGATACTTTACTTGTAGAACTCAGCATTTCAGTGTTAGTGTTTTTTTTATTTTTTATCTTGAATTACTTTTTAATTTATTATCACACATTGCTCTCTGCACTTGTTCATTACAATATGCTGTCTTTTTAAATAGTGCTATCTTTTTTTTGGTGGCTTTTTTCATAGTTTGTATTTGGATTGGAATCACACTTATGTTGTTAGAATGTACTTAAGTACTTGGTAGTATCTTATAGTGTACAACAAGTTCAGAGGTTATTTTGTGCCATTGGTTCATTATCTAGTGGATTGATTAAATAACAACAGACATTCCAATGTTCTCGTTAAGTCAATTTTGTGTGTGTGTGTGCAAATATCTGTTCATCATAAATTTATCAGTACTAGATAGGTGCCACATATTCTTAACATATGTCTGCCTGGTCATGGGGTATGCGCACTGGATTGTCGTTTGGTCGATAGTGCCAGGTTCATACCCTGCCCACTGCTATCCCGTCATCCTGTGGGAGGTTTGGACCAGGATGTAAAACATGTAAAACATTTTAAAAAGAAACAACAGTTTTACAAACAAACAAAACATTTTTACAAACAAACAAAACAATTTTACAAACAAACAAAACATTTTTACAAACCAATGATCTCAAGTCCATATTTGGTCATTGAAGTTGAGGCTAGGTTTTTATTTGAAACCTGTTTGTGTTTTATTAGTATTGCTGTTCTGTTTAAAACCATCATGCACCTATCTATAGAAGTGTGTTAATTCTTCTAAATGTATTTGATTTCTTGAACTGTTTGTGTCCTTGCAGTGATTAACCAGGAGAGAACTGAAGCTGAACTGAGAGACAGAATAGGCTCTTTCAATAAAGATCAACTGAAGCACACAACAACAGAAGAGAAGACAGTCCTGCCTAGTCCTGATGGTAGGTGCCTGTTTGTTGTGTGGGCAGGTGTTCCTTGGGAATGTTGTTAAACATAACACTAAGCATTAAGTTCTAGTAATAGTCAGCTTCTGTATCACTGAGGAACCTGTTTTGTATTGATGTCCTTAGAGTTGTGAATGACCACATAATGTCACTGTGTGTGAGTGTAAAGATAATATCTTCTTATCTACATCTTAGGTGGTCAATGGTTTATTATTAAGCATTAACTCTCTAAAGAAAACCTTGTGGTGATTGGTCAATTACTAATAAGCTCCCTAAATGAAACAATTGTTGGCGTCCCTAACATACCGACAGTCATTGGTTAATTACTAAAAATGGACTATCTAAATGGGTACACTTTGTTGAGCCATTTTTATATCAGCTTCATGCTAAAATAACTTTGCACAAGTCATAGCCATATATTATTATATTTGTCAGTTTGTCTTGCACAGAACTTCTGCTGTTACCACTGAAATAACTTTTGACTCAACAATAAAATGATCAATTCTTGCTCTGCTTTCAATCATATCAATTTTTTTTTTTCATTTCTAGCCTTAAAATTACCCAATGAAATGATTTATTTTTTCTATACAAATTTATTACCAGTTTAGCATACAAAGATTTGATTTGTCCATGTTTAAATCATTTCTTAATGTTTGTACAAACTATCACAATGCACAATTCTATGAATTTGATTTTGTTCATTTTGAAAAATATTCATAAAATGTTATCATCATGATGACATTGTTGTCTTTTGTGACATAACATGTGATATTTTGTGTGAAAATTGTCACAGCACACTATGATGACATGGGATAGTGACTACTTGTATGATGTATTGTGGGACTGTGATGACATATTGATTTAATAGTAATTTCTGTCCAATACTTATGTTGACAACTCGACTGTTACTAGATATACAACATGAAAAACTAGAAACTGAGTTAAGAGAAAGAATTGGCAGCTTCTCCAAGGAGCAGTTGCAACACATTAGGACAGAGGAGAAGATAAAACTTCCCACTGGCCAGGGTAGAATACAGAGTGGCTTCTAGAATAACAATCAATAACTTCAGTTAACATTCAACTTTTTTTTCTTCTACACACTAACATTTAGAAGAAAATTAAACACTTAACACTTAAACTTGAATCAATTGAGTCTGATAGCTAACAGTACTGTTCTTATATTTTAACAACTGGTAAGTTAATAGTACTTCCCTAGTATATTGAGTCATTTAGAAAACTAAATAGGGTTTATTTTATAATTCTATTAATGTACTGCATTTGTAAAGTTTATATAGGATAATTTTATTGGTCTGAACAAATGGAAATTCAGTTTGACTAGATTTGTCCACCTAGGCATACCATCACAACAATAACTAGATGCAAACACTAACAACATTCACACTTAATATACACAACCAGCGCTTTACAAAGGCTTCTGGGTTCTTCTCTGTGTGACCAGGAAAGGCCTTGAAACACCATGACTGAAAGTAAGGAGTTAAAATTATTTTCTGTTCTAGCCTTAATGGAGAGGAACTAACCACTTTGTCCAGATCATGCAGCATTTAAAAAAAAATTCAAATTTGGTGATAGAAATGAGCAAAACATAGCTTGATGACTGATCAACTGATTTTCAGATTTCTAAGCAAATGTGAATTATTGCAGTCTTAATATCTGACAAGAGTCAAAGATTAAACAATGTTTGTCGTGGTTCAAATTTCAAATGTTATAATGTCTCAAAGATTAGACTGGAAGTTAACAGCAAAGATGATTTCTAGCTGTAGGGGAAATAACCTAGAAAAATGAGTCAGTTGGACAATTTAAAATCTAATATAAATAATGTTACAATCCTTTCTAATCAGGCTCTGGCTCTCTGCAGACACTGCTCAACATGAAACAACTAACTCAAGAACTTGACAATGCAGGCTCCAAAATAACGTCTACTTAAATGTCTAATACATTAACAGTCAAACATTGTATGATTGGCATCACTAAACAATGCAACTGTTGTACTCTCAGCTCATACTGGTCAATCTATCTTGTCTTGAATTCGCCTGAACTCAAGTGTCGCAGACTGACTTCACTCTGGACTCTGTACCAGACTGATTTCACTGTAGACTAACAGCACCGGACTGAATTGTCTTGACACTCACACACTGTCTTTACATAGTGTCCATTAGGGCCTTCTAGAAAAATGACAGAAAACGTCAGTCCTGATCTCATGACCATATCATGGGGGATTTACACATGGATAGCTCATACCAGCACTGTCACTCATTTTTGACAGTTGACCGCTGCACTTTGACCTGTGTTACGTGTCAGCTGATCACACACACAGCTACTCTTACCCACAGCGCTACTTGTTATAACAATAGTTATATCTATATTTTATACTCACAGAAATGCATGTTTTTAAGAATACTTTAATACAGAAAATAAAAAAAATATTTTTTGTATTCTTTTTCTTATAATAGAAATGATAACCTAGACTAAATCTAATGTAAAATTGTATAATTTATAACATTATTTTGTGAATATCTTTGGGTTAATTTTTTTTTTCCAGATTTTGAAATGATTAGTAATTTTTTAAACATAGAAAAATATCACAAATTAAAAAAAAAAAAATCACAATAAAATTTTTTAGAAAAATGAAAACAAAAAACTTTTCATTTTTTTTTTTACATTTTTTATTTTGTTTTTTACATTTTTTATTTTGTTTTTTTTGGATGAACATAAAGAAATAATTTTATTTTCTTAAAAAAGACTTTATACTGTAAATATACTGTAGATTTTATACTATAAAATAATAAGATTTGTAATTTGTTTTCAATAGTGTATCACTGCAAAAAATATTGCAATGATAAAACAGTTTCACTTTTAAACTTTGCAGTGGTAAGCGTGGTTGAGAAGCTAAGTGTGCTTGAACTTAGCTTGGCTTGGCTACCTAGAAGGGGGCTCGAGGTTCAACACCCGACTCGAGCAGAGTTGTGTTTACTGAGCCCTAAAGGCAGCACGGAAAACCAATTCCTAGATTTCCCCCCCCACTGGTCCACAAATGAGATTGGACCAAAGCGCTCTGAGCATGCTATAAGCATGAAAGTAGCACTATATAAAAGCTATAAATAAATAAGAAAAATAATTATTCAAACATTAAGTTTCTGGTGTTTCAGTAACATACAAAATGATGAAGAAAATGGAAAATGGATGTACTTTGAGTTAACCATGCAATTGTAGTTTACATCTTGACCAGCATGAACAGTTTTAGTATATGACATAGTTGATCAAACAATGAACTATCTATTGAATGCTAAGGAGTTTGGATTAGGCTTTACAACTTTGAAATTACTTTGGTTTAACCCCAGATTTCTCAAGTTTTTTACTCTAGTTTGAAATGTATGTTATGTATTCTAATTAATTTATTTTTCTCATGTAATGAATTGAATGTTCTATGTTTGTGTCTCTGCTGACTTGACTCAGATATTCAAAATGAAAAAGTTGAACAGGAACTAAGGGAGAGAATCGGTTCCTTCCACAAGGAGGATCTGAATCCAACGGAAACAGCAGTCAAAGTTGTCCTCCCTACAGAAGATGGTAGAGTGACTATTGTGATGACTTCTATTGATTTTATCTGTTGTTCATATCTATTGACCTTGTTAGTAACTGTGTTTTATAAACATGCACACACAACAACATGCAGTCAAAACTAAATATATTGAACTGCTCATTTCTGTTATACATTGACACCATGTATGTCCAGCATACTCGTTTTAATTCAGTAGACACTGAAATCATGTCATTGGGAATGTAACTCGTTCTGTCAGGATGAGGTAGTTTCTAAAATTTGTCTAAATATTTGATGAAAGCTCAATGCTCTTCTTCCCCCCTATCTAAAAAGTCACATTCATAAACAATTTGGGGGGGGGGGGGGGGGATTAGAGCTACTTGTTCTGTGTTTGAAGTCACTACCCCATGAAGCTGAATAAAACCTCATTGTGACATTTCTGTATGTGATATTTCTGTTTCCGAAATTAAAAAAAAAATACTAGAAAGAAACATTCTCTAAACTTCAAATTGATTGGCTAGCACACAGATAAACTGACATTTAAAAACTAGAAAAGCAAGAAGGGAAACAATATAATTATATTTAATTTTAGACGTACTGAATTAGAGTTAGTTAAATACATTTTCTGACACCAGTGGGTGGCTGCCTGTGGTATGTGTTACAGACTATCATCATGATGGTCCCAGGTTTGAGCCTGCCCTGCCTCCATCCTCTCATGCAAGAGGTCTGGGGTAAAATGCAACAATTTTCACTTCGAAAAAGAAAGTCTGAAAGTTGTAAAAAAAAAAAAAAAGTTAACCAACAAAACCAGTCTAGAAGTGCAAGATGATTGCAACTCAGCCCATAACTTCACATCACCTTGTTTTGGTCTTTTAATACAACCACATACAAAATTCAAACCACATTTTTGTTAAAAAAACAAAACAAAGCAAGTAGCTTAATCTTGTCTGTTAGAGTGTTGACTCAACAGGCAATTTCAATTATTTTTGATAGTAACTGCCCACAAATCTGTCATTCCACATCTCTATTAATTTATTCATGTTGGTTTTAATCTAGGTGAAAAACATTATACATGTTTCATTAAGTCTGTGTACTTTCTGTTCATCAAGTCTTTATATTTCAATTGCTTAAAGCTTTTTTTTTTAAGTGTGTTTCATTTACTTGGTGTTTTAGTGTTTAGCATGAATGGCTTGCTATTGTTTTGTGTAATGATGATGTTCATTTATACAAGTTTATTTTCTGGCTAAAACCAGATATTCATCATGAAAAGGTTGAACAGGAACTAAGGGAGAGAATCGGTTCCTTCCATAAGGAGGATCTGAATCCAACAGAAACCACAGTCAAAGTCGTCCTCCCTACAGAAGATGGTAGAGTTGATGTTGAACATGTAGCCAGACGCTAACACTCATTTACCTTTTTGTGTCTAATCCAATCATCCATCCATCC
The DNA here is from genome assembly GCA_030265305.1 of Biomphalaria pfeifferi. NCBI lineage: Eukaryota > Metazoa > Mollusca > Gastropoda > Planorbidae > Biomphalaria > Biomphalaria pfeifferi. The sequence continues at coordinate 351,900 of JASAOG010000226.1, read as the reverse complement.
CCCCCTCCCTTCGTACAGCCTTCTTCCCAACAGTAAACTAGAGTGGCTAAATATTTGAACTATAATATGATAAGGAACATGCTTCAAAACATATATGCTAATTATTTTGCAAAGATAGTCTATGTATGCTAGTGGAAGAGAATTCAATACTGGGCTAACTAGTTTTCTGTTGGGAAAATGTTGCATTTGCATTGCTTCTAAACCTTTTTTTTTTTTTTTTTTAAATGTTTTCTTATGATCAGCTTCATTTGTCATTGTGTCAAGACTTGAGCCGTACAATGTAACTTTTTAACTTCATGTCTTCCTTAAGTTTCTTTAGTCATTCTAACCAGCATTAGCCCAGTCATTTTAATTCAACAATTTAATTGCAATTTGCAGATTTCGAAAACTTTCTGCTTTGTTTAATACAAATGTAATTGCTTGTATTTTAATGAAATAATTAATTCATTTCAGTCAAATAAAAAAGTGAACTTTTGATTTGAAACAAATTATTTGTACTCATTATTTCTTGATTATTTTCTCATTTGTGTGTCATTTATTTCTCTAGATTTAGAAGTTAAAACTTTCAAATTCTCTTTTTTTTCCTTTCCAGAAATATGTCTACAATTATTTTATTGTTTTCTTGTTTTCTCCACAAATCAGTCAAAATTAAACAAACAGATTTACTTCTAATCTTGTTCAATACATTTTTTTATTTTTGTGTTAATTTTTTTAAAAATGTTAGGGAAAAAAAAAAAAAAAGTACTTCCTGACTTTAACATTTCAGAATTTTTTTTTCTTTTTAAGGCAGTCTTTTGTGTGTCAGAGTGTTAAAACAGCTTACAGTATCTTGATAAGAATCAATGCTAACAAGACTTGTTCTATTGTGACTGAAATCTATAACATATCTATTGATCTGCCTAACCTTTGACCTATTTTGTTTTCTTTCTGCTTCTCTTTTATGTTTGATAAACTTACCTGCTTATGCCAACAAAATTTCTTTTCATTTATTAAACCTTCTAGACATTTTATTTGTTAGGGGAAGGTGTTGCAATTTCTTGTATTGTTGATTCAATTCCAATTTATTTTGAAAGCAATTTTTTAAAATTTTGTATACGATCAAAATTAAATTAAAAAAAAAAAAAATAGATTGAAATAAAAAAACAACATGCAATTTTATTCTTTCTGACATTTTTATTTGTGGTTCTCTGAGAGTCGTATTGACCTTATTGTCAGATCTTCATATCATGCTGACCTGTGGTTTGGTCTCTTCCTCAGTTATTGAACAAGAGAAGCAAGAGCAGGAACTGAAGAACTCCATCAACTCCTTCAAGAGGACCAGCTTGAAGCACACAGAAACACAGGAGAAAAACCCACTCCCACAGAGCGAAGGTAACAGTCTTGTTCTTTTCTCTCATGGAGTAACTCCTTTAAATCACTCTTTAGCCATGTGACATTAACTTGAAAGCCACCATGGCATCTACCATTAGAGCTAGAGCTTTTTTAAATGTTGATATCTTTGGTTGACTCTTTTAACTGTAGTGGTTTTAGTGAAGAAAAAGTAAGGTGCCTCTTTCAGACCTGGCAATCTCTAGAGCATACAATGCTAAGTTCATCTGTTTCTATGAATGATGGTTGAAACAATTAGCAGCCATCTTTACTTTCCCCAACTATGTCAGGTACCCATCAGAGTTTGCTGGACTCAGCGGCTTCCTGAAATCCAGAAATTCAAAATCATAAACCTGGAACCTCAGTTCTGAAACCGAGCGCTTTACCACTTGGCCCCCCAACCCTTTTCATGACAATGAGGTTTTTAACTGCTGTACTGTCAACTATCATATTCCAAATTAAAAATGTACTTCCCATGATTTCATCTTATTGTTAAGAGATCAATTTGTAAACAATAGAAACACTCTGATCCATCTTCAAGTGTTTTTTTGTCTTGATTAGAAGAGGATTTTGTTTTTACTTTAAATTTCAAGAAATGCAGGTTTAAGTTCTGAGTAAACTACTGAGGTTAACTCTTGATTAAACTACTGAGATAAACTCTTGATTAAACTGCAGAGATGAACTCTTGATTAAACTTGTTACTTAAGTAATTCTTGTTTTAACATTGACCTGTTCTTGGTATCCAAGAAATACCTCCCATGCCATTTGTTTAATGATCTCAGAGATTGTTTGTAAAGACTCCCCACAGTCTTTAAATCTTCTTCCCAGTTCTTGTCTTCTGATTTCTTCCCAGTTCTTGTCTTCTGATTTCTTCCCAGTTCTTGTCTTCTGAATTCTTCCCAGTTCTTGTCTTCTGATTTCTTCCCAGTTCTTGTCTTCTGAATTCTTCCCAGTTCTTGTCTTCTGAATTCTTCCCAGTTCTTGTCTTCTGATTTCTTCCCAGTTCTTGTCTTCTGATTTCTTCCCAGTTCTTGTCTTCTGAATTCTTCCCAGTTCTTGTCTTCTGATTTCTTCCCAGTTCTTGTCTTCTGATTTCTTCCCAGTTCTTGTCTTCTGAATTCTTCCCAGTTCTTGTCTTCTGATTTCTTCCCAGTTCTTGTCTTCTGATTTCTTCCCAGTTCTTGTCTTCTGATTTCTTCCCAGTTCTTGTCTTCTGAATTCTTCCCAGTTCTTGTCTTCTGATTTCTTCCCAGTTCTTGTCTTCTGAATTCTTCCCAGTTCTTGTCTTCTGATTTCTTCCCAATTCTGTCTTCTTTTCTTGCATGCAGTTTTGCCTTCGATTTAATGGCATCTTTTACTAAATTTTGTGTCTATTATCTATAGCCTTTTAATTTCAACTCAAAAGCCTCTTTTACCTTGAAATTTTCACCTGAAAGCCTCCATGACATCTCTTGCCCTGGCACACACTCTTTCAAACTATCCCCCCCTCTCTTAGTATAAAAAACTTAACATTTATCTCGAATAAACTCCAAACTTTTCTGTTTTAGCCATTCAGCTAGAAAAAAAAGAAACTGAGCTTCGCCAGTCTATTGAGGGTTTTGAAAAGAATCAGTTGAAGCATGCTGTTACAGATGAGAAAGTGAAACTCCCAACTAAAGAAGGTACAAGTTGCTAGTAATTTGTATTTTCTTAGCTAGAACATCTCTGTGTTTTTTGTCACCCAGATCATGTAGATGCCCTTTTTTTTTTGTACTTAATGTTGGTTATTATTATTATTATTATTATTTTGTAGATGCACTTTGTTAGCTAGCACATCTGTATATTATTTTAGCTAAAAAAAATCAAAATCTTAGTGTATTTAATATTTGGATATTTTTTAGCTAGAAAATCTTGGTGTAGGCGTATTTACTTAAAAGAACATCTCTGCATATTTTGTTAGCTAGAAAATCTGTAATGTAATTTATCTAAATCCCTCTTGATGTAGTTTGTTAGCTAGAACAGCTGGATGTTTTGGGGCATCATTTGATATTTATTGTTTGTATCATCCTCAGAAATTCTTGAAGCCAAAAAACTTGAGAAATAAATCAGAGCAGTGATCATTGTGGATGAGTCCAGTGAATGGTGAGGTCAGACCAAGGCAGGGACACTTACAGCATGCAGACAAATCTGGCAGGCAGCAGACAGCAATTTTCTCAACATAGATCAGCCACTACGTTTGAAATGAATTCTTTTAGAGCTCATAAGTTTGTTCAAGATCAACAAACTATTTTAATTTTCCTCCATTGAAAACATTTGATAGAAAAATGTATTTTTTAATCACAAGGAATCTCAAGCCTAAGTTTTTGTCCTTGACCTTTTTGGTCTGTTTCTGCCAACATTCTAAATCACATGTTTTGGAAACAAACAAAGCATACACATATCTCACCAACATCAGAATTGGAAATTTTAAACTGATTTTTTGTATCAACATTTTTAATTAGTCAAAATTACTCTAAGCATTATCAGCAGTTTTTTTTTTCACCAATAGAAAAGAAGTACTTATACACTTTGCGTAATGATTGGCTATCTGCGTCTGTCAAGAAACTTGTTTGTTTCCACTTCATTGACCTAAATATCATACTGTTATTGAAGCCTGTACATAAAGTGCCTATTATATACCACTGGATCAATTGTATGTTGAAACTTTTTGACTTTTTTTGTCGTTTATCATTATTTTTTTTTTTACAGTTTATTTTGACACTGTGGCCATCTTGGTAAACAGCTTACTTAAAGATGGTATTACAAAAATCTTTTTGATTTTAAAACCTATATTAAAGTGCTCTTAATCTTATTGGCTTTGAATTTATTCAAATTTGCAGAACTGTTTTTGCATTTATTCTAAGCTGTGTAATATAAGGAATTTTACCATTTCTAGTTTGTCACAGAACAGATACAGAAATGTTTTTCATTAAACAGGTTTAAGGAATATGTTTATCTTGCTTTGAGTACAAACTTGTATATCTCAATGTTTGGCATTACATTTTTTTCTTTAACCATGAAGATTTTGTTTCTGATGTACCTGAAATATGCACACATTAATTGACCATTGCTTCTACTATAAGGTCATGTGCTTTAATTACCACTGACCATTTTGTTGTTACTTTGGTCTAATTCATCTAGTTACCTCTGCTTTAGAATCATAGTCAAGTCTTGGTGATGTTTGATTGACTAGCATTGATGATTATCTTATTTTTGTTGACTTGGCTTACCCGCCTTACCTGTGGGATGGACGTGGGTCAAACTGTGCCACCTGTCGGCGGAAGATTTTGAACAAATTTTTAGCAATATTGAACTTTTTCTTTAATTATTGGGGGAGGGGGGGGGCTGTCATTGATGAAGTGCTGTCTTTTTCTCTTCCAATTGTTATTGTAGCAACATTCCTGCAGCTGACAACACTCAGCCTTGAACATTGCATGTAAGAGCATCAAATCAGATCATGTACAGTTAGTTCATATTAAACATTGGTTTCTGTAGCACAGCCACAAGTGTTTTGTTTCCTTTCTTTGAGTGTTTTGTTTCTGTGTGGGTCTTTTTAGTTTAAGCTCAGAAATAACTGATGTTAAAATTTTTTTCTTACTAAAGTTTGTTTCTATATCAGGGTGGGTTGAGCTATTTATAGAAATTTTGAATGCCGACTGATGAAATGGGTCAAGGTCATCTGTACACACATTTTATTATTCAAAGTTGTAGACAAAATTTTTACTTTGCAGTTGAAACCAACTCTGTCAGTCTCACAAAATCACGTGAACTCTGAGAATTATCTAATGATGATGTGCTCAGAAGAAATCTAGAGAGGACATTTCATATATCATGGGGATAGACTACCACACTAATCTAGACTGCTGTTTGATTCTATCATAAATGTACTTTGAAAGATTTCTGAATGAAAAACATAACATCTTTTTTTCCCCTTTCGTCTTGTTTCATTTCCATGTATGAATAATGAAGTGTTGTTTTTTTGTTAAATATTACTTTCATCTAGACTAATTGTAGATTGAACCTGCACCAACAGTGTACAGTGTATTATATAGGTTAGGCTTGATTGTGTATATTAGTTATATGACATTCACAGTGGAACTTCATTATCATACTCCCCCCCTCCTTTCCATTCTATATAATGGTTTTGCATTATTTGTAAGAAATATGAAAAATTAAGATCACAGCATAGTCACTTCAGCTTCAACATGAACATGAAGACATAGCCTTATTGTTATGAGAGCAGAAAGGGTTAACAAATGCATGAGTGTGCTTCCTTCACTTACACAGAAGTTGTATAGAGTTGTCCCCCATTCCCCTTGAAAGAATGATCTTCATATTACCTTTATCCCAACTCATCCCTGCTCACAAACAAGTTCAAGTCTCTAATTAACATGGAGGACTGCCTGGTAGTGTTTGATGGTCACATGAAACTTGAGTTGATACCCTGCCAACCTGCAGAAGGTTTGGGCTTTGATTTTAACTCTGAAGTAGCACATAGCTACTTATAGGACTTATCTTTTTCTAAGAAATGTCTGTAATTTTTAAGATTAGAAAAGATGAAAGTAAGAACCCATTTTAAAAATACTTAAAGGGAGATTATTCTATCATATTCAAGCATACATAAGTGTCAAGGGTATTTCCCTTTCACCAAATCTCAAATGCTAGATGAAGTGACTTATGAAGTGAAGAAACTGAATGAGGACCTTGCCATGAAATTTTATTAACTCAAATCTTCTTGTGCTGGTGTACTGTGTATTTGTAGACACTGTGCCCACCCTTATGATACCTTAACCATATCCTCTTTGAATGCCCCTTCCTAATCCACCTTAGGCAGACCCTACTTCCACTACAGCCCAACATAACCAACACCCTGTATGGCAGTTCTGAACAACTGAAGAAAACAGCACACTATTTTTCCCTGGCACAGTCTGCAATAGAGCAGCAAAAAGACCCTACTTCCACTACAGCCCAACATAACCAACACCCTGTATGGCAGTTCTGAACAACTGAAGAAAACAGCACACTATTTTTCCCTGGCACAGTCTGCAATATTATTGAGCAGCAAAAAGAATATCCCATGACATCCTTCAAATACTAAAGAGAGCATGACTTCGATGAGTCTATCAGATATTCATTTAACACTCAAAAGTTCAACAAAGGCATCAACATGTTTTTCTGTAGTCACTTTTTTATCAAAAGGTAAAAACTGAATCAAATTGTTGAGTTTGAAAAACAGAAATACAAACCAAAATTTTACAGAAGCGTACACAATTCATTGAGACATTTAACTGTACACAAATGTACACACAATAATTTAGCTTTACTTGCACAGCCTTTTAAACACCATATTTACACTTATAATCTTAAGTACTATGCTGCTAGCTTTCTCAGCTTAAGGTATTGAACAGATTTTAATTCTAGATGCATAGTTAGTGGTTAAATTTTGTGCTACTGACTTCAAACCTATACCATAGGTTCTTTTTAAGACATTAAAATAAAGACTTATAAAAATATATCAACACTAATTTAAGGTTACAGAATACAAGAGAGCTTTTCATTCTGTTTAAAATCTTCTAGTACCTGTAATAAAGTTGAAATTGTGAAATGCATCCTGTTACTTAGTGCCATTAGAGCATGGAACATGTGGCCTGAATTAATCAGAAAAGCCAAACTCTAACCCTAACTCTACCCTAACAGACTTTTAGTCTCTAATTAACATGGAATAAGCTTAGGATTTTATTACCTTTTTTTGGAAAGAAAATCTGTAATTTATAGGACAAGAATGCACTGCTCCAGCTAAATATTAACATAAGATGTCTGTAATTTATAAGATAAAAATGCAATGCTCCAGTTAAATATTAACATAAAATGTCTGTAATTTATAAGATAAGAATGTAATGCTCCAGTTAAATATTAAGATGTCTTTTGATTTCATTAGGAAAAGATCTGAGTGAAACATCAAAGAGGGGAAATAACTTTCAGGAAGCAGACTGCTTGTAACGGAGAAAAGCAGAGGCAAAAAATTAGCTCATATATTAAAGTTTAGCATAATTTGAGAAAATAAACATCATTATCTAGGGATGTGTGTGAATGTCAATTGACATATTGGTATTATTTAAATGTACAGGCAATATCATTTTCAGCAATTCAATAAATAGATTTTATGGTTCAATAAAATAAGCACAACAGTTTGTTCACTTCTTGTTCATTAGCGTTCATTGAACATTCCAGCAGATGGTCTACAAGAAATTGATTGTCAGCTTGTTTAAATATGGAGTCCAAACGTTCATATCTGAACAGATTTAAATTGTCACATGATCTTTCAAATTCAGAAACGTTCATGTGGCATGAACACAACCTTTCACCATCAAATTTCCCCCTTCGTAGTCATACAAAACTGGCCAGATAAAGTAATCGATTGTTTTTGCACGAGACTGGTCACATGACCACCACAAGTTATGTCTGCTGCTATCAAATCTGGCGTCTGCTGTGTGTAGTTTCATGGGTGGTTTCTGAATGGCCATTTGCCACGTGACTAAAGCACATTGATGGATGTATTTTTGCACTGCATGATGGGAGGACCATGTAGAAGAAATGGAATTGGATGTACTAAAGTGCTGCTTGGCAAGCTGAAACAAAGAGACAAGAAACAGTTTTGATATTTATCTATAGAATATCCAAATCAATCATTTCTAATTTTAAACTAATAAAGATACACATGTACCAGAATATATAGTGATGATCCACTGGTGGTTTTTGGTCATTTAAAAGTTAGAGTAAAGTAGTTCTTAAAGGCCTTGCAATGTATATGGCAGAAGATGTATGTCATTTATTTCTATGGCAGATGGTAAAGGATGGTGTCATGTGGCCATCACAATGACCAACTGCTTTTACTTTCCTCAACTAATGTCAGTAACCCATCAGAGTTGGGTCCAGTAAGGTTGGTCCTAAAGATCCGAAAGTTCAGAATACCAGTCTTCACTGAGATTCAAACTCAAAACCCACAGTCTGGAAGACAAGCGCTTTACCACTCAGCCACCAAGACCCATGATTGCTCATTTAGGCATTAATAAATGTAATCATTTACAGACTTGACAAAGTTTTAGACAATCCTAGAGGAATGACATTTATTATGGCCCAAGCCTAAGCTCTTAAAAGGACAGTAGGTAGTTAACAGGTCTATCTGGTTGTTCCATAGATGACCTTCCTCACCCTAAGGTCAAAGTTAGTCAACAATCACAAAGAGGAGTGGCTCAACCAATGGGCATCATGAAACACAGGCAGAGCCATGTACAAAGAAATGACTACGCCTAACAAACTGGACAGTATTAACTTCCTCCCCCCGCAAAGAACAATCTACAACTTTCCAACTAAGAACAGGACACACACCACTATTAAATTACCATCTGAACAAAATAAACTCCACACAACTCCCCATTTGCAGACACTGTGCCCACCCCTTTGAAACCATAAACCATATCCTCTTTGAATGCCCCTCCCAAATCCACCTTAGGCAGACCCTACTTCCACTACATCCCAACATAACTAACACCTTGTACGGCAGTGCTGAACAACTGAAGAAAACAGCACTTTTTTTTTCCTTGGCACAGTCTGCAAAAGAGCTCACAGCTCAGCAGCAATAAAGCTGGCTAGAAGAAGAAGAAGAAGAAAAGGACAGTAGAGGATGGCTGTAGGAAGGGAATAAACCCAGGAGAATGGCATTGACAAACCCAAGACCATTGCCCTGACAGCCTAGAGCACATACCACATGACCAGGCAACCATCATATCATAGATCAAATATGGAGTTATTTTCTTTAGCTGAAAAAGCTGCCATAACATATAGACAATGTGTGTTTTTCATTAATTAATTTATTTTGTATAATTAGCATGCATAAACAAAAATGATCACACTTTTGATAAAAAACCAACTTACTTCTGATATATCAGCTCCATTGACTTTATCAAAGGTCATTCTTAGTCTTTGGCCAATAACATCAGCAACTTCTGTAGGCAATGGACAGACCTGGACTTCCGGCATAATAGTGACCTTCAATCAAACAAAATAAAAAACAAATACAGATTATCAAATCTGATGGTTATGAGACTAGAAAGGTGTCAGATTAACAAACGCTAGCTCTACTTCAATTAATTTTAAGCATATGTCAAAACAAATTCTATTTATGATGTAATAAGATATTCTCTTAAGACTTTCAAACCACAATATGACCTTAAATGTATCAAATCAAATCAATCTCTTTCAAGGGATTATAAAAAAACAATAGATAAAAAAGAAAAATTTATTGATGTAAAAAATACATAAAACATGATTTCAGCTTTCACATACTTTACTAAATTACAATTCAGCCTACATACATTCTAAAAATATATAAGTAGACCTAAAACATTATATAATAATTACATCAATTGGCATCAGACTATTGAGTGTGTTGGATTATGGAGTGTCATCAAGAGTGAATGGTAGTTAAAAAAAAATACTGTAAAGATAACAATGCTATGTGGGTATTACTGGACCCTTAACAATTCTACCCTGAGCAGAGAGCATGGGTTGTAACCATGTTTCCTGGTTGGTAAGGATTAGAGGTGACTAGGTTACAGGTAATTAAATTTCATTTGTTATCACACATATTGTGACCATTGTCTCCACAAACAAAAATTAGGATATACACTCTTGTCTTTATTCAAGTTTAAATAATGCATTAAGGACTTGCAATATCTTATTATTAGTGTATTAAATTAGAATAGGAAAGTAAATATCCTTTCAAGTATTACCAGGGTAAAAACTACATAATTTTTAGACATTTTCCATGATGCTTTAAACCAGTAATGGAACACAGCTATTAGCTTAGCCTTCTTTGCTGGCAAACAAATATTAGCCAAGTCCTCCTTGAATGCACCACATCAAACTTAAACTTAATTTTTCTTATTTTGCATGAAAAATGTGTTTATTTTAAAATGTTTGACATGTTTTGGATGTTCCTTCAGATAATATACATTGTAGTCCAAGTCTCCTGAAGGTTGACAAGGGATGACAGCGGGCAGGACCTGAGACCATTGGGACAACCAAACGACAGTCCAGCATGCATCCCACACGACCAGGCAGCTATCCGATATGCATGACTGATTTTATTTTGTAACTTAAAGTTCACTCTGATTAACTCACTTTCTTTTTTTTTTTAAATATATATTAATGAGGAAAAAAAAGGTTACTTACAGCAGAGGTTGGATTGGTTAATATGTAGCCAATCACACGTTCAACACTTTGTAGTACCAAGGTGCTAACCTCATATGAGCTCTGGACATATCAAAGTAGTTAGTTAATATATTTCTGAGTAATTACAAATGAATATAACTAAAATATACATATCAAATAAGGTTTTAGAAGAAAAGTGCATCAAAATGAATTGTTTGAAATAATTACCATTAGAATACCACATAGAAATTGAGTAATTTGGTGTTCATCTTCTTCTAGTTCTTCCAGACTTTCCTTAGCATCCATCCATTCCTGCACAGACCAAATAGATAGAGAACTTCTTTCAATAATTTCATGTCAATCTAATCTAGTTAACTTAAAATAAACTACTCTAATTTATGCCATGCGTTGTTATAATCAGTTAAGAAAAGATGATATATTAGGAATTGGTCATCATAAACATTTATTGATTGATTTGGATTGAAATTCTTCCATCAAGATTTAATCTATACACTTTAAAAACATAAAGTAAAGTTCCCCTTTCAGACCATATGACCTATACGGCAGATGATGTAAAGCTCATCTGTTTCTGTGGCTCTTGGTTAATGAGGGTGTCATGTGGCCAGCACAACGACCAACAGCCTTTACTTTCGCCAACTAATGTCAGGTACCCATTAGAGCTGGGTGGACTCAGAGACTCAGATGCGCCCAAAGATACCAGAATTAAAAATCCCAGTCTTCACCAACATTCGAACCCAGGACCTAGGTTCAGAAGCCACCACACCTTCTGTATACTGCGCTGAGCAGTTTATTATTTTCTTTTGGCACCAATTGAGGGCATCTTTATTTTACATGTACACTTATGTGATCAGTAATCAGAGTTGTTGAGATTCAAATGACAAAACAAAACATATTTCTATATACTGTCTGAAAGTACCTGAGATTCTAAAGTTGTATAAGCTACAGCAATATTGCTGGGACGACACTTTTCACTTATATTTTCAGTCAGTCGATTGTCAGTTCTCATTCTTGGCTTGGGGCTGCTGGTGGCTGGACTTTGTTTGGGGGTAGTGATTTCTGGGCTTAGCTTTGTGGCATTGGATGGAGTTGGTTTTGAGGTGGCATGGGTTGGAGTTGGCTTTTGAGTGGGGTTTGCTGGACTTGGCTTTGAAGCAGCATTTGCTGAGCTTGGTTTTGTGGTGCTTGGTCTTGGGGGAGGTGTTGGATGATTTTGAGAGAGTCTGAATCAAAATAAAAAGTTTTGTTGACAAGAGTTCTCTGTGTATGATTTTTATTTGGACTATATAAAAAAAAAACTATTTTAGTTTCTAGAGATAGTAACAAACCTAGATTTAATGAAACAATAAACTAAGGTTTACTTTTGTTTTAACGAATCATTTTCAGTCTTGATTGCCTGCAAATTAGATTCCATCTTTTTAGTTTCCTCTCTGGCCTTCATGGCAGATTTTTGTGCAGCTTCTAAAGCTGCCTTAGATCTCTTGCAGTCATCTCTGAGGTTAGAGTTCACGGTCTGATGTTCTTTGATTGTTAGCTGAAGTTTCTCTATGTGTACTTTCAAAGCTTCATTTTCTAGTTTGACTCTTTGCAGTTCTGCTGAGACTGCTTCAAACTGGCCAGGCTTTAGAACAAGAAAATAAATCTTTTACTTAGCCGTTATTCGTGTTTACAAAAAAAAACAAAAAAAAAACGCATAAACACATGCTGTCAGTGCTACTGTAATGAATAATTCTTTTCTTTTTCATTAAGAAAAGCAATGGGAAATAACTTTTGTTAGTTTTCTATACTTAAAAATATGTATAGGTTATATCCCTTTGACCATATACGATCTTTACACGAGTGGGTTGGGCCCAATGTATTGGAGATTATCACGAACAATGTCAAGGACGCTAGCAAAAAAATGAGCCAAAATTGAAGTTTAATTTTGTTATGATTGCACTAGCCTATAATTTTAAAGGGCACAACTCTCTCCTCATTGTTTTTTAATAGGCTTTAAATTGCGCCATCGTCGTAGAGAGAAAGTGATGTACTTTTTACGAAATTATTTTGTACTACAAATGGAAGAGCTAATTAAATATGTGCTCTAAAATTATCATATATCTTTAAAAAAAAAAAACTAGCTTATCAGCACTTTATTGTGTACACCGGATACACCAAAAAAGCGAGCTATTAATAGTGTGGAAATCGCCTATCATGAGGATATCTAATTTCTCATCCTATGTTTCTTTTCTTTATTCACTCTCAAACTCTCTGTTCATCTTCTGTGTCTTCTTCTTCCTGTCAATCCATCTTTGTCCACTTTCTGTGTCTCTGATTCTCCCACCCAGTGCTACACTCTGGCAGAACCTGCGACGCCGCTGACCCCAAGCTGTATCGGCACTTTGGATACATCAGCTGCGTGGAGTGGGGGGACTGATGTGTGGGCGACATCGTTCCGACCGCAGCTAATGCCCATCCATTCATCTCATTTCCATGAGATGATCCATGTTAGCTTTGCGACTGAAGGAGGCCATGGATAGATAGAACTCTCCCACATTCTCGTGGTTTGTTTTCTCTATTCCTGTCTTTCATAATTCTAAATATTTTCCCCTATTTGTCTGTCTTTCCATCTCTCCATTTTTTGTTTTTCCATCTCTTACACTATGTCTACACCTCTGTCTCTTTATCTTTTTATCTCTCTCTTCACTCTTTCTGTCTTTTATCTTCTGTCTCTTTATTTTTGTCTCTGTATCTCTCTCTCTCTCTCTCTTGTCTCTTTATCTTTCTGTCTCTTAACCAAGTATATCTCCAGAGGTAAAGATGAACAACTCCCACCCCCTTTTATTTGTTTAGTCCATCACATTGATAGACAGGTGAGATACAATGGACGTAGGCGCTCTCTAGAGGTCACACGAGGGAACTAAGTTTGTTTACTTGGTAGTAAATCTGTACTAGGGGGCTGGACTTCAAGCCACACCTCTACACTGGTAACCGGACAATGAGTTTGTTTATTTTGAGAAAAATCTCAATCACTTGGCTAAACTAGAGGCCGCACCTCTTGACGTGTGCCGAGTAACTTGGATATAAATCTCAATTAGTAGCTGGACTAAAGATCACACACCAAAACGAATGACCCTTAGCTACCAAAAAAAAACAAACCGCTAGATTTCATAGCCCAGTAAACCAGTAACTAATTATTCAGTAGAAAAAAAGTACAAGGCTCAGAATTGTGTATATAAGCGTAAAAGACACGACCAGACATATCTTTAAAGGGAGAGCTGAACACCCTGTACTCATTATTTTATTTATTTAGTCCTTGACACCCTTGACAGACATTGACAATTTTTAAGCCAGAATGGAAAAACACAAAGTGCTAAGAAAACATACTACACTGTAAATCAATATTGCGGTTGGTTTACTTTTCCCAATGTGTAAGTTTGAATATTACTCCTGCGTTAAGTGTGATAATGATATTATTAATAATTTGGGAGTGTCAACTCCTCGTTATTATTTTTTTTTATACTTACGATGCTTACTCAGCCACTGTTTATCAGGCTAGGACGACTTTTTACACACCTGACACCCATAAGCCCTTTTGTAACAGTTACATAAACCACGATAAAATCAGTAATAATTAAGAAAGATGTTTCTTACATACGTTCTTTGCAATAAAATAAAACAAAAATATGCATGTGTGCGTCTTTTTTTTTTTGCATTGTATTAAAACCTTTAGAAAGAAAGCTATTGACTTAAAATATAACGGACAACCTTACAGTAAAGTTTAAAATCACAGAAAATAAAGTGATCTGAAACACCACAATGAGATCTAGCAAACAAAGAAAAAATATGCTGGAATTAAAAGAAACACTTGACCTCTGTTACAAGTGTACGGGTATCTACATGCTTGACTGACCATGCCAATTTTTTTTTTGCCTGACCACTCAACACTATTGCGTATTCCCAAGGAAAAAAAAACGCGTGACGGTCAACACCATCAACCATACACACTACACTAGGACAACATGTGTGTATGCTCACTATGTCTATCTGTCCAGGTTTTTAAAACCAGTCGAACACGGTCTATTTATGTTTTTTTTTTTTTTTTTTTTGCTAAGGAGGGTGTGGATGAGTTTTTTTCTTCTATATTTGGTATTCCTAATGCTCTTATATCTATACAATTATAGAACGAACTAAACATAGATATCAATAATAATACAATTAAATCTATACTTCGGCACCATATAAGGTTCAAGCAATAAATAGGTATAGTTGATGTTCCCGCTGTTAATAAAATATCATATATCGCAAATGAATTAATCTAAAACACTAAATATTGACCTTCAGATTCCAACTATTAACTAACAGCTACTATCCGTATAAAGCCTTTGTGGCCAGAACCAGAAGTGGTCCTTGGACTTAAAATCACAAGCCTGATGATCAGTTGTTGGTCTGAAATTAATATTCAGCAACACAAGCTATTTTTAAGACATGTAGGGATTCGGCACCGGTTTCGGCCGAATATCATATTTTACTATTCAGCAATATTCGGCTCCGGCCGAATATCAAAAAGTACTATCCGGTGCACCCCTAATCTTTATCTTCCTCTCTTCTGTCTCTTTTATCTTTCTGTCTCTTTATCTTCTTGTCTCTTTCTTCTGTCTCTTTGTCTTTCTGTCTCTTTATCTTTCTGTCTCTTTATCTTTCTGTCTCTTTATCTTTCTGTCTCTTACTTTTGTCTCTTTGTTTTTCTGTCTCTTTATATTTCTGTCTCTTTCTGTCCACCATCGCTGTCTGTCATTATGTCTTTCACAGACTCTCTGACCTGTTCCTTTACCTCTCTCTCTCTCTCTTCATCTCTCCCTCTCCCCCTTCTCTCTCTATTTCTCTTAACGACCGTTAACGCAACGCTTTACAGTTTAATATTGCAGGGTTTGCAAAAAAGATTTTTTTCTTTAATCATTTTCAATAGAAAAGAGGAAATTTCCCGCCCCCCCCTTTTTTTTTTGCGTTCCTTAACCTAAGCTTACAATTGTTTATGTCTAAAACTTTTTAATATCACAGATTTAGATTTCGAGGAAGATATCTATAAGTCATTTGGATATTTATTTCAGAATGTGTCATAGACTTTCAGTGACTTATATAAAAACTTACCACTGGTGCGTGAAATTTTGGCGATTTCGGTGATTTGGGAGAACCGACCTTTTCCTCGGAGGATCTTGTTCTTTGTCTCTTCAGATCATCATTTTCACGCTTTAACTCATCAAGCTTCACCCACAGCTGTCCCATGCCAGTGCCGCCCCTGGATGGTCTTGGAGGGGGTGTTGCAGGCATCGGTTTGGAGCAATCAGCCAATAAGGCATCGATAATTTGCTGAGAAAAATAACACCAAGCCATAGAGTGTAACGTTTGTATTATATAAGATAAGATAAGCGAATGTTTTTAACAAGATTATAACGAAATTAATATAGCACATTGCATAATACAACTAATACACTGTAGGCCTACATCAGCAAACATAGTTATAACAAAGTTAATGCAACAGTTAATTTAATAATTATTTTGATAGACATCTGTAAGGTTTTTCAGATCTATAAATATTGTTAGTATTTAATTTTTGCTTGACATCTTTCTTTTTCAAGCATCTAACATTTGCTATTATATAAATAGATTTAGGGATCTTGCACATTGTGATTTGAAAAGATAAGATTTAAGTACATTTATTAAGTTCTTCATAAGCTTGACCCTTCTATTACTATTATTATCTAATAAATTACAGACGTTTCGTCAAAACATAAGATAATTAGGCCTACGTCCTAAGCGTATCCAATTGTTAATCCAGTCGTAAAAGTTAAATAAAGACTTAAAATTTGCTAAATCATTGGTTTTCCTGATACATTCCATTCTCTAATAACACTAGGAAAGAAGAAGCACTTGTAGGAATATGTCCTATCATATGAAATAAGAAATATGTCTTTATCTTTGTGTCTTTCTGATTTATTAGGTTGTGTTTTTGTATTTGTAAGTTTGGCCTATAATTTAGTGTTTTATGTATTTCTGCTACTTTACTTTTTAGTCTTTGGTCCTGTAGTGTCTTTAGGTTTAGCGATTTTACAAATTTTACTAATAATGTTACTGTAGTCAAATGTAAATATTCGTTTGTAATAAATCTCATTGCTCTATTTTACATCTATTTTAATTTCTTTATGTTTTCTTGAATTGACATTCCTCGTCCCATATGCTAGGACAAATTTGTACAAATACTCCTTATTCCCTAGTGCTATAAGAACATGGGATGGGTTGCTTGAGCTAGCCAAGAAAAACAATGACTTGGCAGAATTTAAGTCATTGGATAATATGCATGACTAAATGCATGACGCGTAGGACGTAATCATCTTCTTTTTTGAAGTAACGTCTGTATTGTATAAGAAGATAAGATGATATGTTCCAATCAGAAGATGCATATTTTAAAGCTGTACGAATCGATTCTTTGATGAAAGAATTTAAAAAGCATTATGTCTAAATTGTTATAATTGATTGCGGCGGGGCTATATAAAAAGTTAATGAAAAGCCAACCTGAGCTTTCTCCAGGAGGCTCTTGGATTGTGGATCTTTTCTTTTCAGAAGCGATGCATTAGCCAATGTGGCACTAAAATTTCTGGCTTCTGCTCTCAGGTCTTTTTTGACATCGCCTGACATGGTTTGTACCTGGCCTATTATGACTTGCTGTAGTGGTATTCGCACTAGATGAAAACAAGACTTAGGTTGTCCGTTCACACATAACTTGAAGCAGGACAGAATTTTTTTTTTTTATTTCAAAAACCTGAAAAGTAAATTTAAATGCCCTTACCATAAGAAATGTATCAATTTCGTGTAGTGTGTATTAAAATAATGAGGAGTTTGAATACAATGCAAGTCTTCATCAAGATTCCAACCCGAGACCCCAAGTTATGTTATTGTAGGCCTACACTTTTCAGACCTTGCGATCTATAGGGCAGATGTTCCTATGGCAGACTGTTAACAACGGTGTCATGTGGCCAACACAACAACCAACCGCACTTACTTTTCACAACTAAAGATTTGGGTGGACTCATGGGCAACCTTAAAATCAATCTGGGTAAATCCCTAAGCTCAAAATCCCGGTCTTCTCGGGGATTTGAACCCGAGATTCCCTAGGTTCGTAAGTCGAGCGCGCTACCACTCTGCCCTCATATTGCACAGAAATAACACTGAATACAGTGTAAAGTCTATTGGATATAGATGACATTGAATGTACGTATGGAATACAAGACAGTGAGAACTTTGAATACATTACCAGGAATTTAATATACACAGGATAAATTACTGTGCAATTTACAGGAAAAAGAGGACATAAAAATATCTTTTTTGTTGGGTCTAAAATGTTTAGCATTTAAACAAAATCTCATTGAAAGATTGAAAAGACTACTCATTAAGCTTTACATGTCATCGACCTTACATTAAAAATAAAAATAAAAATGAAATTGTAGATCGAAATGTTAATTAAAGATAAGATTTAACTTATATGCATAAAATAAGAAAAATAAAAAGTTTTATATTTCAAATGTGTAAATCTCACCAAAAGATACAAAAATATAGAAAACAGAACCTGTTGTAAAGTTTGTATTTAACGCCAATGGTGTACATACTAGTTGACGCTTCTATAGCTCACTTACTATTTTACATATTAACTCCCTAAAGGTTTATGTTTAAAATGAACATTTGACTTTGATTACCTTTGATTGAAAAGTTTAACGAAGAAATCAATCACAAAAGATGAAGAATCACGAGTGTGTCACACTTCTAACTTCTACATGTGTGTACCCTGACTGGGATGTGTGTGTACTGTGAACAGGATGTGTAATTCTGGAGCGTGAGTAAGATTGTGTTACTCATCCGCGACAAAAATCGAATGAAGCACGCGCTGCCTTGTGACCTGAATTTCAAAGACACTGCCTGGAACTCTATCGATCCGAAACGCCAGTGCAATGGAGAAGGGAGTTAATCCTAAGAGACGTTACCACACTCTCCTATCCAGGAGTCGGCATTCCCTTTCACACTCTTATTCCAGATGTCCTTCACCATTTTATTGACTTCAAAAATACTCTTCAAATATTTTTTATTAATTGGAATAAAAGGATGTTCTACAGTGACAAAATGATAATGATAATCATCTTCACCTTCAACTATCCCTTAGTCTGTTCGACCCCTGGGGCACCACACAAGATTTGTTGACCGTCTTTCACCATTCCTCTCGGTCCCTTGCCCTTCAACCGCAGGCCCTGTTGTCTCACATCGCCTTCTCTGCCTCTTCTTTTAATTAATTTTCTTAATAATGATAGGCATGAAAATAATAACATGAGTACACCCTTCGAGATATTAAACTACAAATAAAATGTGTTTTTTATTGATATACACAAATATACACAAATGTATATTTAAAAAAAAACAACAATAAAAAACCTTTAATGTACAATTGTACATTACACAAATCTTCAGACTCGAAGACAAGCCTTATTATTATTATTATTATTATTATTATGTCATATAATTAAGCTCACAATGAGAACAATGCATTTCAACAATATTTTATAACTAACGCCCTCTATTGTCATGCTTGGTGTAAACAAGTTTTATTTCACAATTTCGTAGTTGGAACAAAGTAAAGTGATGCACAGACACGTCAGAACTGTTGACCTGATTCTTTTCCTAAACAAACTGTTAAACAAATGTTTTCTTTTTTTTCCCCAAATAAAGACCAATTTATTTAAACAAAAAGAGCACAATAACTTAAGTGTCGGATGACGTCAAAATTGTCGTAAAAGCTATAAATAAAAAAAAATTAAATAAAATAACATAGACCTCTCATTTGACCCCGAGTCCGAGATTGGTGACGTTTGATCGTGCGGAGATTGGGTCATCTGTATATCGAAGGAGTCTCCACTTCTTGTATAAAGCACAATGAACAAACGCTAAGTTGTTGTTGAATTTTGTGTAACACTCAGGAGGCGTTATGTGAAACAGTGTGGTCGCAGTGTATGAAACAGTCTGAACGAATAGCTGGAAACAGTCTGTACGCAGTGTATGAAACACAGAAACAGTCTGAACGAATAGTGGGAAACAGTCTGAATACAGTGCATGAAACACCCAGGACGAATTGCGTGTAACACACTGAAGCAGTGAATGAAACAGTCTGAACTAATGATACTATCATAATTTCATTTCATTCTTCTTCATGCAATATGTAGCTGATTCCAATTGCTTCTAAGAATACGCTGTCATGGGACCAAAATATGTTTTACTGATTCTTCGACTAGGTCACTACCCTAGGACTTCAACTCAGTAGCAATATTTAAATCCAGAATACATGCAAGTTTCAATTTCTTTCTCATCGCTCAGGGATTACTTGCCCTTGTCATCTAAATATGGATTTCTCTGAACACGTGGACGCAACAGTAGCACACAAATGGAGGTCAGCTAGCAAGCAGTAACACAATGGACGTCAGCTACCAAGAGTAATACACAATAGACGTCATCTAGCAAGCAGTACACAATGGACGCCAACTAGCAAGAGTAATACGTAAAAGATTTAAGTCATTGGTTAATTTGCATGACTAAATGTATGACGTGTAGGACGTAATCATCTTCTTTTTTGAAGTAACGTCTGTATTATATAAGAAGATAAGAATACACAATAGACGTCATCTAGCAAGCAGTACACAATGGACGTCAACTAGCAAGAGTAACACACAATAAACGTCAACTAACAAGAGTGTCACATCGAAAGATTTCAACAACTAACGAAAGCACTTGCTAGGCAATGCACTTGAAAATATTCAAGAATTATCTTCTTATGTAATACAGACGCTACTTCAAAAAAGAAGATGATTACGTCCTACGTGTCACGAGCTAATGCTGCTCAAACATTGACTGCAGTTGATTACTATACCGATAAATTTGGGACTTAAATAATAATAATAGCAAATCATTAACAGAAAATTGTCCAACATTACAGGCAAGGATTTTTTTTTTAATATGTGGAGTAAAGTTGAGCCAATTACTATATATATATATACATAGATATAGATTTTGTATTAATGTTATTGGTGTTCAGCAAGACTTTTAAAAATATAGAATTTCTTTATAGAAAATCACATGAATATTTACAATGAATTAAAAATTCTTTCAAGCGAACTTTTGTTTTGCTTTAGAAAAAAGTATAAATACGAGGTTTTGAACCTCGGTGTGTGATCAACAAATGGCGTTACCGAAATGAGAAATGATTGGTTGGATCAACAATTCATCGATCTGGAACTACACGCTCAGAGCTCCCCAACCACCCGGCCCCAGCTCCCCGTTAGTTCCAGCGTAGAGAACACGTGACCAGTGTGTCACAAAAGCCTCATCAAAAAAAAAAACAACCCCCATAAAAATCAATATGTCTGCTCACCCAGTGGGAAGAGAACTGCTGCTTCCTCGGCCGCCATGGTCCTTGCAGGATTAAGAGAGTTGGTGTGCGCTGACTGAACTGGGAATATAAACACACTGACAGCAACTGTCTAGTCTAGGCGGATGTCACTTGAAACATTCACACCTGACACTGAGCCGGCTACTACAATTACGACTAACACAGTATCACTCTTCTCTATCAGAGCGAAATTATCAAACATCGTTTGAATAGGACAGTTTAAAACGAAGTCCAATCACCGTCTCACCAGAAAGGAGACAGCTGTAAGTACCAACTTGATCTTAGCCACTTACTGTTTCAATTTTTAGTTGCCTCCCTTTGTGGCATCTATAAATAGCTTTGTAGTTCGACAATATATATATATATGATATTTACTTTCTTAAAAAAAACACTTTTTGCATTTTAGAAATGTATGATAATTAGGTCAACTAAAAAAAAAACTTTGTCATTCGGAACATGCGTTGGAGTTTCCCGTGACAAGAAATTTATGAGAATCTAAAGACGAAGTTTTCACGTAGGCTTAACGCCTTAAGCGCTAGTGTCAAACGGAATTCTGTCCAACTGGAGACAAGGCTAGATCAATGAAATGTCTAAAAGAATCTAGGCTTGAGCTCCCAGAACTTGACGTAAGATCTGAAGGTAATTTCCCATAAATATTTCGGTGCGTAAATTCCACCAGAAAATGAGCCATTTGAAAGTAAGTAGGTTTACTTAGAATATAATCTTAAGTTGAACAGATAAAGCAATTTGAACTCATAATACATGTAGGCTAATTAGGATGGCATAAAATATACATTTGTATTTATGGATGTAAGCATGATTTTATATACAGGAAGTTTAGTACTTATAACTATGTAAGAAGTTAATATTAATTAGGTTTTTAAGACAGCTTGATTTGTTGAATAGATTGATATCAACTGTAAAATTATTAGTTTTAATTTACAAAAAGTTTGAATGTAATTATGATGTCCTGTTGCTTTAAACATTTCAAAACAACACAATTTTAGAATATGCCACGAGAGAAGACATATTAATAATAAAGCAGTCTTAGACGTATCGATATAGACAGAAAGACAGACAGCGAGATAGATAAGATGGACAGAGATAGATAGATAGATAAATAGATAGATAGATAGATAGACCGATAGATAGATAGATAGATAGATAGATAGATAGATAGATAGATAGATAGATAGATAGATAGATAGATAGATAGATAGATAGATAGATAGATAGATAGACCTTTATGGTACTATGGTAAAATTTGAGTTTTAGTCATCTATAAAATTACATGCAATTGTGATCAAACTTTTTGTTTATAATTTCTACCTCCTAATTTGCAATTATGATTATGATTCAGGTAAGCTATTCTGTTATAATACTCAAGTGAAATAAGTTATAATTCTGCTATTTGATTTTCTTTCTAACCTACAATTATGTTATAATTCTTTGAAATGCTTATCTGCTGTTACTGTTAGTTTAGTCTACCATTAATCTACGCTGTAATAAATCTGTTTAAAGCGAAGACTTGTTTATCTTGTACCTAGACTTGACTGTCACATAAATGGCAGAGACGAGTGTAACAATAAGGAAAGACTCACCCCGGAAGAAAAAGTCACATTCCTCCATGTCTGCCTCTTTCTCGGAATGCCAGAGTCCAGCCTCGGACGCTGGGATGACCATGGCGTCCTCTAGGATCGACAATGATGGCGAGGAGGCAGCGGATTATCAGATCGTAGCCGCTATTGACTTTGGGACCACCTTCAGCGGATACGCGTACAGCTTTGCCTCAAATAAGCAAGCCATTCACGTGAACAAGAACTGGGGACAAACACAAGGTATAGTGCTGTGTAGAACTGTCAGATTTTAAAAGTTCTTGTTGTTTTTGTTCAAAGGGTTATCTTGTCAGATCGATACCAATGGCATATGTTGGTGTTATTATCCGACACTTAGTACGTAATATAACCTGGAAATCTAACTTTAAGTTTAACTAAGAAAACTATTTATAACATAACTTCTTGTAAATGTTATCTAGGCCTTGGATCTAAAAATAAAATAAAAATGCGCTTTGGCTTACACATAGGCTAATACAATAAATCAAGGTTAGGGTGGTGGAAAGTATGACAACTATACCAATGTTAATTGTGCGAGTTGTCTCTCTTCCCATTGTATTTATTAAAGAGAGAATTTTTTTATTTTTTTTTAAAGAACATTGAATTCCTAACCCTTATGTTGTCCATGTCATTAGAGCTGTCCTATAACCTCATAGGTTCCAGCAAGTCCCAGACCTAGATTTTAATAATAACTATGTCTTCGACTCCGAAGATTAAGGATGAGTGCAGTGTTTCACATGACTACACAAACCCAATTTGCGGCTTGCACATTTTTCCACATCTGGAGCAGAGAAAACCGTTGTCCGCCTGCGCTAGCCAATGGTCATTTTTAAAAATACTGAGTCATACCGGAGGGAATGCAATGTTTTGCAACGTGAAATACTCCACCCCTTCCTGAATCTTCGGACTCAAAGTAAAGCCTTATTATTGGCCTTGCCAGCGTATGTCCATTATGGAGCGAACACTTTTTTAAAAACAATTTAAACCAGTGATGCCCAAAATACGGCCCGCGGGCCATATCCGGCCCGAGACATGCTTCCATCCGGTCCGCTGAAACATTGGCAGAAAATATAGAAAATCCCCCCCCTCCCCCAAAAAAAAAATGTTCAAAATGTATCTTTACTTACGTTAGGGCCCTCACTTTTGCTCTAATGGATTACTACCAAGGCATTTAATATTTGTGCGTTCATGGAGTTGTGTT
This sequence comes from Biomphalaria pfeifferi, assembly GCA_030265305.1. Taxonomy (NCBI): domain Eukaryota; kingdom Metazoa; phylum Mollusca; class Gastropoda; family Planorbidae; genus Biomphalaria; species Biomphalaria pfeifferi. The sequence continues at coordinate 328,007 of JASAOG010000226.1, read as the reverse complement.
GTAGAACCTACTAGGGAAAGTGAACAGATCTTTACATTTTTGTAGAACATGATACCATTGCTAGTCAACATGTTTGTGTTTATAAAGACAGTCTGGCTGTTAAAAAACAAAACAAGAACAACAAAATATAAACAGAAATTACACCATTTTTTGAAGAGTAAAGAGAACATTCAAATCTCCCAATATTCAATGTAAGTTCTAGATCCTCGGGTTTGAAATAAAATAGTTTCAGGTCAATTTCATTAAGTTTTTGTATCTTTTCCATCATGTGGCCCGCGACACTAGTGTTGGAAATTAAAATGGCCCGCAGATTGAATTAGGTTGGGCATCACTGATTTAAACAATTGAATCATTACTTCTTTTGCCACAAAGCACAAGCGCTACAAAGGCAGTCAAAGTTACAAATAATAACAATATATACATAATTAAGATGGATATAAATGAAAAGTAATCAAAATGAAATATAAATTATAATTATAACAATAATAATGAACATTATTAATAATAATGCAACTATCAGATCACGTGTTTCACAAACAGTGAAATGGTTATCTAGAACCAAATTACAATCCAAGCCATTAACATACGATATGAGAATAATGATGTCAACAATGTAATAAAGTTGTATATAAAAAAAAAACAGTATAAAATTCTATAGTAGGATTTAGTTTCTGAAAAAAGGCAGAATTAACTTTATGAATACACTGTGTTATTTTTTTCTTTAGTATTTTTTTTTACAGATTTAGAATTTAACAGTTCAGCTAATGTTTCAACATTGGACCTGGTATAATATATTTTTTTTACTTATCTTATTCTGTGTAATTTAAAATATGAAGGGCATCACCTGTTTCACAAGTACAACATGGATATATTCTATCGGAAATATTCTATCTTCATATTGCGTCCTTTTTGCGTCCTATTGCGACGGCCTGGTTCTACTGGAGAGTTGGTATTACTACAAATAATAATTAAAATAAGTAAATTATAACCTTGCGATGGAAGCGTTGAGTAGCCTTTGATGGCTCCGAGTTCTGAATATAATAATGTAATTAAAAGCACTGCATTATAAACATTGATTTTGTTTTGTGTTAGGTGAAGAGACCTATTCCGCTATACTCAGTCTGAGGCGACCAAAAGCGCTGTTGGCCTTTGCGAGACTGTTGTCTATTTCTCTAGTAGTGACGCAGCGTTGTACTCTGTACTCCAGAGATAGGTAAAGTGGCCAACAAGATTAAGCAAGTGGCCATGGAGCTGTCTTAGTTCCGATTGGGGATTTCTAAAAACACACCAAACTAGGTAGCAGTCTCAAGAAGAACATTAAGAACTATCTGTTCAAAACTTATTTTTCAGATTAGTTTGTCATTTTAGATCTCGTGTTTACTTTTGTAATGTTATCACAGCGTCTTGAACCTACATCATGTTTGTTTACATTAAATTATTATTATTATTAATTAAGTGGAGCTCCTGCTAGGTGCGTACAAGAAGGTCGCAATCGTCTGCGTAGAGCAGTGTTTCTCAAACTTTTGACTTATGGGTACCCTTCTAGAATTTTCGTAACGCTGACTACCCCTCCCCCCTCTAAAACAAAAATATTTATATATACTTTAAGAACATTAAAAACTTATTTTGTTTTTGTGTGTGTGTAGGCCTACATACACAAAATCATAATTATGCTATCACTGGTGCACCCACAACTTTCTAGAACTGAATGTCACAAAAACTAAAGAACTTATAATAGATTTTAGAAAGAAAAAACAAACTATACGTGAACTGCAAATAAACACTACATCTATAGAACAAGTAAAGGCATATAAATATCTAGGCGTTATCATCAACAACAAGCTTTCATGGGAAGACTACCTTGGAACTCTGACAAAGAAAACAGCTCAGCGACTCTTTTTTCTCTACAAACTCAATAGCTTTAAACTAAAGAAGAAGATCCTTGCGACTTTTTACGGCGCGACTATACAAAATCTGCTAACGAATGTAATAACTTGTTGGCAAGGCAACGCCTCATCTAAACTGTTGCGCCACTAGAAAACATCATTAAAAAAAGCATCAAAAATTACACTCACAACATTACCACATTTAAAGGAACTTTTTGAACAAAAATGCCTAAGAAAAATCGAAAAAATCTTGGAAGACAACGGCCACCCGCTCCATCAGAACAACGTCAGGTCGTCGCGAAGTGGGCGACTGCTGTCAATCAAAACAAGAACAGAGCGGTACAAAAACTCGTTCATACCTCACTCGGTCAGACTCACCGCCACTCATTGATCAGGGAACATGAAATGCACCAAGATACCTGTGTGTAGTCGCTGAATGAACTCTTTATGTTGTCTGTTGTATTTATGTGTATTTTTCTGTTGTGTTGTCTTTTTATGAGAAAAGAGTCCTTGTACTCACAACAAATTTCCGTAAGGATCAATAAAGCAGTCTTAGTCTTAGTAAAGTATTCAATTAGTGAGTTTATTTTTTGCATGCTACACATCAAATATATTCTTTAAAAAAATGGAAACAATTTTTCCACCGAAAAAAGTGGGCATGTCGGCGGAAGTTGTAATATCCCTATCCAGTTCCTGATCCTTGTAGAAATTAGACCTAAAATGTCTATGTTCCCTATCCAGTTCCTGATCTTTGTAGAAATTATCCTTAAAATGTCTATGTTTTGAAATCAATGTCAGTGCAACAGTGCAATGGGCTACGTAATAACAATAAGGCTTGTCTTAGAGTCCGAAGATTTTTTAAAATGAGGATTGCAATATTTCTTGTGGCTACGCAAACCCAACTGTGACCTACGTATATCGCCACATCCAGGGCAAGCATAATCATTGTCAGCCGGTGGTCAATCAAGATTTTCTTTTCGCCGTCTTCGTCTGTCCTCGGCAACGGATTTTCGTTTGTTCAGTGGGCTACGTAATATTGCTGCTATTAGCCTATACTTGTGGTCTTTGCTTTTTTTTCCTTACTATTTTGCATATTTTTGCTGTTATTACAAGAGGATGCAATTGTCTGCTTTACGACTTTGACTTCATCACGTGACATTTCAATCGTCTGCAGGTTTTCTCCTTCACAAAACACCCACGTGCCTACTACTCAAGTCTGACGGCCAGTTTGAAGCGTTTGGGTTCGAGGCTGTTTCCAAATACAATGAGCTGTGCGAAGATGAAGCTTGCTCCTATTATTATTTTGACAGATTTAAAATGAAACTCTATAACAATAAAGTAAGTCATGTGTAGATCATGTTTAGGTCATCAGTCACAGTGTGTGTGTGTGTGTTTAGTGTGAGTTTACCCGATTATCTTTACACAACAAATACTTTTACGTAAAAGATGTATAATCATTTCATCGGTGATTGAGTGGTAAGGCGCTTGGCTTTCGAAACGGGTGTCCCGGGTTCGATTCCTGGTGAAGACTGGGCTTTTTAATTTCAGGATTTTAGTCCACCCAGCTTTAACTCTTTCTCTCCTAACCGACGATACCAACGTTGATTCCATCAGAATATGGTAAATAATTAGGGAGAGAAATAGTTAATGGGTATCTGACATTCTGACATTAGTTGGGGGAAAGTAAAGACGGTTGGCCGTTGTGCTGGCCAGATGTCACCCTCGTTAACCGTGGGCCACAGAAACAGATGACCTTTACATCATGTGCCCAATGAATCGCAAGGTCTGAAAAGGGAACTTTATTTTTCTTTTTTAATGATCAAACATGTCAAACATGTATTTATTCTAAACACATCAAACTTCACAGGCTTAGATCTCGCGTAACGAGAGCAGGACAAGTACTCTTTCATTTGTTATTATTTTTTTAAAGAACGAAAAGGAAAGTGATCACTCAAACTTTGAATGAAACAAGTTCCGAATCTCATACTTCAAGTTAAATTATAAGGGGAAGACAACTCTTTTTGGCTATACTAAACATTAAAGGGCAATTGAAAATAATTAGTTGTCTCCAATGTTTTCTACCACACCACATGTCATGAAAACCTATTCTATTATTTGTATTATTAAGAAATATAGTCTATTACTTCATTGCCCTACATTTCCAGCATATAACGCAATGTTTATATTTCACTAATTGTGATGCATAATTGGTGTAAGGGGACCAGATTATATTTGGGTGTATGAAGTAACTATGAAGGGACTCAGAGCTGTTGCAGCTACATTCATAACTTGGCGGGACTGCAGATAAATTTGAATATCTGTTTCTATAACGTAAAAAGGGCTTAAAGGTTATTTCCCCTTGACGAATCAGACAAATCAGTGATACTACAAGTACAGTCCTTATGATCAAAGATTTAAGGAAACTCAAAAGCGTTATAAAAAAGGTTGAAACTTTTGTAGACAATTTTATTTTTATTATTACAACCATATATGAACAAAGCGAAACAAACGAGGCCGTAGAGGAGGAGTTCGAGTCAAAAGCAGGAACAAAGGACAAATGGGTTTATCTGCATCCTATTGTCTTGGGCAATGTTAGATCCCTAAATAACAAAATGGACGAACTTGATTGTTGCTGCAGACATCTCTACCGTGAAAGCTCGCTAATCTGTCTCACTAAAACATGGCTAAATGATATTATTCCCGACACATCAGTAGACTTGGATGCGTTTCTTTTGTACAGAACAGACAGAACAACAGATAGCGGCAAAACAAGAGGAGGAGGGCTGGCCATTTATGTCAATAAACAGTACTGTTGTGTCAGCAATATCTCAATCAAAACTAAAGTGTGCACGACCTATATTGAACTACTATGTAACAATCTCAGGCTATACTACCTGCCGAGAGAGTTTACACAATTTTATGTCATACTTGTATATATACACCACCCACAGCCAACACAGAGAAAGCAGCAAAACATATAACCGGTACTAAACATTGTACATATAATTGGGACAAAAAGTTCAGATGCTGTCCGACTAGTTATGGGAGATTTCAATCATTCGTTAGCTCAACACTTGCCAACATATACTCAATATGTTAATTGTCCCACACGGCACGATAAAACCTTGGACATGTGTTAGAGCAACATAAAAATGGCCTACACATCTCGATCGTTATTTCCCCTCGGAGAGTCGGCCCACACAATGATCCATCGTACACCCACGTACAAACCGGTTTTAAAAACAATAAAACCCGAAGTACAGTCCATCCAGTCATGGTCTGACGCCACCGTTTTACAGCTACAAAGTTGTCTGGAGCAAACAGATTGGGACATGTTTGCAAACAACTGCCCATACAGATGAACTTACTACAATTGTTAATTTGTACACCCAGTTTTGTGAAAACATGATTGGTGAAAACATGATTGTACCAAAGAAGAAAATTAAAACATTCAGTAATAATAGACCCTGGATGACCAGCATTAAAAATTAACATTCTGTCGTCATCGAGAAGTACGTAGAAATCTATTTATAAAGCGCTGGTTATGAGTGTGTATGTATTTTTCGTGTGTGAATGTCGTTCGTATGTGCATCTATATCGTGCATCTATATGGTAATTGTACAGTAGTTATGCTGTGGTTGTCGTATGTAGTCAAACCGAATTTCCGTTTGACTGGATCAATAAAAGTTATCTTATCTTATATTATATTGATCATCATTTCCTATATTTGAAGGTTATTCCTCTTTTTTTTTTTAATTCAGGAGCACATCAAAACTTATTTCTTGCATTGTCGTTTCTACTTATCAAATGGTTTAAATGTGTGAAGATTATAAAATGTTTTTTTTGTGTGGTATGCGCTCTGGACTGTCGTTTGGTGGTCCTGTGTTCGATCCCTGCCCGCTGCTATTTCCCGTCGTCCTGCGAGAGGTTTGGACTAGAAAGTAAATTACCTTCGAAATCTGAAGGAACATCCGAAACATGTCCAACATTTTACACCCATTAGCATAGTTTATAGTTTCACTTGTACGAATATACTGAAACAAACGACTTACACTCAAAACTTCTTTCCGTTTGTTCAAACTAATAAAATAATAGTATCCTATATTTTTTTGCTGACGGTCGTTGACTTGTAGCACCAAACTTCTGGTAGACAACTAAACCGCTGTAGGCGAATTATATCTTAACTTGTTACACTTGAATAACTTCTTATGTGAAAATTACTAAATATATATTTATTTTGTTTACAATATAAACAAAATCAACTTGAGATGAAATTCAATAAATATGGTAGACTTTAGTAATAGTATAAAATGGTACTTTGAACAAAATGTTTTCAGTGTTGCATTCAGGAGTTGTCTGTCCTACCAGGAAACCGCTGACGACAAAGCAGCTTATCTTGCATCATTCACAACCAATTTACAACCTCTTCCCGCCTTCACCATAGTAACACACACACACACACACACACATTTATCATATATAATACAGACGTTACTTCAAAACAGAAGATGATTACGCCCTACGAGTCATGCATCTAGTCATGCATGTTAGCCAATGACTTCAATTCTGCCAATTCACTGATTTTCCTGGTTGGTTCAGGCAACTCATTCCATGCTCTAATAGCAATAGTGAAGAAGGAGCATTTGTACAAATTAGTCCTAGCATATGGAACCTAGAATGTGGCTTTATCTTTGTGTCTTTCCGAGTATCTTATTAGGTTTTGTTTTTGTATTTGAAGATTATGGTTCAGTGTTTTATGTATAATTGCTACTTCACTTTTGAGTCTTCTCTCCTGAAGGCTTTCTAAATTGAGTGATTTTACTAAAGGTGTTACTCTAGTCAAATGTGAATATTCGTTTGTTATGAATCTCACTGCTCTATTTTGTGTCTGTTCCCCCACACACACCATAACAATGTCCCTTATACACTACAGGAACTAAGCACAGACATCACCATCACAGACGCCAACGGGAAGTCGCAACCAGCTGTTGACGTGTTCGCTCACTCTCTCACATTCATGAAGAAACATTTACTGAGAGCCATTGGAGCCCACCTGGGGTACGATCCTCATCCAGACACAGTCCGGTGGGTGTTAACAGTGCCTGCTATCTGGGATGAGAACGCCAAACAGTTTATGAGAGAAGCAGCTCATAAGGTAACATGTTCTCTGCTCATACACTTTTTTTAAAGGAGAAACAGAGCCGGAATTAAGTATGTGGAGGCCCCTACAATTTAAAAAAAAAATTAATAAAGATCCACTTATGAATGAAAATACTTATATATAAAAGCATGCTATATTTTAGAATAAAGAAACAGAGTTCTTGTACATTTAATCTCACTTTTCTTTTTAAAAAATATGCATATTTATTTTTTAAAATTTTATAATTTTGTGTTTGTGGAGGGTAAGGCCATTGGTAGACGGAAGGTCATAAATTACGAGTATGCTACAAGCGTACACCTCTTAATCACATTTTTGACATCCTTAAAAAAAAGTTGGGAATTCGGATATATTTTTATCTTTTTTTGTGGAGGCCCCTTACTGTTTGAGCCCCCAGGCCTGTAGCACTGCCTGCCCCCCCCCCCCCCTTAAATCAGTCCCTAAACACTAGAATGAAGGAAGAAATAATGATCCTATTTCAATAGTCCTTTTTTGTTGTATGTATTGTAGTGGATTATCTTTTCCTGTTCCCTTGGTTTAGGGAGGTCTTTTTTTTTATCTTTTCTTGTTTCTTTCGTTTAGGGAGGTCTCATTGATAAACCAAACAGCGAACAACTGGTCATTGCTCTGGAACCTGAAGCTGCTTCCCTTCATTGTCGCAATCTTCCAGCTACAGATTTTGTAGGCTACAAAGACAGCACATTGTCCAAGCCAAGCTTTGAGCCAGGGACCAAATATTTAGTTGTGGATGCTGGAGGTAACTTTATTGTGCTGTGCCTATTCATTCATATATTTAAAAAATCTATAAATATAATATTTTGCCTTTTTTTTTTTTAGAAGGAGGGCAATGATTGATTAAACGCATGGCTTTAGATCTGAAGATGAAAGCGCCAGGATTGTCATTCGAATTTGAGTTCTGAATTAAAAATATTGAATTTAGGTTGGCCTCCTTCAGTCAGGACGACTATGGTTCATGTCGTAGAACACTTATTTATGTGACTGTGGATCCCTATTTGGAGAGACACTTCCGTCCATATATATATATATATATATATATATATATATATATATATATATATATATATATATATATATCAGGTTAAGGTGGCTTTTGCTATGGTGGTAGAGGAGCTAGCCATTTTTCGTAAATCATTTAATTTACTCAGATCTAAATAGGTACATGAAAGTAAAGGCGATTAGGCATTGTTTTAGACACATAAGACATTAGTTAACCTTATTCCTAGTATTTACTATCTTTTTTTTTTGACTCTCTATCTCTGCAGGTGGTACTATCGATTGTGTAGCCCACAAAATACGCAAAGATGGGAGAATAAGAGAACTCTTCAGAGCGACAGGTGGGGCTTGGGGAGGAACCATCATCGACAAACAATTTCAAAGTCTCCTGGAGAGCATCTTTGGGGTGGAATTTATTGCAGCCTTCATGAAAGAGTACCCTAAAGACTTTGTTGAACTTCTTCAGGACTTTGAGATAAAGAAACGGGGAGAGTGTGATAGCATTCGCGTGTCACTACCTTACAACTTCTGCAATTACAAGCATAATGGTGTCTCAGTGCAACAAGCTATCAAGAGATTCTCCTCAGAGCAAGGGAGTAGTGACATCAAGTTCTCATCAGGAAAGCTTGTCCTCTCGTCAACACAGGTCAACATCTTGTTCAAAGATGCTCTGGATCAAATTAATGATCACGTTCAAACACTCCTCCACAAGCCGAAGTGTAAAGACCTGCACAATATTTTTCTTGTTGGTGGGTTCGCTGAATCTCAACGTCTGCAGAGCTCGCTCAGAGAAAAGTTTGGAGAGCGTGTGACAATTTTAGTACCGGAAGAAGCCAGTTTGTCTGTTGTGAAAGGTGCGGTGGCTTTTGGCCACGATCCCAGCGCCATCTGCCAGAGAATTTGTCGATTCACTTATGGCGTGGGGAGTTACCTTCCCTTTGAAGAGGGTGTTCATCGTGATGACCTCCGTGTCAACTCAGACGGCATGGATTTGTGTAAACACATTTTCCAGACGTGGGCAGAAGCGGGTGAGGTCATAGGTCACAACGAGATTTGGCGAGAAACGTATACGCCAATCATTAACAATCAGAAAGGTATTATCTTCGAATTCTTCCGGTCGTCTAGCAAGAAGGTGCAGTACACGGATGAGCCGGGGGTCGAAAAGTGTGGCTTTCTTGTAGTTGAGATGCCAGACCCCACAGGAGGAAGAGACCGTGCGGTGGATCTGGAGGTAATCTTTGGCGGGACTGAGATTAAAGTGGTCGGCTACGACCACACCAGTACAACGAGGCACGAAACTTATATTGACTTTTTGTCGACTTAATTTGAAGATTCCTTTCCAAGTTTTGTGCGAATAGAATATAAGAGTTTTTGTCAACTAATCTACCAATTACCTCTGTTAAATAGGACTAATTTGGATTTCATTTAAAAAGGCTATTCCTATTTTAAATACGGGGATTAGACTTGTTTTTAAGGAATTTGTTTGTTTGCTCAGATCTCTCCTGAAAAAAAAACGAAAAATTTTTCCCAGATACCTCCTCTCCTCCTCACCAAAACAAAATTTTAAAAAATTGGACCATAACGCAGTGAACAGCTTGCTATGAAAAAAATGTCTGTAAAATGTTTGACATGTTTCAGATGTTCCTTTAGAGTGAAGATAGTTTACTTCCTAGTTCAAACCTCCCTCATGACGACGGGGAATGGGAGCGGGCAGGGATTGAACCCGAGACCATCGATAAATCCGAACGACAGTCCAGCGCGCAGACCGCACGACCAGGCAGCCATCCAAAATGCTCTATAGAGTCTATACAAATGAAATAATAAAAAACTGTTTAATATTTGATTTACTTATAATAATAATAATTTATTTTATAGAGCGCTGTTAACAAACAAAATGTAGGCTCAATGCGCTGTGATAACATTACTAACAGAAACACGAGAGCTAAAATGACAAACTAATCTAAAAAAGTTGTAAACAGGTGGGTCTTAATGTTCTCCTTAAAAGTAGTGTGCATGTTGTCTGCCTGACATCAATGGGGAGTGAGTTCCAAACTTTTGGTCCGTGCACTGAAAAAAGCCCTCAGACCGTAGCTTTTGAGGGAGAAACATGGCACCACTAGAAGCGTTGATTCCATTGAGCGCAGGGCTCTCTGGGGGACAAATGAAGTGATCAGAAGAAAGACACTTGCAGTAGCTCAGTCAAGATAGTACATACAATGCTAAATGTTATAAACTCACATTTAAGTCTAGATGGCCAGGTAGTTTTCAGTAAAGATGGCCAGATATAACCACAGTTGGAACTTGGAAGAGTTTATTATTGTGCTATGTCATTAACTGATAGTCTTTGGCTTTTTTATGGTCACACTGACAACAATGTTTTTTTTTTTCAAATGTATATAAGTTAATGTAGTGTTCTAAATGATTCGGATTACTTGGTTTTATAGATTGCTTGAGTTCGTTCACTTCGAATGCATAGCATTTAGGCATTAGGCCTATTGGAAATGAATGGTATTACAGGCTTTTACTACTTCACCCAAAGAACTGCTTAAAATATTCATTTCATATTTGTAACAGTTACGTATTGTTCTACCTACATAGACAAACGAAAGACTGAAAATATTCGTTCATAATATTATTTGTAAAATATATGTTTTTATGCTTATGCTATAATTTGAATTTAACATTGGATATTAGTAAGATAGTACAATACATAGGCCTGATTTGTGTATTACTCTATTACATAGACCTGATTTATGTTTACTCTATTACATAGGCCTGATTTGTGTATCATTCTATTACATAGGCATGTATGTTTGTAACATTGCACTGCTTTCATTATGAATATTTATGCCCATCATAGAGCTGTTTGTACATTATTGCTTCTATTTCTATGTTGAAGCGTATATTTGATTTGTAATTGAAAATGAATATTTCTTCTTTTTAACAGATGTGGTGTAATGACGTTTCGTTGTATTAGCGTTTTGTCCATCAATGTTTATTCATACAATCAAATAATCAATAGACAATACATGTAATCCATGTATTTATGTTTAATTTGTTGCTTAGCCTTTTTCTAATTGTGTAAGGGGAGACAAGCTTGTCTTTAGCTTTCAAAAGTTAATCTGAGGTGATCTCCCCATAAGCACTGCGCTGCACTAATTGATTATCACTTAAATGGCAGACTATATGAGGGCTAAAAGAATAAAAAATGGATGTGGTCAATATTATCATAACTCATTACATGGTGTATAAACTACTGATTATTTTTGTAAATACTTTAGACATGTAAAATGTTTATGATTTGATAGTGACTTTAGAAAAGAGAAATTGTTGTACGCAAGAATAGAATGATTGTCCTGATATTTTTGCAAATGCGTCTCTTAGATATTTAGTTAAACACGTTTATTAGGGTCAGTGCAAAGCTTTGAATTCTCTTTACCAAAACTGGCAAGGCTAATATTGACTTGGTGTCTAAAATACAAGAACTTATCCTTATGCAGTTGTTACTCCTGGATACCAAGGTATCTCCGAGTAAAATATAAAATCATAGTAGTGTAGCCTAGTCATAAATTAGCCTACCAGTAATGTGGCGCAGTTATATCTTACAAGCTAGAGTAGGATAGTTAATATCTTCCTAGTTGTGGTGTGGCGTCAAGTATATCTTACCAGTTATTTTGGCGTAGCGTTATATATCGTACCAGTTATAGTGTACATTCGTACAAATGCTCCTTCTTCTCTAGTGCTACTAGAGCATGGAATGGGTTGCCTGAGTCAGCCTGGAAAACCAATGACTTGGCAGAATTTAATAATAGTAATAAAGCCCATAACATTCCTAGAAACATCCTCGTTGCCTGTCAGAGGGAGGTACTGCTGCCGACCTGCCACATCACAAGAAAATTCCTCAGTGGAAATTGATAAACGGAATTTTGATTCCCTTTAACGAAACTCGACCCTGCCAGCGCCAGAGAATGACTACTTGTTTATTTCTAACATAATAACAATAAGGTTTGTCTTCGAATCCGAAGAATAACGAGGAATGCAGTATTTCCCGTGGCTACATATTTTGCTACATCCAGGGCAAACATAACTATTGTCCATCGAATGTCGATTGAAATTAAGATTTTCTTTTCGCCGTCTACGTCTGTCCTCGGCAGCGGATTGTCTTTTGGTCTCAAATGTGTATTTCGCGGCCTTTGTAAGTGACCTCCAGCTGGCAGAATTTAAGTCATTGGTTAAAATGCATGACTGGATTGACCTAGGAACATGCGTAGGGCGTAATTATCTTCTTTGTTGAAGTAACCTGAACGTCTGTATCTTATAAGATAAGATAAATACAAATGTTATACTTGTGGAGCTAGTTTAACGTGAAGTTAACGTGAGTAATTATTTGATATGTGTGAAATATCGAATTGTAGATTTTGTCTTAAATTATGTGAACTTTTTGCGTCGTCTATTTTTGATGTCATTGTTACTTTGAAGTAAACTTTAAAAAAATCAGCAGACGTCAATATCTTCACCTGTAATTTAGTAGCGATAAAACCAATGTATCAGCAGAAGCTACATAAAAAAACTCCTACGTTTTGTTGAAACAGTTCAGAACAAAGTGCCCATTGTTTTTAAAAGTGTTGTGACTTGAACTGAATCAAATTTCTTCTCTATTGTACACTGTGGCTATTGTGAATTGTTTTTATTGTCTTATGTAACCAGGCTGTCAGTCGAGCTGACCAGCAATAAACAAAGTACTTTTTACAGCCAGAGGTATAAATGCGCACACCTGATGTTTTAATGCGCCTATTAGTAGGCCCTACTGACTACTGATACATTGACAACTGATTCGACTCAGAGTACATGGCACTCAGAAATTCCAGGAGCTTCGCAGGATTCTGCTATATTACTGCATTTTAAATATTGTGTGCGTTGTGAAGTTCTCACTAATTTGAAACATTTGAATCATTCGACTTTTTTTTTCTCACTAAGTTCATTGAGCATCATTTAATGTTTCTTTTACCTTCTAATAAAATCAAGTTGGATTTTTCATATTGGTTTTGTGTTTGAAATAAAAATAGTTGACACATATATTGACCATCATGTTACATGTGGGTCTAGACAAGTAGGCCTACCATGTTTAAATAGTTTAAAGCAGATTAGGTTAAATAATGTTTAGGTCTATATTTAGTTGATGTTTAAGTTTACGCCAGGCTGTTGCTAATGTTGACAGGTGATAGACTTTTTGGAATGTTCGTCTGTGTGATGTTTTGGTAATATGAATGTTACAGATCGTTGAGTTATGCGTCTGTTTGACCTACAACATCCTGCTTTTTAGACCGCAAGGCTGAAAGGAGGTACCCTTAAACTAGGCTTATGTACTAGACAAGAGATAATTGTATTGATCCAATCAAATGGAAATTCAGTTTGACTACAATTGACAACCTCAGCGTAACCACTTTACAAAAAAAAAACAATATGGATGAAAAAAATTCGAACAGCAATCACTCACACACATACACATTCACAACCAGCGCTTTATGAGTTTGACTTCTATGTACTTCTCGTTGACGACAGCTGATCTTGTAGCACTCTGACCGATTGTGGGATAAAGGAGTTTTTAAATCTGTCTGTTTTAGTCCTAATGGAAAGGAGACGACCACTTCGTTCAGATCTGATGTAACAGTGGTTTAATGGGTGCAGGTTGTCTTTAAGAGAGTAGGTTAGTTTTGTTAGACAAATAGATTGTGTATTGTTTTAGCGACGGAAAAAGTAGTGACGTAGAAAGACATACTAATGACGTAGTAGACGAGAGCAACATGACGTTAGTATAGAAGTAGTTTATTTTTGGATGTTAGTTAGAAATAGTGACCTTTAGGAAGACTGGACGGTTTGCCAGTGATAAATAATATAAATATCTACAGTAGATTCAACATTACTATTAAAATGGGTATAAACTAATGCAACTTACATTAATTATAAAATCTTATATTTAGTAAAGCATGTCAATAATACAAAAAAAAAAACACTGCTCTAGTAATAGATGGAGTAAATAACAGTCAAGGAATATAGTTATCTTAAAGATTGTACCCAAAGAGAGACCCGCGAATCAGCCAGGACCCAGGAGATCCCGGCCAACCCTCGAGTTGGTGTTCAGCGCTATCCGCTTTTCGGAGATTTCGTTAGGTCTCTTACTCACCGGAGCCCCACGGAAGGGGGGGGGGCTAGACATAACCCCCTTGATTGCACTTTTACACTTGCTGACCGCTCATTCATCGGTAGCAAGCAACCGAATCAGAAACCACATTAGTAACGAACCATGCTGAGATTACTCCCTTAGAGCACGGAAGAGGAATCGGGCAGTGAGTATAGCAAGCAACCAGTACCCTTGGCCACCCCTCTAAAGAGCGGGGTGTTCAACCTGCGAACGTCGAGTAAATAATGTACCATACAGTGTTAATATTGAAGTTTTGTCTAAGACTCCAGACCTTCGCCAACAGTTCGATAATAATGGGAATCAGGTGACCCAAACAACACATGTACCAGAAGCTCAAAACTGGAACCAGTGAAATCTACCCATGTGGAGTATCACCAGAGAATGCCGACCACGTCCTCCAAAACTGCTCTCTTTACCAAGAGGCCCGTATAAGACATTGGCCCCAAATCACCCCAATAGAAAGAAAACTATATGGAGAGCTCCCTGATTTGGAAACCACTGCGCAGTTCATCTCGTGTATTGGTCTAGTCATCTAAACACTCCAACATAACAATGAGAACGAAGAAGAAGGTGACCCAAACATAAATTTGTGGGAGAGAAAACCATAACCCATGACATTTCAAAGGCCCAAATGGAGCTGGCTGACACACCTGGTAAAATTCAACTACCAACGTTGCAGGCAACAGAGAAAGAAGAAAATAGGCAGACCTAAACAAGCCCGGAAGTGGTCAGTGTAAGCGAAGTTGAGATACCGAAATGACATGCAACAGAAAAAGAAAAAAAAAAAGCTGCTCAGAGCCGAGTTCTAGGTAAAGAGGTGTTGATGCCTTAAGCTTTCAATGTGAAGTCTCACATACTCTTACAAATTTGCCTTACTCATAGATCATACGGATATATTATCACAGTAAGTTCGTTATTGTAGCAATGCTTCGGTGGACAATAGGAGTCAAACTGAAATTTGTTTGGACCAATAAATGATCTTCTTGCTATGTTCTCCATTCTTTCCAAGGAAAGTTCTTGGCTTCTAGTGTAGAATGAAGTTAATATTGTATTAACCCTAGTGGCGGACTGAAAGGGTTAATGCGTGTGCGGCCTGCTGACACACATTATTCAGGCCAATCACACAGGTCAAGGGCTGTTGAACAAGGGACATTACTGCTAATGCACGCAATATGACCAATGTTATGATCATTCGACCAAAAAGCCTTGACAGACGAGAAACAGTGTGTTAGAAAGAGAGTTCTGTCCAGGACAGCAAGCAGTAAGGACTGTGTGCTACAAAGTGAGTCCTTGAAAATGTAGCTGTACGAGTCTAGAAGTAGACAGAGAAAGACTTGTAGTGTTTAGTGGGCAGTTCTATTGTACAAGAAAGCATTTGAATTTGATGTAGCCAATTGTGTTGTATTGGCTTTTCATGTATTTGTCATTAAACCGCCACATTGTTACTTGAGACTTTTGTTGTAAAATTCTTGTGTTAAATGTGCTGTGTTGTGTTTAGCAGTGGTTACAGAAGGCCTGGTTGTGAGAGAACGTAACAATATGAACACGTAATACATTAAAAATACATAAAAATAAAGTCTTGTAACCACTTTCACTTTCCAGACTCTGCAAAATGCACCGCACGACTCTACCGGCTCAAAGAACTTGACAACTCAGGGCTTCAAAATAACGTGACACTTTAATGTTCAATAATTCTGAACAATTAGCAACATGTAACAATGACTGTACAAATGTTGCCTGAGCCAGCCAGGAAAACCAGTGGCTTGGCAGAATTTAAGTCATTGGTTAACATGCATGACTAGATGCATGACGCGTAGGACGTAATCTTTTTTTTTTTTGAAGGAACGTCTGTATATTATAAGATAAGAATGCTTCTCTGTTAAAAACCGTACCGCCGTATCAGCGCGTGTTCCGCTGTATCAAACTCCAATGGTCTCTCTGCCTCGTCCCGTACCTGCACTGGGTTCAACTGTTCAGGACTGACTTCAAACCAGGGGTGGTCTTAGCAGTGCGCGGGGGCCTGGGCGAATGAACCGTAAGGGTAGACATTAATAGACATTGTATATATATATATATATATATATATATATATATATATATATTACCACGTCAAGCTAACGGACTCACCCGCCTCTAACGCTGTAGTTCTTATTTTTTGTTACAAAACATTCTACTGGATTAAACTCAAAGCACTTACCGTCTTAACTTCTGGATATGATACGTCCCCATAACACTAGGTAAAAGACATCTGCTCTTTGTGGCAAACATCAAGTGTGCAGTCATGGATAACGGGAAAGAATGACACCAGGTACATTAGCTAATTTTGATGAATTTTTTTTCTGAGGTTCTGGTCGTGACCATCAGTGTTCTTAATTCGTTCATGACGTTCTTGCTTGGTTGGATCGAATTAGTCAAGTATCTCAACTATTCTCAGCCAAGTATAAAAACTGACCTTTGCATAAAGTGTGTATGTTCTCCCACGAAATGCGCTGTTTTTGTTTGTTTTTTGTTATTGTTGTTTTTTAGCAAGGTACTGAACTATCACTAGAATTCTTGCTAAGACTGCGCGCGATGCATTTTTTTTCTTTACTAATTTATTCTAGCATCTAGGGATCCATAGCGCTATCTTTGGGCGCGGTGGCTGAGTGGTTAAGTGCTTGGCTTTTGAACTTGGGTTCGAATCTAGGTGAAGTCTGAAAGGGAAACTGCTCCTTTAATCTTTTATTTAGTTTAATCCAATCACGCAGACACATAGTTATAAGTATGGAAGGCTGCCTGGTCTTGCGGTATGCGCGCCGGACTGTTGTTTGGTCGTCTCAATGGTCCCGGGTTCATATCCTTCCCGCTGCTATCCCCCGTCGTCCTGCAGGAGGTTTGGACTAGGAAGTAGATTATCTTCAACTCCGAAGGAACATCCGAAACATTAAAAAAATTTACATTTTAATGCACAAAAACCTTGTGGTGCTGAATTTTGTTACCAAGATGTGTCGACTCGTAGCAACTTTCGTTTGCTAATTGGCCTTCGGTAGCTATCGAGCCAAACAACTTACTAGAAAAAGAAAATACTGTCTTTAATCTTTGGTATAAGAAGAAAGTGTACAATAGTCCATTGACTTTCGCAGATCCAACTTTCTAATGAAAAAAAAAATACATCCGCATTTTTTTTTATTGTACATTGAAACACGGGTTTGCACACAGCCACCCGATGTAGATGCGCGGTAGCCTATTGTGGGGGGGGGGGGGGAGGAATACGTCATCGTCAAACTCTCTGAATGCTGATTGGCCGAAATAACTGTATAGCACATCAACTGGTAAAATACGAGCTAGGTCCTGCTAGGACTAGGTCACAGTACCAAACAAGATGAAACTAGGAATCCATCTCACACACCCTCGTCCTTTTTTTTCTATGGCGGATTAAAGTAACAGTTTACTTTATACGTACCAATTCTTTATATACTGTAATGAGATATAACAGTACGATATGACTTTTTATCTACGAAATAAAAACGATTTTAATTGGTTGCTTCCTGTTACATGTTTTTTTTTTATGCCACTGTAAGCTGTTAAACAGAGATAGCCCCTTTAGAATCGACAGGTCATAAGATGTTTTCTTTATCGAAACTGAAAGGTATTTCAAACCAAAAATGTCATGCTAAGAGCTTAAAAGTTAGTTTCCCCTTTCAGATCTTGCGATCTATGGAGCAGATGATGTTGTCATCTGTTTCTTTGGCCAACGGATAACGAGCAGGGTGTTATGTGGCCAGCACAAGGACCAACCGCCTTTACTTTCCCCTACTAAAGCCAGGTACCCATTAGAGTTGGTGGACTCAGGGGCGCCCTAAAAATCCCTAATTTCAAAATCTCTGTCTTTAGCGGGATCGAGCCCAGGAACTCAGGTTCGGAATCCAAGCGTTTAAGCATTCGATCACCGCGCCCACCAATGCTAAGAGCTTGTATCATGGTAATTGGTATCATATTGTTGAAACTCCAGTGGCGGACTGAAAGGGTTAATGTGTGTGCGGCCTACTGATACACACGACTCAGGCCAATCACACAGGTCAACGAGTCAACGGCTGTCGATAGACAGGGGACAGTACTGCTAATAACCGCAAGTATGACCTGTGTTGTGGTCATGTGATCAAGAGCCTTCACGGTCGAGAGACAGTTTGTAACAATAGACGGTTGAGTCCAGGACAGCAAGGCGTAAGGACTGTGTCATGGTACCTTGTGAGTCCTTGAAAATGTAGCTGTATGAGCTAGAGAGACTTGTAGTGTTAGTTAGACAGTTCTGTTAAGTACAAGAAAGCATTTCAAGTTATAGCCAATTGTGTTTATTGGCTGTTGTTGTATTTATCATTAAATCGCCACTTTGTTACTTGAAGCTCTTGTTGTCAAGTTGATGTTTTAGATGTGTTGTGTTGTTGGGCTGTGTTTGCAGAAGGTCTGGTAGAGAAGATCGTAACAATATAAATAACAGGAAAGACTCCCGAAATATTGAGCAACAAGTCCTAGTTTATGAGAACTGGTTTGGTTTTTTAACCTGACGATGACAAGAGAATCTCCTATCGCGGGGGATGGGGCGGTCGCCCCACTTGCCATCCCCTAAGGCCGCTACTGCTTCAAACACGGGCTCGTTGTGTCGAATTGGATCGTATATCAAGATCTCGACTTCGTCTCGTACTCGCGAGGTCACGGCTGACCGTCGCTACTCGTCACGGTTGACCACGCGTCTAACGCTGACCTTTCGTGTTTTCTGGTAATTCGTGTCAGATGGCTACACATACACAATTACCCCTATCCGAATCACTACCAAAGTTAGAACGGTTTTATGGTTTTGATACGTCAACAATGGACCTTATTCACCAATCGTAAACAAACAACATTAAGCCAAGTGATAATATTGATAAAACAATGAAAATACGTATCACGTGACAGTCTTTATGGATTGCGTAATTTGTATAGAAGATACAGAGAACCACGTGGCAAAATGTTGTTTGTTTACGATTGGTTAATGAGGTCCATTAATTCAACAGAATTTAAGCTAAATTTTAACTACTCTTGTTAAGCATTCTAAGAGCCGATTTATAAGTTAAATTTATAAGATAAGAAAATCCCAGATCGAAAGTGTCTCTTAAATGACTTATAAGTTTCAGACGTTCCTTCATAAAATAAGAATTTAAGTCCTAGAACAAAAATGAATTTCTGAGTTTTTTTGTTTTTTTTTTTAATTTGTACGCAGGCGGTACATAGCAAATATAAAGGGTTTTCGCTTGTAGCTCGATCTCTGGCCTTGCGTTGTCAGGGTAAGTAGCGGCCTTAGTGGGTGGCAAGTGGGGCAACCGCGATAGGAGATTCCCTTATCACCATCAGGTTCGAAAGCCAGACCAGTTCTCATAAACTAGGACTTGTTACTCACTATTTCTTGGCATCTGTATGCTACCATAGATAAACACCAAAACCTTAAGGACAGAAATGAGCTTTTCATAGAAACTTTACACAACCTGAGTATAGATCAAATCATTAAAAAGCCAACTAGATTAAACAACACATTACATCTCTTCTTAACCAACAGACCTGGATTAGTAGTTGATTATGATATTATCCCTGGTCTATCAGACCATGAGATCATAAAAATACAGTCAGATAAAAGTAGTAGCCAATACAAAACCCAAATGAAAAATCTTACTCTGGAATAAATGTAACCTAACACAACTACACCAAGCTGCATTAAACTTTCAACAAACATTCTTAATAGAAAAAGACATTAACCAACCAGTCGATGACCTCTGGAATTTAATTAAAAACCATCTTAAAAGCATTATAGAAAATCATATACCAACTAAATACGCATGAAACAAAATAAATAAATGCTGATTTAATAATAGACTAAAGAAGCTTTGTAAACAGTAGTAAAAACTATATAGAAAATTTAAAGAAACTAAGGCAGAAAGAGTTTACAAAAAGTATATAAAAATTAAACACTTAACCCAAAAAGTAAGCAGACAGCTGCAGAGTGAATACATAAACAATATAATATCTAAAGATAACAACAAAAGCTATGGTCATACATTAAGTCTAAGAAAATGGAAACAACAGGCATAACGCCATTAAAAGATGAACATAACATAATACATAATGATAATGAAACTAAAGCAAGCATCCTAAACAAATACTTTGCATCAGCATTCTCAGCCCCAGGAGACAAAGACATATTACTGAATTTGAACCAAGTAGACAACATAGAAGATATAGTAGTACAAGAAAATGGAATTCAAAAACTATTAGCCAACACCAAACCAAATAAAGCGTCTGGACCTGATGGTATTCCAGCTAGATTACTCAAAGAACTAAGCAATGAGGAAGGAAACTACAGACCAGTATCACTCACCAGCATTACATGTAAAATCCTAGAACAAATAATATGTAGCAACATCATAAACCACTTAGACAAACATAATGTCCTCACACCATACCAACATAGCTTTAGGAAATATAGATCATGTGAAACACAACTAATAGGACTAATTGATGATTTTTCTAAAGGTTTAGATAATAGTGAACAAATAGATGCTATCTTACTAGATTTTTTGTCTTGGGTCCACTACTATTTTTAATTTACATAAATGATTTACCAAATTGCATTACTTCAGGAACAAAAGTCAGATTATTTGCAGACGATTGCATAATATATAGAATATATATATATAGAGAGAACAATAAAAACAACACAAGACACAGGTATTTTACAAAGAGAATTAGATGAATTACAGAAATGGGAATCAAATTATAGCATGTCTTTCCACCCAGAAAAATGTCAGTTGTTAAGAGTAACAAAAAAAACTAAAACAAATTAATTCCACTTATCTTATTCATGGCAAACCAGTAACACAGACTAAAAACGCAAAATACCTAGGTGTTATAATAAATAAAAAA
The DNA here is from genome assembly GCA_030265305.1 of Biomphalaria pfeifferi. Classification (NCBI taxonomy): domain Eukaryota; kingdom Metazoa; phylum Mollusca; class Gastropoda; family Planorbidae; genus Biomphalaria; species Biomphalaria pfeifferi. Next base: position 306,814 of record JASAOG010000226.1, on the reverse strand, counting down.
CTGTCATGGAATCCACATATTGATGAAACTATAAAAAAAAAATCAAACAAAGCATTAGGATTTATTAAAAGAAATTTCTATAAATCAAATAAGAACATAAAATTAAAATGTTATTTAACCTTGGTTAGGCCAATAATAGAATATGCATCCTCCGTTTGGGACACCTCAACTCAAGAAAACATTAAGAAACTGGAACAGACACAAAATAGAGCAGTGAGATTCATAACAAATGAATATTCACATTTGACTAGAGTAACACCATTAGTAAAATCACTAAATTTAGAAAGCCTTCAGGACAGAAGACTCAAAAGTAAAGTACCAATTATACATAAAACATTGAACCATAATCTTCAAATACAAAAACAAAATACTCTGAAAGACACAAAGATAAAGGCACATTCCTCATCCCATATGCTAGGACAAATTAGTACAAATACACCTTCTTCCCTAGTGCTATTAGAGCATGGAATGGGTTGCCTGAGCTAGCCAGAAAAACCAGTGACTTGGCAGAATTTAAGTCATTGGTTAATATGCATGACTAAATGCATGACGCGTATGAGGTAATCATCTTCTTTTTTGAAGTAAAATCTGTATTATATAAGATAAGAAGATACCAATGACCATGTAAGCTCTTATCATTACATTTTTTGGTTTCGAAATACCGTTCAGTTTTGGTAAAGCAGCATCTTAAGACATGTACATTGTAAGCGGCTATCACTGTTTAACATTTCACCTTGACATAAAAAACAACAAAAAAAAAAATGTAGCCGGAAGCAACCAATCAAAATCGTTTATTTCGTAGATAAAGAGTATACAGAAATGTTATGTCGCATTACAATATAAAAAGGATTGGTACATATACAGTTAACATTGCTACTTAAGTCCACCATAGAAAAAAAGGTCGAGCGTATGTTGGAAGGATTCCTTGTTTTGTACTGTGGCCTAGCTCGTATAGTTATTTCGGCCAATCAGAATCCCGAAAGTTTGACGATGACGTATTCATTTTTTCCCCAACAGGCTACGGTGCATTTACATCGGGTGGCTGTGTGAAAACCCTTTGCTTCAATGTACAAACGCGGAAGTATTTTTTTTTAAATTAGAATGTCGGATCTGAGAAAGTCAATGGACCACTTTGTTCTTATACCAAAGACTAAAGGCAGTATTTTCTTTTCCTAGTAAGTTGTTTGGCAATAGCTACTGGAGGCCAATTTGCAATCGCTGCTGTATCAGGAAACATCTTGATAATAAACGAGGTTTCTCTAAATCACGTTAAAATGTTTGTAGAATGTTTCAAAGCTTCGGATGTTACTTCAGAGTTGAAGATAATTTAGTCCCTAGTCCAAATCTCTTGCAGGACGACGGGGAATGGCAGCGGGCAGGGTATGAGCCCGTGACACTCAAGGCGACTAAACATCAGTCCAGCGCGCTTTCCGCACGGCCAGGCAGCCATCCATACTTATGTGTCAGCGTGGTTGGATTAAGCTCTGAGAATGTCCAATGGTAGCGCAATTGATAACTTGATGCTAGAGCAAATTAGAAAAGAAAAACTGCATTTGCGCGCAGTCTTAGCAAGAATAATAACGATTGTTCAGTATATTGAAAAAAAACAAAAAACCAGCGCTTTCCATGGGAGAACAGAGAAACTTTATGCGCCGAACAGTGGTCAGTTTTTAGGCTTAGTTGAAAATGCTTGACAAATTCGACCCAGACCATGCAAGAACATCTTCGACGAGGCTCACGACCAGTACCTCGGATACAGGATTGAAAATGAGCACATGGACCTGATGGCATATTTCCCCGTCATCCTTGAATGCACGCTTGATGTTAGCCACAAAGAGCAGATGTCTTTTACGTAGCAATCCAGAAGTTAAGGTAGAGAACACTAACAGTTTATGTAGTTACAAGGGCAATAGTACACAGGGCCGGTCTTAGGCCACTGCAACCAATGCGGTCGCAGTGGGCCCCGCGCTAATTCTAGGTGTAATTATTAAATTGCAAAATATATACGAAAAATTCCTGGAAATCTCCTGAATTTATTAAAATCTCATGAAAACTCATAAAAATCTCATGAAAAATAGGAAAAATTGTCATTTGTGGGTGTCATTAATTGCGGAAAACGCAAATCCAACGCGCATTAAAAGAAAAAGGCATTGTCAGCTTTCATGTAATAGAATGTAATAATCGGGCGAATGTTCACCTTAATCGGAAGTTCTAATACTTTATTTACTTTTATAGTCACTGGCATATAAATATGCCATAGGTTGCAAGGTTCGTAAAGTTAATTTGATCACAATTTAGTACTTAGTAAAAGATCGAATATAATTCAAAGTTGAATTTTTTTTTCTAATACAAAATCTTAATTTTCACTTATTATCCTTATTCCCACCCAGACTAGGTCCCGCGCACTTAGTTTCGCATAGGGCCCCGCAATTGCTAGGACCGGCCCTGAATTAGTACAGTACTTACTCAAGGTAATATGTTTTGTAGCAAAAATAAGGCGGACGATCCCGTTAGCGTGACACGGTACGATATATATATAGCCTACCCTTACGGCTCAGGGCCCCGCGAAGGACATTCACCCAGGGCGCCGCGCACTGCTAAGGCCGCCTCTGGTCATGGTCGACCGCGAAATGAATGTGATTAAATGATTATCTAGAAGATGCGGGTGTTTCAACAGAGAGGTCAGTGAAGAGACAATCTATTTATTCCTGGCCATAAGGATAAATCAATTCTTTTGACCAAGGGTCTTAAGATTTTTACTGAATCATAACTCTACTATAGTCTTTAAAGGCTTAAGGGGATCGCCTCTGTTAAGCTCGCTAATGAAAAAAAAAAAGATGCTTTTCCTGCTACCCCGACATGTGACGGTGCGTACTGAAAAGTCGTGATGTTGTGACTTGAGGCGATGTTCTCACGTCATTGTTTTTTGCAGGCGGGGGGGGGGGGGGGGGGGGGGTCACAGCTGAACTCTCGATAGTTTGTAGGCACGAGAACATGTTAAAAGCGCAAACTTCTTCATCACGACATTTTTGCCAGACGTAAAAATGCGAAAGAAAATGTTTAGAAAAAAAAATCTGAACCGTCGAAATCAATAATTAAGAATAATAAAATAAAAAAAAAGATGTTTAAATAGATAGCTCTATATGTATGTGTGTGTGTGTGTATTTGTGCCTTGAATTGAAACCTTTAGAAAAGAAGGGTATTTTTTTATGTAATGGCGTATTATATAACAGAAAACATTACAATAAAGTTTAAAATCTCATTAAAGAAATATTCGGTTTTGCATTTAAATCCAGTAACCAAAGAAATAAAAACTGTTAAGAAACATTGGACCTGTGTAACTATCTTAGTGTAAAAGTATATCTACATAAAGGCCATGCTTGACTAACTATGCCATTGTGCTATTTTCTTCTCTGAACACTCAACATACAACAAAAACTATTGCGTAACGCGCATGAAAAAAAAAGTGGGGTGGTCTTATTATCATCTTCAACTACACACTATGACTACACGATTATACTAGGCCTATCAGACCAGGTTGTTAAAATTAGTCGGACGCATATAGTCTTTTACTTTTTGGACAGGGAGGGTGGGATTAAAATGTGTTGTTTTTTTCTAGAGTTTGTTATCGACCTAAAATGCTATTAGATCTATTGGCCTAACTGTAGATTTCGAGCTTGATCTCCATAATAGGTGTAGGCCTACAAACTAGAATCTATTGTAGGCCTACATATCTGAGTCTTCTAATGGTGTACTTGATGTTCCCGCATTAAAAAATTATCGTTTGCCACTAATGAATTTATTAAAACTACTAAATATTGACCTACAAAGCTTCGGATTCCCTACTATAAACTAATAGAAATTAAACACCACCACGTGACTTGGAAGAAATACGGAACAACCCTATTCATTTTTAGGCCTATAATATTACATAGAAATTTTTGGCAAAAAATGATAGCAAAATTGCCTAATGTGCAAGTGCAGCGATAGACCTATTGGCCCCATATAACTTCTACCAGCATCTTACTTTACCAATCCCTCGTCAAATGCAGACTGACTAAATAGTTGTTAACAGCATCATTTTTTCGATAATCAAAGTTGTTGATATCACGTGACCAGGAAACCGTCTCAACCGCTACCACATGTTGAAAAGTTTTTAAAATTTTTAATTGAACTTTTTTTGTTTGTAACTAAAAAAAAAAGTTAATTAAACTACGATTTTAACTAAAAAAAATGTTCTAATCAAACTTTGGACTTCATTATTTTTTTTTAAGTTAAACTAACTTTATAGTTAACTTTTGCCCAGCACTATATATATTTATTATATATATTGCCCAATTTGATCGATACATGTAAAGTGATCTACCTCGTCATTAAAAATATGCCTATTTACAGTTGTTGTTTTTTTTGTGTGGAATCAGCAAGTAAATCCGAGACATTCCATTGGAAGTGGGGGGATATAATCTAGGATTCATAACAGAAATATCGATTATGCCACCTTCTATGCAATCTGATCTAATACACTAAGATTTTAGCTGTCGTGTTAGTTAAGCCGTTAAAATAATATGTAATGTAGACTCAAATCTTTGTAGGCTAATAGGCCTTTATTGTCCAAATTTAAGAGTTGAGTCTAAGACACTTGGAATTCTAGGCCTATGGAAAGTTGCCTCCATCTGCCTGTCTGACCAAACTTCTGTCTAGGAAAGACCCAAGCAGATATAAGTTATTACATCCCTATTACCGATGGCTCGTATCCAAAGAAACTCGGATTAGAAGCGAGGCTAAGGGCCAAGCACACCGGGGAAAACTTCCCCCATATTCATTCTCTGTAGAATGTATCATATCAGCCGCGCAGGTGTCCACCATAAAAACGAAACAGCAAAAAACGGCAATGGACTCGGTCCTTAGGCACCCGAAGGAGGGTTCTTTAACTTTTGCTCCACTATTCGCCTAATCGTCGCCTCTAACGACCGTTTCAACCGTTTCTAGAACAACATAAAGCAGGCTTGGCCACCAAAAATAATGTTAAATTATTACGCGTTTAACAGTCACCATTAATTTTCAGGTAAAATATTTTCGGAAAAAAAAAATGTATTTAAAAAAAAAACTAAATCGCAATAGGGCCTGTCTCAAGAATTTTGAGATACATGAGGGAACTAGTTGAGCTCTGTTCTACGCATAAGAACACAGCAAACGATGATGTTTTTGAGAAATTACAGTAAGTGAAATTGCAGTACAATTTACCTTTTTGTAAAGCTAGCTAGTGTAGCAACGGATGACGCACCAAACATGATTGGGGTTAGAAACAGTGGCGTAGCAAGGTACCCGTGGGCCCGGGTTCAAGAATATGTTAATGGGCCCTTCCCTTCCCCACGTATGAAAAATATTTTGTGTGACAAAGAAATCCATTAGTTTGAATTTATCGATACATTTACTAAAAGACATTCCAATGCAACTTCATGAGCTCAGCTGACAATCATTTAAGCCCAGTGTGGTCAACTTTTTCGCATCGAGGGCCGCATTAAAAACCTTTTGGGAATGGGGGGCCGCACATATATATATATATATATATATATATATATATATATATATATATATATATATATATATATATATATTGTCACGTATTACGAATTGAATTCTACTTTTAAATGGCTTGCCTAGGGGAACGTGACAATAGAAAAAGGTGGTTGTGTCACTTATCTTAAGTCTAAATTTAATCAAAGACTTACAATGAATAACAAACAAAAAAATGACACAAGAAATCGGAAGGTAAAATATCAACTTAAGGTTTAATAAAATATAACTCGAATAGTACTTTTAACTGAATCACATAAAGCAAGAAAAAAAAACAAACATTTACTCAATACAAAATGGAAGGGTTGACCAAAACCCTTTTACAAAAATGGCATGTAAAAATATTACAATACAAGAGTTTGAAAATATAATTACAAATACAAGCAAGGCCTTGAAAAAAAAGAAAAATCTTAACTTACACGATCAATTGGTATACCACGCACGGGTCACGCAATGTCTCCGCTATTCTGTCTCACGGCTGTCTCCGTATGTCTGTCTGTCAACGTTACACGGGCGGTCTTTATATAATATACCGCGCGTCGATATCAAGACAAATCTAGTAATTTCTAGAACAGAATAAGTCATCAACACCCAGATCTAGAACGCTCTTCAAAGAGACAGAAGAAAAAAAAAAACCACCCTCCTTTCAACCAGAGGTACACACATAGGTCAAGGACCGGTCACTGTCTGTGGCTTGACTCACCGTGAAAAATAAAATAAAAAAACTTATTACACAAGGGGCAGACAACCTACAGGTCAAGAAAAAAAATAGTATCTAGGCATTGTTACCTAGATACGTAACACCTCCCTCCTAAAAATAAAAAGTTTACATTTCCACGAAATGGAAATCTTTTTAGAATAATTACAAAAATGATATTTACATTACAGAATGTATTTATCATGATATATATAAAAAAAAATATACATCAAAATACTTTTTACAATCTAGATAAGGCATCGGCGATAACATTTTCGCTGCCTTTTATGTGTTTAAGATCTATATTGTACTCTTGTAAAAATAAACTCCACCTGAGAAGTCGTTGGTTCTTGCCAGACATTTTGTGGATAAATGTAAGGGGATTGTGGTCAGTAAATACAACCAGTGGCCATCTGGACCCACTGATATAAAAATCAAAGTGTTGTATAGAAAGAATCAACCCAAGACATTCTTTTTCCACAGTAGAATAATTTCTTTGATGTCTATTAAATTTCTTAGAAAAGAAACAAATAGGGTGCTCTACTTGGAAATTATCTTCTTGGTAAAGGACTGACCCAACACCTGTGTCACTGGCGTCAATAGCTAACCTAAAAGGTTTTCCGAAGTCAGGAGCCATCAAAATGGGGGAGCTAGATAATATCTGCTTAATTTGGTTAAAGGCTTTCTGACATTCATCCGTCCAAGTAAATCGGACGTTCTTTCTCAGGAGGTTTGTTAAAGGACTGGCAATGACAGAAAAATTTTCGCAAAATTTTCTATAATATCCAGACATTCCCAAAAATCTTCGGAGTTGTTTCCGATCAGCAGGAATAGGGAAAGCTTGGATAGCTTCTACTTTGGCCATTACAGGTTTCACCTGGCCTTGTCCTACAATATGGCCTAAGTATTGGATGGAAGCCTGGCAAAAATCACTCTTACTCAGGTTTACAGTAATTTTTGCATGTAAAAGTTTAGTAAAAAGACAATGCAGTTGTTTACAATGGCTAGAAAAATCTTGGCTAAAAATTACTACATCATCTATGTATGCGTGGCAATTCTCCATGTCAGCAAGCAGGGCATTTATCATTCTCTGGAAAGTGGCAGGAGCATTCTTCATGCCAAATGGCATCACTTTGTATTGGTACAGACCATCAGGGGTGACAAAGGCGGAGATTTCCTTTGCCCTATCAGTCAGGGGAACCTGCCAATAACCTGAAAGTAGGTCTATTTTGGTGATGTACTTAGCGTCACCAATACGATCTATGAGATCGTCTATCCTAGGGATAGGAAACGAATCGGTCTTTGTTACAGCATTTACCTTACGGTAGTCTGTACAAAAACGATAAGTCTTGTCCTGTTTAGGTATCAAGACACATGGGGAGCTCCAGCTACTGGAACTTGGTTCAATGAGGTCATTTTCAAGCTTATACTTGATTTCTGACCTAAGTATGGCAAGTTTTTCAGGGTTGACCCTGTAAGGATGCTGCTTGACTGGAGTAGCCTCGCCAACATCTACATCATGCATTATAACATTAGTCTGTTTTGGTACATCAGAAAAAATGTCATTAAATTCATTAATGAGTTTCATGATAACTGGCCTTTCTGTCGAAGACAGATGAGTCAGTTTTACATCCAAATTCTGTAACACAAAAGAATTAGGTATTTGGTATTGTCCAAATTTCTCCTTTACAATATCATCATCAATAGGAGAAACATGGCTATTTGAATAACTTTTGACTGTATTTAAAACACAATTACTCTTCTCTGAGTGATCTGGCCGAGATACATAAGGCTTCAGCATGTTTATGTGACATAGCTGAGTCTTTTTCCTACGGTCAGGGGTTTTGATTGTGTAATTGAGGTCACTAATTTTGGTCTCAATTTCATAGGGACCAAAATATCTGGCTTGCAAGGGTTGACCTGGTATGGGCAAAAATACAAGCACCTTATCCCCGGGAGAAAATTCTCTAACACGGGCCTTTCTATCATACCAGCGTTTCATGCTGGATTGGGTGTTTTGTAAGTTATTTTTGGCCAGAACACAAGCATCATAAAGTCTAGTTTTAAACTTACTTACATAGTCTAAAAGTCCTTCAGTGGCTGTTGGTGACAACAAAGTCTCTTTTATACATTTCAAGGGACCGCGCACCGAATGGCCAAAGACTAAGTCAAAAGGGCTGAATCCCAACGATTCCTGGACGGATTCACGGGTTGCAAACAGCAGCATGTGGATTCCTTCGTCCCAGTCTTTTTCGTGCTCAAAGCAATAGGTTCGGATCATGTTCTTGAGAGTCTGATGGAATCGCTCAAGAGCGCCTTGCGACTCGGCATGATATGCACTCGACATGCAGTGTTTGATGCCCAACTGAGTCATGACTTGCTTGAAAAGATTGGCCGTGAAATTCGTTCCTTGGTCCGATTGGATGGACTTTGGTAGACCAAATAGAGTAAAGAACTTGATTAAGGCCTTTACAATGTTTGATGCTTTTATGTTCCTTAGAGGAATAGCCTCAGGAAAACGAGTTGAAGCACACATAATGGTCAACAGGTATTGGTTGCCAGCTTTTGTCCTTGGGAGAGGACCAACACAGTCAATAGAAACTCTGCTGAAAGGTTCTTCAAAGGCTGGAATCGGCTTCAGAGGAGCAACAGGGATCTTTTGATTTGGCTTGCCAACCATCTGACAGGCATGACAGGATCGGCAGTACTGGATGACATCTTTCTTCAAACGTGGCCAGAAGAAGTGTGACATAATCTTGTGGTATGTCTTGTGGATGCCGAGATGACCTGACATTGGTGTGTCATGAGCCAGATTCATGATGTACGCTCGGTATCTTTCTGGTAACACGATTTGATGGCATATTCTCCATTCTTCTTCGTTGGATGCGTCTGGAGGTTTCCATTTCCTGAAGAGCATATCATCTTGGATGTAGTAGCACGTTGATGCTAGCTCTGCCTCTTGTGATGTCATTGCGGTTTCTCGAAGTTTGGCGAGCTCTGGATCCTTCTTTTGGTCCTCAATCAACTGTTTTCGAGTTGATGCCGGCTTTTCAGAATTTGGCGTTGGTTCTTCTTCAAGAGAAGCAAAGAATGTGGTGCTCAAGTCCACATCATCGTGGTTACTGTTGGCCTTGATGACGTTCTCTTCTTGAGATGCTTTCAACCTCATTGCCCTTGTTACTGCACACGCTGGATATAACTCTAGGTCTTCCTCGGATGTGGCAGATAAGTCGGGTGTTTGAGTGACGATGGGTTCGGCTATCACCTTTCCACCTGCTAAGTCATTGCCTAACAGCAACGAGATGCCTTCCAATGGTAATGTTGGTCGGACACCTACAACAACCGGTCCAGTAATGAGATTTGACTTTATGTCGATTAGATGTAGAGGCACATCTATACATCCAAGCTCTACGCCTCGTAACAGGATGCTCTTCCCAGTCGATGATGATTTTGACAAGGGCAAGATACCCTCTAAAAGTAGCGATTGTGAGGCACCTGTGTCTCTCAAAATGGTGATAGGTCGTAGACTTGTAGAATCACCGGGTAGTGATACGAATCCTTCCGAAATGAAAGGCTTAAAATCCTCTAATAAAACATCAATTTTGGTTGATGCAGACTGGACTTGGGTCGAACTCTCGCTGGAGTCATTGACAGCTCTAGGAGACGCAGTGGAGAAACTCTTTCTTGAGTCAGTAGAACATCTTTTGGATGTATTTGGAGAACTCTTGATGGAGTCATTGGAACATCGGGGTGATGTCTTATGGGAACTCTTGATAGAGTCATGGGAACATCGGGATGATGTATTATGGGAACTCTGGATAGAGTCATTGGAACATCGGGGTGATGTATTATGGGAACTCTGGATAGAGTCATTGGAACATCGGGGTGATGTATTATGGGAACTCTGGATAGAGTCATGGGAACATCGGGGTGATGTACTAGGTAAACTCTTGTTTGAGTCATTGGAACATCGGCTTGATGTATTTGAAAAACTCTTGTTTGAGTCATAGGAACATCGGCTTGATGTATTTGAAAAACTCTTGTTTGAGTCATTGGAACATCGGCTTGATGTATTTGAAAAACTCTTGTTTGAGTCATTGGAACATCGTGGAGACATTTTCGGAGAGTCTTGTACAGTCAATACATTTGAAACAGGTGGTGTCGAGGTATTCTTGATATGACTTGATGATGAGGGAGTAAACCTCGACGACCACTGTACTGTGCAAGCGCTGACTTTTGAAGGAGCTTTTTCGTTTCTCTTCCTCAATTTCCAGCAATCGTCAATTTTATGGCCTTCTCGTTTGCAGTAGGAACAAGTAGCTTTACTTGTAGTAGGTTTTCTGTCATTTGTACTGCTGTTCTTGATGGAGTTGCTAGCAGTGGACTCAGGCTGTTTGACTTGTTTTGGCTTGACATCCGTCGTATACTTGGCAAATTGATGTGATATTATATAATCGTCTGCCAACACTGCAGCCTTGTGCACATCTTCCTCGCCACGATCAGCTATATGCGTACGGACGTCCAGCCGCACACAACTCTTGAACTCTTCCATCAGTATTAGGTTCTTGAATTTTGCAAAGTCGGTGCCGATTTCCCTGGAAGTGAGCCATTTCTCAAAGCGTCGCTCCTTTTCCCGCAGGAATTCTACATGGGTTTGGCCATCCGATTTACGACAATCCCTGAACTGCTTTCGGTAAGCTTCCGGAACAAGTTCATATGCCTTAAGAATTAAGGCCTTAACAACATTATAATCTTTTTGTTGTTCAATGGTCAAAGAACAAAATACCTCTGCAGCTCTACCAGTCAAAACTGTTAACAGCAAAGTGGGCCACAAAGTTTCAGGTACATTAAAATTTTTCACAGCAAGTTCAAATTGTGGAAAATAATTGTCAATTGTGGCTTCATTAAAGCGTGGAATTATTTTCAAAAATTTTGTTGCTTCAGCAGTATGACTGGCAGGGGAAGAATCTGGTCTTACATTAGCAGCTAACTCTAATTTTTTTAACTCTATTTGTAATTTCATTTCCATTTCTTTCTGCTCTCTAGCCGCTGCAAGCTCTAATTCTTTTTGTTTAATTTCTCTCTGCTCTCTAGCCGCTGCAAGCTCTAATTCTTTTTGTTTAATTTCTCTCTGCTCTCTAGCCGCTGCAAGCTCTAATTCTTTTTGTTTAATTTCTTTCTGGGCTTCTATTTCCATCTGTTTTAATTTTATCTGAAGTTCTAAATCTGATTTACCCTCATCGGGTCTAAGGGTCTCTAAAAGGTCTTCAGAAAACACTTCCTCGTCTACATAATGGATTACAATGTTATCTCTGATTTCTTGTTTAAGGGCATTTGATTTTATTTTTAACCCTAACTGTTTAGAAATAAGGACCAGTTCCTTCCTAGTACAAGCATCAAGCTCTTCCACAGAGGGATTTGCAAGAAAAACCTGAATATCCATGACTAACTAACAACTATTACAAGCAAAAAAAAAAAAAATGTATACAATGTAAATATACAGTACAAAATCAGTACAACAAAAAAAACCTTAAGAGAGTTTGGTCAATACTATTGATACTTTACTTCCGACTCTTTGACACAAAAAAAAAATATTTTTTTTGTTAAAGTCAACTTCGCCTTTACAAAATTACTCAAGTAAGACGAAAATAGGTTCAGAAAAATATCCGGGACGAAAGCCCTCAAACTTCTTTTGTCACGTATTACGAATTGAATTCTACTTTTAAATGGCTTGCCTAGGGGAACGTGACAATAGAAAAAGGTGGTTGTGTCACTTATCTTAAGTCTGAATTTAATCAAAGACTTACAATGAATAACAAACAAAAAATGACACAAGAAATCGGAAGGTAAAATATCAACTTAAGGTTTAATAAAATATAACTCGAATAGTACTTTTAACTGAATCACATAAAGCAAGAAAAAAAAAAAAACATTTACTCAATACAAAATGGAAGGGTTGACCAAAACCCTTTTACAAAAATGGCATGTAAAAATATTACAATACAAGAGTTTGAAAATATAATTACAAATACAAGCAAGGCCTTGAAAAAAAAGAAAAATCTTAACTTACACGATCAATTGGTATACCACGCACGGGTCACGCAATGTCTCCGCTATTCTGTCTCACGGCTGTCTCCGTATGTCTGTCTGTCAACGTTACACGGGCGGTCTTTATATAATATACCGCGCGTCGATATCAAGACAAATCTAGTAATTTCTAGAACAGAATAAGTCATCAACACCCAGATCTAGAACGCTCTTCAAAGAGACAGAAGAAAAAAAAAAACCACCCTCCTTTCAACCAGAGGTACACACATAGGTCAAGGACCGGTCACTGTCTGTGGCTTGACTCACCGTGAAAAATAAAATAAAAAAACTTATTACACAAGGGGCAGACAACCTACAGGTCAAGAAAAAAAAATAGTATCTAGGCATTGTTACCTAGATACGTAACAATATATATATATATATATATATATATATCGCCATGGATGCTACGCCACTGGTTAGAAATGGTGTTGGTGCAAAGCTGCTTGCAAAAATAAGAGAGGCTGGTGTTAATTTTCAGTGCATCATTCACAAGAAAAGCAATTACAGTTCCAACGTGCTTAGACTAGTTTCAGTCGCTTTTAATTTTATTCTTGCCCGTGACTTAAATCATCGCCAATTTTCAATGTTTCTGGATGACATTGGACACGAATTTGATTGTGTTCCCTACTACACAGAAGTCCGCTGGCTCTCCTGTCATACCTGTTGTACTGCTTGAGGAAATTGTATTGTTTCTAAATATGAAAGGTCAACCTGTTGAACAAATTGAGGAATGGGTTCAGGATTTGGCAGTTGATCTCACTGGTCACCTGCAACACTTGAATTTGAAACTTCAAACTAAAGACAAAATTGTCACAACTGCGGCCAGAATACTTGCTATGTTTGCAAGCACTTATCTATGTGAACAGTTCTTTTCCCTAATGAAAGCTACAGAAACACCTCACCGTTCGAGAATACCTGCTCAAAATTTGTCATCAGTGATGAAAGAGTCAATGGCAAACAAACTCCAACCATATGAAAATAATGCGTAGGCTAATCATATTAATTTTTAATCTTATTTTATATGATACAGACGTTACTTCAAAAAAGAAAATCAACAAAACGGTACTACATATTTAGCTAAGGGATTCGTATTCCATTAATTATTGTATGCTATTGTATTATTTCTAATTTACATAAAACTAGTAGGCTGTTTTGCAACTGATTTTGTCTGCCCGAGATAAATACAATTATTTTCTTTGTCCTTTTTTTTTCACAGTACCTATATAAAAACTATTGAGGTTTAACCTACTTTCAATGTAAATAGATCAACTTCCGTTTACCAGAAATGAAAACAAAGAATTTTTTTCTTCTATTAATTTAGATCTGTAATTTGTTAACATATCATTTGTTCAAAATTGTTATAATTTCCTAAATACATTAGTAAATACTCTCAAAATTATGAAATTGTGACGAAATTCATGTTGATCATCCTTCGATGTGACATTGGCTCTTGAGCTGAATCTGGGATATAGAAACAGCTGGCATCCAAAATAAACAAGATGGCGATGGCTAATAACTCTTATTATCTTGAAGCAAGTGTTGGAAAAGATGATAACTTTGAAAAAATGTTTAAAAATTTTTCATTTAAATGTTTGCAAGTTATAATACAGTCTCGAATGGAAATAAAGAATAAACGCCTTCTAAAAGAACCATCATCAGCTGACTATGTAGGTAGATTTTTAGATTACTGTAACTTTAGTCTTAGAATATCTATAAATATAAATAAAAAGTATAATAATATAATAATAATTACTAAATTATAAAATTAAAAGTATAACTATAACTACTAACTGTAACTATTCTAGATCTATATTAAAATAATATTTGTCTATAAATAAAAAAGACTATTTAAAGTAAAGTTAAATAGTTTAAATTTAATAAATAATTGAATTTTAATTCTATAAATTTAAAATAATAAATTAAATATAATAATAAATATTAAATAGTCTAGTTTATATTATTATATATTAGATAATATATTAATTATATAGATCTAGTAATAATATAATATATAGACCTCTAATATATAGGCGTATATTTTTAGTATTGTTAATATAATAATGTTATATAACTACAGTCTACATCTAATTTATTTCACTAAATTATATTATATATCTTGATCATTAGTTAGAATTAAAGTGGTTTCCTATACTTACTAATACACTTTCACAGTATACTTAGTATATCTAGATCTAATAAGTATAACTGACTGTACAGTATAAATCTAATAGTAGTAATAGTCAATTATAAATGAATACAATATATATGCACAACTACATATTGATGTGTAGAATATTCTCATCATCTCTTAGTTTTTTTCTTATGGCTTCTTTTTATGCCAAGATTTCATCTCCACTTGTTAATTTCACATATGGAAGGAGCTAATTTATTTTTTTAGGCTTATTTTATATATATAATAAAATCAATTTCAATTAGGCCCTATATAATTTCTATGATTGATTTGTATTTCTATTTCTTCGTTCAGTTCTGTATAACAGTAGCTGACAATGCAGCAATTGAAGAACAAATCAGAAAAGTATTGGAAGGTGTGAAATGTTTCCCTGTGAGGGAGCAAAGTATATGTGTTGAGATCCCCCTGGTGACTAATGATGGGGATCACATGTTTTTAGAGACCTGGGACATTTCTTTTAACCTTAGCAGTCTGGATACTACTGCCAGCAAATTGCAGCATGTCTTTACTAGAATGTGTAAGTAAGATCTAAGTCTTGGATGTTAAATGTGACTATATCTCATAAAATGCACATTAAAAGCAAATTACTGTTAAGTGTTAGTAAAGCTGCCTCCATAAAAAATTTTGTTAACCACAAACTTCTGTGGGGAGTTATTTTTAGATGAAAGTGGCAAGGGCTTAGGTTTTATTGGCTGATGTAGTGGTTGAGCTCACATCTAATTTTAGCGGTGTATGAGATCCTGATAAAGGGAATGACACTGATGTTTCCTGACTCTAAAATAGCAGAAAGTATCATCTGCAGCAGATCTAAAGCTACTGCTATGGTACCTGAGTTAGGTTCCACTACTTTTGAAAGCCTAATTCAAATCTACTGCTATGGTACCTGAGTCAGGTTCCACTACTTATGAAAGCCTAATTCAAATCTACTGCTATGGTACCTGAGTCAGGTTCCACTACTTATGAAAGCCTAATTCAAATCTACTGCTATGGTACCTGAGTCAGGTTCCACTACTTATGAAAGCCTAATTCAAATCTACTGCTATGGTACCTGAGTTAGGTTCCACTACTTATGAAAGCCTAATTCAAATCTACTGCTATGGTACCTGAGTCAGGTTCCACTACTTATGAAAGCCTAATTCAAAGCTACTACTCTACTAACTGAGTTAGGTTCCACTAAGTACTTATGAAAGCCTTATTCAAAGCTACTGCTCTAGTAACTGAGTTAGGTTTCACTAAGTACTTATGAAAGCCTAATTCAAAACTACTACGCTACTAACTGAGTTAGGTTCCACTAAGTACTTATGAAAACCTTATTCAAAGCTACTGCTCTAGTAACTGAGTTAGGTTTCACTAAGTACTTATGAAAGCCTAATTCAAAGAATGCAATCATTGTCTATTCCTACTATTGGACCCAATGAAAATGTGCTCCCTCTTATAACAAGAACTTTGAGTTCTGATATTCATTGGCCTCCTTCAGTCGTAGGACGACTATGGTTCATCTCAGAGCACACTTCCTCGTGTGGCTGTGGAGCCCTATTTTGGAGAGACACTCCCGTCCACAGATAGCGCAGGTTAAGGTGGCTTTTGCTTCAGTGGTGGAGGAGCTGGCCTTTTTTTTGGATTGTGCTTTTTTCTTCCTGGGCTGAGACCCATGTACTTTCACTGTTCATAGCTTTCTTGGTCACTGTCTCTCTCCACCTGTTGCGGTCTAGAGCTATGTCTTCCCAATTGTCAGTATTGATGTTCACTGATTTGAGGTCACATTTTATTACATCTATGTAACGGAGGTGGGGGCAACCAGTTTTTCTTGTGCCAGTCGCGAGTTGACCACAGGGGATGACTTTCGGGATGCGCTTGTCCTCTATCCGGCAAACATGTCCAAGCCAGCGCAAACAGCGTTGTCTGAGGGCTGTAAAGATGCTGGGAATACCTGATCGTGCAAGGATCTCAGTATTGCACACTTTTTCTTTCCATGTGACATTCAAGATCCTACGGAGACATCTTAAATGGAATGAGCTCAGTTTTCTCTCTTGCTTTGCGTAGGTGGTCCATGATTCACTGCCATACAGCAGTGTACTCATAACGCATGCCTTGTAGACTTCCATTTTGGTCACCGTAGTTAGCTTATGGTTTTCCCAAACTCTTGGTCTGAGTCTAGCGAATGTCGAGGCAGCCTTCCCTATGCGTTTTTTCATCTCCTCTTCTAGAGACAGGTCATCTGTAATTGTGGATCCCAGATAGCAGAATTCGTTTACAGCGTCCAGCTTGTTATTGTCTATGAGGATGGAGGGTGGTGCTGTAGCAGGTGGTCCCATAACATTTGTTTTCTTCGTGCTAATAGTCAAGCCATATTCTTTACAGGTCCCAGAGAAGCGGGACATTAGTGACTGAAGTTCCTCTTGTGTGTGTGCCACTACTGCTGTGTCATCCGCGAATAGCATATCTCTTACAAGGGTGGCTCTGATTTTAGTTTTGGCCCTCAGTCTGGCAATATTTAGGAGTTTGCCATCAAATCTGGAATGGAGATAGATGCCTTCAGTGGATTTGTCAAACGCGTTGTGGATTAGCAGTGAAAATAGTATTCCAAAGAGGGTTGGGGCCAGGACACATCCTTGTTTAACTCCACTGTTTATACTGAAACTTTCCGTTGAATTGCACTGTACCCATCATATTTTGGTGGAAAGATATGATTACATTTAGTAGCTTGGGTGGACAGCCTATATCACTTGTAGATTCAACATTTCTGAGCCTGCCAGCTTTTACTTCCACTGCTACACATGAAAGTTTAATCTGTTAAAGAGTTTCAATAGAATGACATTCCTTGGTGCCATTGGACCATTAGGACTAGATGATGCTTATGTTATGGTAGAGGAAAAAAAAAGGAGTTTGTGGATCTTGACTTCAGTAATTTGACCCTTTATATTTGGCTAAATGCACTTTGTATTCCGTGCATATTACTTGTCATTGTTTCTGATCTCATTATTGATATTTTATATTATTTAACAAGTCTTCTTTGAGGATTGCTGCATGTCATGGTTTTTATATATTTAAATATTTAAAAGATTTCTGTCTTTCATGAATATATTTTTTTTACATTTTTAGAAATGACTTTTCCCCAACTAATGTCAGGTACCCTTTAGAGCTGGGTTGACTCAGAAGTGCCCTAAAGATCCCAAAATTAAAAATCCCAGTCTTCACCAGGATTCCAACCCAGGATCCCCTCATTTTGGAAGCCAATTGCTTTACCATTTGGCCCCCATGGTTGTGTATGTTCTAGAATATAAATTTAAACATTTATCCAACATACAAAGCTTTTTTTTTAAACAAAAAATATAGTTTAAAAATCAGATTTTAGGCTGGAGTTACAATTTTAATTAGAATTTTCTTGATCTTGCTTTTCTAAGTCTCTTCACTCAACGTCAAGAAATCCTTAAAATGACTGCTACCTACAGTTTTTTTAAAATGCATTTTTGAATAATTGATATACAAGTTTACTAAAGAATAATAATAATAATAGTGTACTGTTTATTAAAATATTTTTTTTTCCAGGTGTTACTTTGAAATCTCTGTTATGTGCAACTCGTGCTATGCCTGCATATAAATTAGCTAAAAATCAAGGGGAAAAAGGAGGAGGCTTTAAGTTGAACTACAGGTTATATTTAGGGAAGCCACAGGTAGGAGACTATATTCTCAGCTGTTGTTGTTTTTTTTTTTTACATCAATGCATTTTTGTTATCTTCTAGAATATGTATCTTATTATTCATATAATTAAAAATTATAATTGAATTGTCCTCAGACATTGTAAGATTGAAATGAATTGGTGACTTAAATAGATTTGATATAAGCAAATGTGAAGCATTGTTTTCTACAAAAAAAAACATTTAGTACAAAATAGGAAGTATTTTTATATATACTTATATGTGACTAAATATGGAAAGGAGATTTAGTGTAACTCTTTGTAATTAATGTATCTCAACTTAGCTTTACTGTCACATTTGGGTCTGCTTAACTTACATTTATTTCCGCACATATTTCTGCTTAGTTTATTAGCTAACTTTTCCTTTGGTGTGGGCTACTCTTGGCCCGACATTGTATGTTTTCTTAAAATTGAACACAGCTGAATTGTTTTTCTTTACATACTTTTATTAGTATAACTTTATAGAGGAGTCAGGATGGGGTTTTCTAGTAAAATTTTTATGAGCTTGTGTCTGTTTGGCTGGACTCCAACAGGCTAACAAATGGAATAAACAGTTGTAATACTATCAGGAATAAACAGTTGTAATACTATCAGGAATAAACAGTTGTAATAATATAAAGAATAAATGGTTGTAATATTAACAGGTGAACATACCACAACTATCAACATTAAATGGCCTAATAATGAAATACTACATTTAATGAGATGACTAACATTATATGAAGTAATAATGAATTCAGTTATTATACGGGTTACTTTTAGTAACTAGCAATTTCATTCAACACAGCACATTCTAAACTCACGGTGACACTTTCCACATGACCCCACTACTTGGGCAAAAGTCGACAGATAAAGACCTGACATAACTCTACAGTTTAAAGGGTAGCATCATCTAGATCATTCTAAAGCTCCCTGTGAAGATACAGAAAGCAGAGAATCGTGATGATGTTTCATAGGAATTTTAGTGGCAACATGAATGGCAATAATAGAGTCCAAAAAGGCTTATAAACTTGTCTTTACAAAGGGTAAATGCTGCCCAATGCCTCAAAGCATTTGCAAGACAGAATTAAAATGACTTGTAGAAATAAAGGATGCCGAAGAATGATGTGCACGTGGAATCAAAAGCAACAGCACATAAAATAATTCTTTCTGTGCTCATTGTGCCAATAAAGTGAACAAAAAAAAAAAATATATTACAAATACTTCAACAGCACTTGACAGGGGATAAGAACTTTGGAAAATTCACTTTGAGATGAAAAATGTATTAATGATGTTTTTAAAAAAAATGTATTACGTATTACAGGTGTGCTAAAACAAATGTGTGAAGTAGTCAAATTTTTTAGCCTTACATCAATTTTTTTATATGTATTTTTAAAAACTCTATTTTAGTCTTCTTTAAATGTGTTAATTGTTCAGTTTTCTAGATGATATGATATTTGATCCTAGAGAGGATGTATGAGCCCTTTTTATTAGATCAAGTTGATTTGATAGAAATGAATTATTCCTTTTGAAATTCTCAATTGCTCATCATGTTTTGTTTTTTTTCAGACTCATTTTCTGGGTGAAGGTTTCAAAACAGTTCGAGCTGGCGCTGTGCCCACAGCTCAAGGGCTTTTTACAATCAATGTCTCATTCCGTACCAAGCTTCTTCTCTCCCCTGCCATGTCTGCCTCTGCTCTGCAGGCCATTGAGGTGACAGATAATTATTTTATGAAGGAGTATAAAACGTCCTCAGCGTCATCTGCTCTGTCAGATCCTCAGCCTTGTTCTCCCTCTCCAAGAAGGTAAAAATTCATAAAGACTTTATCACATTTACATGCACCTGATGTTTACTTTATCACATTTACATGCACCTGATATTTACTTTATCAAATTTACATGCACTTTATCTTGATCACATTTACATGCTCCTTATCCCTTTACTTTATCACATTTACATGCACCTGATGTTTACTTCATGACATTTACATGCAACTGATCTTTATCAAATTTACATGCACTTTATCTTTATCACATTTACATGTGCCTTATCTTTACTTTATCACATTTACATGCACCTTATCTTTACTTTATCACATTTATATGCACCTTATCTTTACTTTATCACATTTACATGCACCTTATCTTTACTTTATCACATTTACATGCACTTTTGCTTTATCACATTTACATGCGCCTTATCTTTACTTTATCACATTTACATTTATTCTGAATAGCAACCCCCTTCATTTGCTTTGCATACTGCTTTTTTTTTTTAAATTTTGTAAGTATATTGTAGAAAGTATTTTTTGAAACAAAATAATGTAACACTTGATAAAGAGGAAAAAGATGTACATTCACAATAAAAGATTTTTTCTAAGACTGACCATAAATTATTTTTATTTAGCTTGTAATGTATCTATTTGTGGTATTGGGTACAATTTCCATTGTTTATGTTTATTTTGTTCAGCCCAGTCAATAGATCTGAAAGTCCTTACTGTTTTGCTGTTTCTCCTGGATCTATTGAGAAAGAGGAACATGAGCTAAGAGCTCGATTCCCATCAGAGTCTAGTCCATGGACGCACTCCAGGTTAGTAGACAATATAAACTATTGCTGTCACATTCATTTAGCTATAGAACATATTGTAGCTCTATCTACAGTTTATAAATTAAATCTGTTTTGTTGAAAAGGATGTAGTTTGTAAAATAAAATTCTTAGATTTGTAACCCTTGATTTGTCATTGCAAACATTTTACTTCTCAAGAGATTTGTGATCAACAGACACTGCATCATTTTCAGGCTTCTTTCTACATTCATATGTCAGAAAACTGAATAAAATACTTTATATAAAGTATGATTGGCTCATCCTTGAACTAATATATTATATAGACATAATCTGTGCTTCATTTGAAATCTCTTCTTGAACGATATAGCCTGGCTTTGATGTCTGGTTTTGAGTAATATTGGAACTCCCTCCCCCATTGAGCAATCACAAACAACATTAAGACTTGTTGAAAGCTTTTATTGTATAGTGAGATTTGATAGAAACACTAATAACATTCTGTCTCTGGTTTCAGTATTCTGAATTTAGAGGAACTTCCAGAGCCAGTTGTTGGAGCTTTCTCTAAAGCCAGTCACAAGAAAGTGATAGAGCACAAAGTTCCATTTGAAGGTCTGATGAGACGAAGTATGGTGGCCAGACAGGAGTCAGAGAAAAGCAAACAGTCCTATGATGAATGGGCTATTGATGGACGAAGAAACAGCAGGCCAGACTCAAAGGAAGGAGAAAAAGAAAATGTCCCAATAGATTCTCAGAGAGGACAGAAGATGTCTATAGAAGATGAGTTTGTTATGGTCGATGTAAGCATTATATATGATTTTCTTTTCTTTCTTTTTTTTTTAAAATCTTCTTTCACATCCATCTTTCTTGTTTTTGGAAGGAAAGTTGTGGAATCTTTTTCAATATAGAATTGTTTTATAAGATAAACGAATATATATATATTTATGACTATGCAATCCAAACATAACTGAGTAAATCATTATTTGGATCTTTGACTCCGTGTTGATAATGCAACAAAATTACATGTAATGAAAAGTCAGGGTTTGGATCTCTAGCTTTCTTTAATGTCATCACAAAGTTTGTCAAACTCTCATCAGGTGTTGAAGAGAACAAAAATTCTACTTGTTAATATCCTTCAATTATCTTTTTACATAAATACGTAATTCACTAAAACAATACATTTATAATACATAAAAAATACATAACGATAACTGTTAAATACATTGTACACATTTTTATATTTGTAATTTTGTTTATAAAATCTAGGCTTGGAATATTTCTTCTATTATAATCACTGGCATTTCACATCAGTATTTGAATGGTTGTCTTCTTTAACTCAGTGGTTAAATGAGTAAAATATCCATCCCAGTGGCGCTACAGCCCATGGAGGGCTCTGGCCTGCTTCATCACATCCCTCCATTCAGATCTCACTTGAGCCTTTTGTCTCCATGCCCGAACCCCAAGCTGTTGTAGATCTGCCTCCACATCATCAATCCATCGCATTGGGGGTCTACCTTTGGGTCGCCTGCCTTTTGGTTTTTGCCGGTATACAGTTTTCGCTCCTCTGTTCTCTGACATTCTTTCAAGGTGACCTGCCCAACGTAGTCTGTTTGTTTTTATTTCTGTCACTATTGGTGGGTCTTCATACAATTGATATATCTTATGGTTAGTGTGTGCCCTCCACCCTGTTTCATTTTGTATAGCACCATAGATTTTCCTAAGAATTTTTCGTTTCTAAGTACGTAGTAGATTTTCGGTTGTCTTTATCAGTGTCCAGGTCTCACTTCCATACATTGCTACTGGTTTTATGCTTTTGTATATTATTTTCTTAGTTTTCCTTGATATTGTTTTGCTCTTAGGTAAATGATGGGTGCTATAAAAAACTCTGTTGCCTCCAGCTATTCTTTCCTTTATTTGTGTTAGTACGTCATTCATTTAAGTAATTGTACTTCCCAAGTATTTGAAAGTTTGGACATTTTCGAATTTGTGGTCTTTGATTTTAATATATTGTCCTTCTGTTTGTCTCTTGTCATTGTGATGTTCTTGGTTTTACTGTTATTGACCTCAAGTTTCAAGTTGTTTTCTTTCCTGAATTAGTTATTAAGGGTACAACATCCGTGAATAAGATATGCTTAACACACTGAATAATCTTCTTTTTGAATTATTCATTGCATTAATTCACTGTTTTAAGTTGTTTTTTTATTGTGTCTTTAAGGAATATTGCATTGCTACTTTCAACATGTCACAGTAACGTCTTATCATTTGCATTTACAAGTACTTATTTTGTTTATTCACAGAAACCTCCGTTTGCCGCAGATGATGACCCTCGGGATGTCAAAGCTTTTCTTGGTGTTTTTTTCCGAGCCCCCAAAACTTACGAGACACAGGAATGCAAGGTTTCTGTGGAAGAGTATCTGTGTGACGTCGAGGCTTTAGTTTTCAAGTTGGAGGAGGATATGCCTGTGTTAGACGAGTTCTGTCAGTCAGTCATTAACCTGAACAGTCAGGAAGAGGAGGATGAAAACCCTCTGTTTAGTTGATGCTTAGTCAAACAGGATTTATAGACCTTGACCTTGTGGAAACCAACATGAGAGATAGTTGGATCAATGTGCAGCCTAGCTTTCAGCTCAAGTGTTGAATGTCTTACATGTTGATGAAACTTTTGGATGTGCTTTTAGCTACATCTACTGTCTACGTCTGCTGTCGATGTCTGCAGCTTGCCAACATTCTTTGTAGTATCTGTTCACATGAAACATTGGACTTAAAGAAGTGAAACTAAAAGAGTGTGGCATGAGCACCAAATATAAGAATACATATATATATATATATATATATATATATATTGAGAGAGAGAGAGAGTGATTCATATATATTAATGCATGTGTGGATATACAGTTTAGTCTTTATGATGAATCAAAAGTTTTTCCAAACAAACTTTTAAATTACATTCATGAAAACTTTAAAACTTTGTATAAATAAGTTGGGTTGCCAAAACTTAATTTCCAGCTAAACTTACAGTGTACAGGTTCTCAAGTATTTACTTAGATGACTGTAAGCATTGATTACTTGATGACTTGACTTGCTACAGTTCAAAGTTATCACTCACCAAAATCTCCCTTAACCAACTGATAAGCAGAAAAGAAAGAAGAGTGCAGAGTTGAAGGGAGAAAATTGAGACCAATAATCAGGATTAAATGACAATGTAGTCAGGAGTAATAAATAGTCCTTGAATACAAAGAGCATTTTGAAAATGTCTATTATTATTTTAACTTGTTTGATTTCTGTGAATGTTAAAAAAAAATAATAAAAAAAATACAAACCACAAAGAAGCTCCATTGAAATTTTAATTTTAGAAAACTTGAAGTGGAATTGATGTTACAAAAATAATATTGCTTAGTGTTATATGCTGCAATCAATGAAGATCACTATAGACTAAAGCAAGACCCTAACAACAAGCCAAGAAAGACATTTGTTAGATGTTATTTATTGAACAGAGTACAGAAACTTATAGATAAGTTTAGAGAACGTTTTGAAATGATGGGAAAAATTATGGTTAATATATATGATGCCAAGTTTGAAAGGCTTCCAAATACAAGTGAACAAATTAAGAAAAATTTGAATAATTATACTGTATATTATTCCTGGATTAGATCATTCTATTATGTCTTGTGAAGAAAGTTTTCCCAAGTTGCTAGTTTCAGAACTTATCCCCAGGATTTGAAAAACAGTATTATCTTATATGCTTGTGTGCATGTCATTTGTAATAAATTACTTGTGAAGGATATATAGCATGTATTTATTGGATTCACTGATTTTTTTGTTTCTAGTTTAAAGCACAAACAAATCAAAATATTTTATGTTTTGTATTATGCAAGTTTTTAACAGATTAATAAATGTGGTTTTCATTTTTGGGTTAGGGCTAGTTTTTATTTTGGTTTCCAACAGACATAACTTTAATTTTAACTCATGGGAACTGCTGCTTTTAAAATGATACTATACACTATATCACACACAAACTTCTGTTAAGTTTTTCAAGTGTGGAATCATATGGCTACTTTAGTGAGTCACTTAGATTTCATTTATAAAAGTGAAAACTGCTAAATTATTAGTCTTCACATGTCTTAAATTTGAATTCTTGAATCATTCCAGTCCTGTACATATTTGGAACTCTTGTTGCTGTAAAAAGAAGTTGAATAGAGTCATAGAATTTGAGCTTATTGTTTACATTCCTTGTGTTTCAGTAAATGTTTCCATTTTGTCTACAAGTCTCCATTTGGTTTTTATAAGTCTGTAATCTTTACATTTTTTAAAATTCTTTTTGTTTTAATGGCATCTCTATTTTGTCTCATGTCTCCATTTTGTTTCAATAATGTCTTCATTTTGTTTCAATAATGTCTTCATTTTGTTTCATTATATCTCCATTTTGTCTCATTATGCCTCCATTTTGTTTCATTATATCTTCATTTTGTCTCATTATGCCTCCATTTTGTTTCATTATACCTTCATTTTGTTTCATTATATCTCCATTTTGTTTCATTATGCCTCCATTTTGTTTCATTATACCTTCATTTTGTTTCATTATATCTCCATTTTGTTTCATTATATCTCCATTTTGTTTTATTATATCCTCATTTTGTCTCATTATATCTTCATTTTGTTTATAGATCTTGATAATGTTCACAATAATACAATAAAAAAAAATATTTTAATTTTATGGTGAAGAAAATGTTTATCACAAAAAAGCATAATAATTTTTCTTTGTTTATAAAACAATTTATGAAGAGATAAATATTGTCCAATTGAATGTCTTGTGTGGTCTTCTGAGTGCAAGTATATTTATGGTTATACAGCATTTTATGCATGCAAAACTCTCAGTGCTCATGCTAGTCATATTTATTGTTGCTTTTATGCTGAAGCTCTAGGACTTGTTTTATGCTGAATGAAAAGAATGTTTATAGTATTTTGGAAAGGTTGAAAATGATAATAATAGCATTCATATATTTACACCTTTCTCTTATCCAAATTTTCATCAAAAAAGATAATTTCCAAAAATTATGACATTTTTTTCAGGTTAACATTAATAAACAT
Organism: Biomphalaria pfeifferi; assembly: GCA_030265305.1. Taxonomy (NCBI): domain Eukaryota; kingdom Metazoa; phylum Mollusca; class Gastropoda; family Planorbidae; genus Biomphalaria; species Biomphalaria pfeifferi. The sequence continues at coordinate 280,935 of JASAOG010000226.1, read as the reverse complement.
AAATCTAGATTTCCATTGGACAAACTGTACCAACAAGTGAATGTTGTTTCTATTTCAGAAAATACATTCTAATACAAGAAAATATTTGGTCTAAAAAAGATATTATCATGGTACAAGTAGTATCTTTGAGGCAGATGATGTTATAAGGTCTGAAAGGGGAAACTACTTTTACAAGTAGTATGTATGGGGCAGATGATGTTATAAGGTTATAAGGTCTGATAGGGGAAACTACTTTTACAAGTAGTATTTTTTGGTTGTTGTTGACCAACCATTTTACTATTATTTCAATGCCATATTATTTTGAGTTAAAATGGAAGTGTATCAATCACTCTTGTTTCCAGGCCATGTGGTATGTACTTGGAACCGTATGCCTATAGGATGTAGCCAGGTTCAGACCCTGTATGCTGTCTTCCCCTGTTGTCCAGCAGTAATGTGAAAGAGCACTTGAAGCTGTCAAGTTAAAACACAATATCGTCTCATTGACTCTGTCTGTTTGAGACTGTACTTTGTGTCTGAGGCTGTGCTTTATGTTTGAGGCTGTGCTGTGTTCAGTGTAGATATGCTGTAACTATTGCATTTGCTACTAAACAGCATCATTGGGATGCTTATAGAATTAATGGTGGTTTTTATTTTATTTGTTATTTACTTGGATCATTTCTTCACACAAATCATTTCTACATTTTGGCTTGTGGTTCCCGGTGAATCATTGTGACTTATTGTGTTCTATTGTGAACATCAAGTATGTAAATCAGTTGTTGTAACATGTCAAGGTTTCTCACATTTTTTTATGATCATATCAAGTGTCTATTGAATTTAGTTGTACAATTTTAAATATGTATTATATATGTGTATTAAATTTGGAACAAAAAATTAAAAGGTGTGTTTGTTTTATTGACTGTTAAAATTTTGTGTGAAAAATTTTTTAAAAGAGGCTTTTAACCATGAAACAAAGATATTAACTCTGTTCAGCAAACTTGATTTAGTATGATGGTAGATTTTCTTCTATTCTAACCCCCTCCAAATTTTTTTTTATGATAAAACCCCCTCTTCAATAGAAGACTAAAGCATACAACAGTCACCAGATACTATATGAGTGTAGCCAAGGGGTGTTTTGTGTTTGAAAAACCTCTATAGAGGGCTTTAAACTTAGAGGGTAAAAAAAACAACTCTACCATAATATTCTAAAGCAAACTACAGTCACCAAATTCTATGAACGTAGCTAAGGGGGTTTTGAGTTTGTTTTAAAAAAAAACTCCTGAGATTTTTTTTATTTAAATACCGGAAATAGTGTTTGGCGGCAGGGCTCTGCCCCGTACCCCAAACACCCTGGCAAGGGGCGGGATGTTTAAAGTCTTTCCATTAGCTCCAGTAAGAATAAACATCTTCCAAAAGAATGAAGGGTCAGAATGAAATAAAGATTTATTATGTACACATACTCATAATATACATACATATATATATATATAATATATATATATATATATACATCCTCCAAACTCCCCTCTCCCGGAAAAATTGCAGGCTACGCCCATGCTAAGAAATGTGTAGATGAAGAGTTCTAAATAATTTATTGTATAGGCCTGTTAGACTAAAGTCTAGGTATCTAAAGATGAAAAAGCAAAAGACAGGAATGGAGAAAGACGGTCCTGCGCGGTGCCCCAAACGACTAAGGAATAGGTGAGGATGTCTGAAGTTGATGATAGATCTATTTGTAGTACATGTTTTTGTGTCTTATATAGTGGATCGAAGTTTCTTTTTTTTTTTTTTTCTAAATTAGAAAATTGTTTCGCGAAACATATTTGTTATGACAAATTTTACAATTATCATTGACACATTTGGGCCAAAGTTCACGGAAGAACCCTGGATGAAACAAAATCTATTCCGGGTAGGTAAATAAATCTAGAGATCTATAGAACTAGACTAAAATTTGGACTCAACATATTGGGTTTACACGATCTGTTTCTTTTAAATAGCAACATTTGTAAAGTACCATGAATGCTCACACAGTTAGTTGATAATCTTGTCATTCATGATGCCGCTGCATAGACTGCTAGAATATCAATCTAGATTACATTAGACTTTAATTATAAATAGACTCCAAGCTGAAATTATTTAAGACACACCCCCTCGGCTTCCTTAGAAGTACAATATTAGATCTAATTGTGCGTTGATTCAAATTTTAATAGATCTAGATAGATTTTTATAGATCTACCAGTAGTAAGGGCAGTAATCAAAAGCCTATCAATATCATAGATGACCTTTTGTATTGCTTTTAAATAGTTTTAATGATAATTATTATTCCTCAACTCTTGGCTTGGGCGATCTTAAAATGCAAGAAGTAGCAAGACATAAAATAAAATAAATAAAACACACATACACACACTAGAATCTAAATCTAGATTTATCACTATTCTAGATCTAGTTTCTAGATAGTAGGCCTAGTAGTAATAGATTTAGGCTAGTAGGTATAAGTATGTATAGATTCAGGCAACCCATTCCATTCTCTTCTCTAAAGGCACTAGGGAAGAAGGAGCACTTGTACGAATTTGTTATAGCGTATGGAATAAGAAATTTGCATCTATCTTTCAGTCTTTCTGAGTATTTCATTAGGTTTTGTTTTTCTATTAGTAAATTATGGTTTAGTGTTTTATGTATTATAGCTACTTACTTTGTCCTGAAGTGTCTTTAAGTTTAGTGATTTACTAATGGTATTTTTCTAATCCAGGGGTGGGCAACCTTTTTGTATCCAGGGCTGCATTAAAAACAAATTGGGAATGGCGGGCCGCACACACACACATACATATATATATATAAGAGTTAGCAATGTTTAAAATAAAGTTTACGTTGTTTTTTTTTTTAATTGCTGTTGTCTTTTTAAATCACAATATCGCCACAAATATACAGTTTTACTTAATGTGCAGTATTTTACTTTTTACACTAGTGCATAATGTTTCAGAACTGTAAAACGATCTTACTAGTTCGACTAGTTGTTACCCTTGTGACTGCTGTCAAATTACAGTCAGTCAACATTGACCAGTGATTATACTTGTTTAGTTTTCACAAAACATACTTCTTCACTGAATGAGACAATATATGTTCTGGAAGTTAAATGTCGGGACGAGCGAAACCTACCCTTGTGGAGCATCACCAAAGAATGCTGACCATGTCCTTCAAAGGTGCATACTAACTCAAGAGACCCGAACAAGACTCTGGCCCCAAAGCCCGCCAAGGACTATTCGGAGAACTGCCTGTTCTGGAAACCACTGTGCGTTTCATCTCAGGTATAGGATTACTGATCTGAACCCTCCAACATGTAAAATGAGAACAAGAAGAAGAAGAACAGATGTATGTGTACCCAAATAGTGTGAATAGCAGCAAAGTTTTTTTAAGTGTGAAATATAGCTTCTGGCACCCATAAGAGTCCCATGGAAATACTGACAGGAACATCTCTTTGCTTCGAGCTTTGTCCTCTGGAGCTAAATGGTATTGAAAACTGGTTCTTGACATCTTAAAATTTGCTTTTATAAATTGCACAATTAAGGAATCTAAATGTGTTGTACTTTTAATCATTTCACTAGAAATAGTTTCACCTTTCATCAAAGAAAAATGACAAAAACTATTTTTTTTGCTTGCCTGTAGAAATTTGAAAGCCTTGTTTGAAAAGATTTACCATGCATTTACATTTCATATGCAAACAATCAATTGCAATGGATATGATAAAAAGCATGAAATCTTTCTTCCACTCTTTATTAGAAATATTGGTAAAAGGGTCTCAGTCACATAACAATTTTGTCCTTGATATTTTATATTTTCTCATTTGCCTTGTCCATGCTATGGTAGCATTAAATTATTTTGTTCATAAATTGGAACTACCCGTGGTTAACAACCATAGCTTCAATAAGCTTGATTGCTATGCAGCCGAGCGAAATGTATTTTGAAATTTTATGCAGCTTTGTGCAAACTTTTCTGTTTAGAGTTTATGGTTGGGATATTTAAAAAAAAACAACACAAAAAAAACATATTTTTCTCAGTGAAAGATTGAGCTCCATCAGTTGTTATACTTGCCATCTTTTTTCAAGCCTACCCAACACTCAGAGATAGTGTTTTGAATTGAGTGTATTGATGTATAGCCAATAAGCATAATCTTCGTTTACTTAACACTTTTTATAATGAGACAGTTTCAATAATTTATATAGATATTATTTTTAATATTTGCATTTTTATATGTATATACTGTGGGCACACCTGATTTCTGTAGGTGTTGGCGGGCCGCATAAAACACACCGGCAGGCCCGCGTCCGTAATTTTCCCACCCCTGCTCTAATCAAATGTGAATATTCTTTTGTTGTAAATCTCACTGCTCTATTTTTGTATTTTTTTGAGGATGCACCCTGATAGCATAGATTTGGGCCCAGTAAGAGCCCCAACTGGGCCAGCCCATACTAACCATATGGGCCCCAACTGGGGGATGAACGCTGGCCCAAACAGCATGCTTAGGGCTGAAACTGGGCTCAGTCAGGGGGCCCAGAAAATCCCCTTGTGAAACCCGTTTGGAGCCAGTAAGGGGAAGGCCTTGTGAGCCCCAACAGGGACAGAGATACTTGACCCTTTGGGGACAATTAATGAAAGCCCAAATAGGGCCATTAAGGGTCAAGTTAGGGGGCCCAGATGAAGCCCTGATGGAACCCTCATGGGGCCAGTATGGGGCAAACATTGAGGGGCCTGAAAGGGCTAAACACATGAGCCCCATTTGGGGGATGACCATTGGCCCAAATGGGGGCCCTTAGGGCTGAGTCTGGGCCCAGATGAAGCCCTGATAGAACCCTCATGGGGCCGGTATGGGGCAAACATTGAGGGGCCTGAAAGGGCTAAACACATATGCATATTCTAATATCATGTTCTTCTATTATTTACTGTCCTGTGTCTTATACTTCCTAGGGCAGGAAACATTCATAAAATCAAATCTTAAAACTTAGCATACTTTGTCTACTGTCATATTTAATAAAGCACTCAGCTTCTGAACTGAGGGAGTCTCAGGGATTTTTAGGACTTCCTAAGTCCACCTAACTCTTAACTCTTTCTCTCCTAACCAACGATACAAACATTGATTCCATCAGAATGTGGTAAATAATTACGGAGAGAATGAGTTAAGTCATTGTTCTGGCCATATCACACCCTCATAACCTATTGGCCATGAAAACAGATTACTTTTACATTATCTGCCCAATATAGATCAAAAGGTCTGAAAGTGGTATTTACTTACTACTAGATGTTTTTCAGACATATATTCATTAAGGTGTGCATATATAATGCATACTATCTGGGATAAAATGTGGGATTTCCACCTATTCTGACTTTTCAATCTACAAAACATACATATTTTGAAGACTCTCTGATTATAAAGATTCTTGTATCTTTGTATTTTAGGTCAGTGAAACTTTGAATAAATCAGGATGGCATGGAGGTTCAAAGTTTCAAAATATAAAAATGCTGCCCCAAAATTTCCTAAAAAAGAGGTATTACACATTTCTTCAACAAGTATTTCTCCTTTCAATAGATCAATATATTGATTTGTAACATTTAACTAACTCACTTATATACAGTTTGAAGTTTAAAAAAATATCACTTAATCTAAAACAAGTATTAAAATTATTTTCCACACTCTGACATTCTACCCTGATATGATTAAACTTCAATAACATTTTTGTTTGATCAGAAAACGTTACTTTCTGTATAGAATTATAGGAGAATGCATGTTCTTTTTATATACCGTGTAAAACAAATTATAAAACCAAAAATTAATTTAATTTAATGAGATAAAATCAATTATGATATCCTTAATTAGGAGAGAAAGAGTTAAAATAATCCTACATTTGGGTCAAGAAGAAGTTAAACACTTGTATAAAATATTCAATGTTATTCAAAGATTTAAAAAAATAAATTTGTTCCACAGTTGTTATTTTAAATACAGTCAGATTTATTTTTTATGTTACAATGTCTTCAGTAAAATTAATTGTCTTGTAGGAACTCATTCAAGACATACCAGTCAGTGACATAAATGCCTCATGTGGAAACCATATTAAAGCAAGTTGTATTTATGCTGCTTTCAATATTGATTCTGGAGGTAGGTGGTTACTGCTGTATGTATTCCAATACTATGTTCAACATTACATAAAGTAACATTGTCTCTGGTTGTAGGTAGTTATCAGCTTATGTTTTCAATTGTTAAAATTTTGTATAAAAAAACTCAAAATGTAATGGAAAAAAAAATCTTTGACGTGAAACAGACTTTTTGAACAAAACATTTAACCAAGGTGAAATAGACTCTTTTGCCCTTTAAGCCACTTCAATCAAAATGATAATCTCTTCGCAAAAACTTACAAGATAATATCTAAGCTAAATGTATATATGATCTCACGCCAAAATTCATAAATATTTCTAGATATATCACTTGATTGAATTAAAAGTAAAATAGATGTAAACTTATAAGATAATCACTTTAATAAAAGGTTTAAAAAATGAGTATCTTTATATTTTTCTTAATTTAACATAAACATTTTTTTTTTATCTAGGAGGTGGTAATCTAGGTTATCTACCTTTAAATGCAAGTGGTCGTCAAGGAAACACATTGCCAGTAATCTATGCTCATGCAGGTAAGGAGCGCTAACTTACATTCAATATTATTTATATATTCACACACAATTTGTTATATATACACTCTAGATCATGAGATTAGGATGGCTAGATTCTGCACCACTTCTGGCTTCTCTGGATCATTCTAAAATGGTTTTGATCCTACCTGACTGAATAGTGCTGTGATTAATGTGACAGTCTCATCAAGCAAGATCTCAAAGTATCAAAGGATCAATTCTAGGTCCAATACTATGTTCACATATCAACTCAGTGGTTATTTTATACCACTTCTTTGCCATGACTCAAAACGGATTCTTCAGTCCCTTCATATGACAGGCAACTAAAATCAGAGGAACTGTTAGAAGGGTGAGCACCTGGGAGGTAGAGAATAAGCTGAAAATAAATGAAGGTAAAACAGAAATTATAAAAATTGGCACTGGGAATGACTGTCCATTGCAACCATCTACTTAAGTGACAAGTTCCCCCTTCAGAACTTGCGATCTATAGAGCAGACGATGTAAAGGTAATCTGTTTCTGTGGCCCACGGTTAACAAGGGTGTTGTGTGGCCAACACAATGACCAACTGTCTTTACTTTTCCCCAACTAATGTCTATTAAGCTGGGTGGAATCAGAAGCAGATCCCGTAATTTAAAATCCAAGTCTTCACTGAGATTCGAATATAGGACCCCAGGTTTGGAAGCCAAACAATTTACCACTTAGCCACTGCGCCTTTAACTTAAGTGACAACATTTAAGAAAATTGTTTAGTCTCATTCAGCTTGAAATAGTTTCATGAAATGTTTGTGTAGGTCAGGTTAAAAAGTTTATAATAATTGTGCTATAGGAATAGACTACAGCTTAATTCTTTTCACTTCTGTTAATGCAGCACAGTAACCATTCAAATCAGTTATTTCTCCTAGTTGTTTATATACGTACGTAAATAGAATCCCTCAGTCTATTTGATCTTCAGGGTTTTAGTGTAACTTTTCATCTTGATTCTCTTATGACTGTGTTATTCGGAGAGAATTTGTCCGAGTTTTTATTGACATTCACTCAAATGGTGGGAAGCGTGGTCGAGATGCCAAGTGCGCTTGAACTTGGCTGGGCTTGGCTACCTAGAAGGGGGCTCGAGGTTCGACACCCAACTCGGGCAGAGTTGTGTTTACTGAGCGCCCAAAAGCAGCACAGAAAACCAACTCCTAGATACCCCCTCCCCCCAACCGGTCCACAAATGAGATTGGACCAAAAGCGCTCTGAGCATGCTATAAGCATGAAAGTAGCGCTATATAAAAGCTTTAATAATAATAATAATAATAATAAAAATGCACAAATCATATTTTTTTATACTCATTTTTTTTATAACCATTATTTTTTTTTTTTTTGACAACCACCTCAACCAAAATATAATACAGTTCTTTTTTTCCAACACTTTAGATTTTGTAACAGATCTTGATTTCTCTCCCTTTGATGATTATTTGCTTGCAACTGGATCTCAAGATTGTAAGGTAAAATTTCATTAGCTTCCATAAAAAACTTCCATTTCTTGATATATCAAGGCCTCAAAAAGTTTATTTTATTATCTGGTGGATGTAGATGTTTCTAGACAGAGTTTAGAAAGCAAATTTTAAAGTGTTGGTCAGTCAAAAGGCTATTTTACAGATGGCAAATTATCATTTGCTAAGAGTACATCCATCCATCCCAAAGAGGGCTCAGGCCTACTTAAACACATTTTTTCCATTCAGATCTCTCCTGAGATTTTCATCTATATGTTTGAACTCTTGAGTTGTTGTAGATCTGCCTCTACAACATCACACTTTTGTGATCATGGTCTGCCTTTGGGTGGCTGCCTTTTGTTTTTTAATGTATTTTTTGCTCCTCTTTTCTCTTGACATTCTTTCAAGGTGACATGAATGTAAAGATTTTTTAAAGCTTGATCTGTCTTTGTATATTTATTTCCTTTCTATTGATTTCACAAAAAAGATTTTCTGCCATATTTAATGTGATTTAGGTCAACATTTGGTTACTGCCAGACGAGTCCAGTCCTGGTTCTTTATCCCAGCCTGTTTTGTCACTTCCACTGTTTGATAGAAAAATTGAGAATGTTTTGTGGAACCCTCAGGCAGATGGCATATTAGCCATAACATCACACACCACTGTTAAACTATATGACATTACTGGAGCCAGTGGACAAGAACTCTTCAGTCAGTGAGAATTTATGTTCAATCAATTCATGTTATGTTATTCCATATGCGAAGAAAATCCATTCAAGAATTTAGTTAATCTGAAGAAAAAAAATACATTAAAAAATGTTTTTCATTTTACAATCTTAGTTTTTAGGTGTCTGTACAATGTATAACTTTTAAAGTTTAATTTCAAATAGGTTTTGATAGAAACTTTTTAAAGAAAACAAATTCTTTTAATGTGGTAAATAAATTGTTTGGTCATTTAAACTTTGGAGCTTATATAAATATAACAAAATTTAAATTCCAGATATTTCCAAAAGTTCTGACCAAATTCAAAGTATTTCATGGAAAGGAGATGGCTCTCTCTTGGTTATATCTGGTAAAGACAAGAAAATCAGAGTTATAGATCCTCGATCGAATTCTGTTGTTCAGGTTAGTCCATAAGAAGATCCAGGTAGAACACTGTGGCTGAGATGAATGTATTATTGTTTCATGAACATAGCACAATATTTTGATGATGATTTTTAAAAAAAAGTCTTTATACTTACCCTTGCAAATTGTGGATGACATTTACTAAGAAAAAAAAAAGACTTGCTATTGATACAGTCAATTTTTTAAAAAATTTACTTCGATAATAAAAATAAAAATAGTAATTTAATTTATAGAGTGCTGTCAACAAACAAAATATGGGCTTAAGGCGCTGTGATAACTTTACAAACATAATCACAAGAGCTAAAATGACAAATTAATCTAAAAAAGTTTTGAACAGATAGGTCGTAATGTTCTTGAATGTAGTGAAGCATGTTGTCTGTCTGAGATCCATAGGAAGTGAGTTCTAAACCTTTGGTCCATGTGCCGAAAAAGCAAAAGCCCTGCTTTGAATAGTTTCTCATCTTAAATTGCAGGAAGGAAATGGACATCAGAATGTCAAAGATTCTCGAGTTCTCTGGCTTGCTGGGAAAGAATTGATTCTCTCTACGGGTTTCTCTCAGGTAATCACATTTAGCTATGTGTTTTTTACTCTTATGTGGGTACTGCTGTTGTTTTTAATTATAAAAGAGTCCATTTAATCACTACAAATGTCTAATAAGGATCAATAAAATAGTTTTTAGTCATTGTCTTCATTTGTAAGATATTTAGATTCATATTCATATCTAGGGTAGAACAAGGGAAGTAAAAGTTTGGGACTCAAGGCAGATGTCAACCTCATTATCTTCCTTGGATATTGATTCATCAACAGGGTTAGAGGATTCTATTTTCTGCATCTCTGGTTAAGCTTAGAACAAAATGTAATTTAGAATTTCACTGACCATTTTCAGAATATAGTAAATACAATTCGCTAAAGCTCTTTAACTTTGTTCTCAGGACCATCATGCCATTGTACGACCCAGATACAAATATGACATTCCTGATTGGAAAGGTAATAATTATATCAATAAGTATGGCCATGGTCATATGGAACACTGCTGTTAAGAATTTTAAGAATTACATATATGAAAATACTAAGATTGTATACAAGTGATTTAAATTAAAAATGCAGTGCAAAGATTGTACACTACTTGTTATAATTTCATTTGAATGAAATGTTAAAAGATATTTGTTCTTTGTTTCATCTATTAAAGGATTTAGTTCTTGTTTTTAAATAAAGGATTTTCATTGATCAGGGAACTTGAAATGCACCAAGATACCTGTGTGTAATCGCTGAATGAACTCTTTATGTTGTCTGTTGTATTTATGTGAATTTTTCTGTTGTGCTGTCTTTATATAAGAAAAGAGTCCATGTAATCATGACAAATTTCCGTAAGGATCAATAAAGCAGTCTTAGTCTTAGTCTTAGTCTTAAAAATTGTTTGTGTGAAATATTTCAGGGAGATACTTCACTCAACTTTTTAGAGTTGGCAGATAAAGAGCCATATTTAACTCCAGGTTTGCTGTTAAATTTTGGATAAGATGATATGTAAATTTGATTAAAACAAATATATTTGCAAAATATTTTTTAAATATTTATTTGTTGAAGTATTTTTATAACAGAATATTACTGAAAATTTTTTCCCTAAAAAATGTGACTTTTTTTCTTGTGAGGTTTATATTATTTATTGTCAGTGCTTCACCCATAGATTATAAAGTATACTTTTGAAATGTATTTAGTGAATTATTTTGATTACTTTAACAATCAAATGAACTTTTCCCCAATAATCTTTCAGGTGGGGTCGATCGAACTGAACAAATCAAAGGAGCTGCACTTGTTCCAAAACGAGCCATGAACTTAATGGAGGCTGAAGTCAACAGACTTTTAGTTTTGTGTCGCAACTCTATTATCCCAGCTACTTACATTGTTCCTAGAAAGGTAAGTCTTAAAAACAGAAAATAACAACATTTTTAATTTTGGCCGATTATTTAAATAGTCAAATGGGATATGTTTTTTGTCCATAGACATTAGTAGAAAAAAATTAGTTTTAGCTTATTATAGCTGACAGAAACTTTTCATTCTATCATAATAGCAAAGAATTTTTTTTTTTATGGGCTACAGACAACTGTTACTAACATTGAAAAAAAAAAAATTATTATACACTTGTACAAACAGTAAAGTTTATTTTGTTTCAGTCTTATAGAGAGTTCCACTCAGATCTGTATCCTGCTACACAGAGTGGTGAACCTTCTCTAACTTCTGAGCAATGGCTGAATGGTCAAACTGGCCAGGTACTTAAACATTTTATATAAGGCTTAGAAAATCATATAGTGTGTTAGATAAAAAAAAAAAGGTTGCAATTATTTTAGAGGGCGGAAGACCCAGTTCTTTTCTCTTTTTTTGGGGGGGGGGGGGGGGATTTCAACATCTGCACCTTTCATGGAGTAGTTTTAAATGTATGCGCTATGTTTTTTAATGAGTTCTGCGGCTGTTCTATCTAAAGCAGGTTGCTGCCAGTTAAGCGGACATCTGAGCTGATTCTTAAAGCGTTTCTTGGAAGAACTTGAACCTTCCTGCTCATCAAAAAATAGATTGACTTAGATATTCAGATGCCTTATATACCAGATTTCCCACCCAGAAGATCTACTCTGTCTATAAACTGTCTTTGTTTGCATGTGTTAACTATCCATCTCTTATTTAGATTTGCTAGTTGTCAACAAGAGGATGATACATCCAATCATTTACATTAGTTTTGTAGGATTCTTGTAGGCATATTTCTTGTAGACTTAGGCTTCTTTCAACTACATACTTGTTTTGACTAACTTCTTTCAACTACATACTTGTAATGATTAACTTCTTTCAACTACATACTTGTAATGACTAACTTCTTTCAACTACATACTTGTTTTGACTAACTTCTTTCAACTACATACTTGTAATGACTAACTTCTTTCAATTCTTTCAACTACATACTTGTAATGACTAACTTCTTTCAATTCTTTCAACTACATACTTGTTTTGACTAACTTCTTTCAACTACATACTTGTTTTGACTAACTTCTTTCAACTACATACTTGTTTTGACTAACTTCTTTCAACTACATACTTGTAATGACTAACCTCTTTCAACTACATACTTTGTAATGACTAACTTCTTTCAACTACATACTTGTAATGATTAACTTCTTTCAACTACATACTTGTAATGATTAACTTCTTTCAACTACATACTTGTTTTGACTAACTTCTTTCAACTACATACTTGTAATGACTAACTTCTTTCAATTCTTTCAACTACATACTTGTAATGACTAACTTCTTTCAATTCTTTCAACTACATACTTGTTTTGACTAACTTCTTTCAACTACATACTTGTTTTGACTAACTTCTTTCAACTACATACTTGTTTTGACTAACTTCTTTCAACTACATACTTGTAATGACTAACCTCTTTCAACTACATACTTTGTAATGACTAACTTCTTTCAACTACATACTTGTAATGATTAACTTCTTTCAACTACATACTTGTAATGATTAACTTCTTTCAACTACATACTTGTTTTGACTAACTTCTTTCAACTACATACTTGTTTTGACTAACTTCTTTCAACTACATACTTGTTTTGACTAACTTCTTTCAACTACATACTTGTAATGATTTTCTTCTTTCAACTACATACTTGTTTTGACTAACTTCTTTCAACTACATACTTGTTTTGACTAACTTCTTTCAACTACATACTTGTAATGACTAACCTCTTTCAACTACATACTTGTAATGATTTTCTTCTTTCAACTACATACTTGTAATGATTTTCTTCTTTCAACTACATACTTGTTTCTTATCTTATCTTATCTTATATAATACAGACGTTACTTCAAAAAAGAAGATGATTACGTCCTACGCGTCATGCATTTAGTCATGCATATTAACCAATGACTTAAATTCTGCCAAGTCACTGGTTTTTCTGGCTAGCTCAGGCAACCCATTCCATGCTCTAATAGCACTAGGGAAGAAGGAGTATTTGTACAAATTTGTCCTAGCATATGGGACGAGAAATGTGCCTTTATTTTTGTGTCTTGCAGAGTATTTTATTAAATTTTGTTTTTGTATTTGAAGATTATGGTTCAGTGTTTTATGTATAATTGCTACTTTACTTTTGAGTCTTCTGTCCTGAAGGCTTTCTAAATTTAGTGATTTTACTAATGGTGTTACCCTAGTCAAATGTGAATATTCGTTTGTTATGAATCTCACTGCTCTATTTTGTGTTTGTTCCAGTTTCTTAATGTTTTCTTGAGTTGAGGGGTCCCACACGGTGGATGCATATTCTATTATTGGCCTAACCAAGGTTAAATAACATTTTAGTTTTATGTTCTTATTTGATTTATAGAAATTTCTTTTAATAAACCCTAATGCTTTGTTGGATTTTTTTTATAGTTTCATCAATATGTGGATTCCATGACAGTTTTTCATTTATTATAACACCTAGGTATTTTGAGTTTTTAGTCTGTGTTACTGGTTTGCCATGAATAAGATAAGTGGAATTAATTTGTTTTAGTTTTTTTGTTACTCTTAACAACTGACATTTTTCTGGGTGGAAAGACATGCTCCAATTTGATTCCCATTTCTGTAATTCATCTAATTCTCTTTGTAAAATATCTGTGTCTTGTTTTGTTTTTATTGTTCTATATATTATGCAATCGTCTGCAAATAATCTGACTTTTGTTCCTGAACTAATGCAATTTGGTAAATCATTTATGTAAATTAAAAATAGTAGTGGACCCAAGACTGTTCCTTGAGGTACACCTGAGTTTACTGTTATTGGTGTTGATTTAGAGCCATTTATTATTACAGTTTGTTCTCTCCCTATCAGAAAATCTTTAATCCACTGATGCAGTGGACCGTTAATGCCGAAATATTTTAATTTTTTAAGCAAACTATGGTGGTGAACTTTGTCAAAAGCCTTGGTAAAATCTAGTAAGATAGCATCTATTTGTTCACTATTATCTAAACCTTTTGAAAAATCATCAATTAGTCCTATTAGTTGTGTTTCACATGATCTATATTTCCTAAAGCCATGTTGGTATGGGGTGAGGACATTTTGTTTGTCTAAGTGGTTTATGATATTGCTACATATTATGTGTTCTAGTATTTTACATGTGATGCTGGTAAGTGATACTGGTCTGTAGTTTCCTGGATCAGATTTTTCTCCTTTTTTAAATAGGGGGGTGACATTAGCTTCTTTCCAGTCCTTTGGTACTCTGCCCTGGTTAAGCGATGCTTGAAAGAGTATTTTGAACACTGGGGCTAGCTCATTGCTTAGTTCTTTGAGTAATCTAGCTGGAATACCATCAGGTCCAGACGCTTTATTTGGTTTGGTGTTGGCTAATAGTTTTTTAATTCCATTTTCTTGTACTACTAAATCTTCTATGTTGTCTACTTGGTTCAAATTAAGAAATATGTCTTTGTCTCCTGGGGCTGAGAATGTTGATGCAAAGTATTTGTTTAGGATGTTTGCTTTAGTTTCATTATCATTATGTATTTTGTTATGTTCATCTTTTAATGGCGCTATGCCTGTTGTTTCCATTTTCTTAGACTTAATGTATGACCATAGGTTTTTGTTGTTATCTTTAGATATAACATTGTTTATGTATTCACTCTGCAGCTGTCTGCTTACTTTTTGGGTTAGGTATTTAATTTTTATATACTTTTTGTAAACTCTTTCTGCCTTGGTTGCTTTAAATTTTCTATATAGGTTTTCCTTCTGTTTACAAAGCTTCTTTAGTCTATTATTAAACCAGCATTTATTTATTTTGTTTGATGTGTATTTAGTTGGTATATGATTTTCTATAATGCTTTTAAGATGGTTTTTAATGAAATTCCAGAGGTCATCGACTGGTTGGTTAATGTCTTTTTCTAATAAGAATGTTTGTTGAAAGTTTAATGCAGCTTGGTGTAGTTGTGTTAGGTTACATTAATTCCAGAGTAAGATTTTTCTTTTGGTTTTTGTATTGGCTACTGCTTTTATCTGACTGTGTATTTTTATGATCTCATGGTCTGATAGACCAGGGATAATATCATAATCAACTACTAATCCAGGTCTGTTGGTTAAGAAGAGATCTAATGTGTTGTTTAATCTAGTTGGCTTTTTAATGATTTGATCTAAACTTAGGTTGTGTAAAGTTTCTATGAAAAGCTCATTTATGTCCTTAAGGTTTTGGTGTTTATCTATGGTTAGTGTTTTCCAATTTATATCAGGTAGGTTGAAGTCACCCATAATCCAAAAAACTGCATTTTTATTTGTCTCTTTAAGTGTAGTAATCTGATTACATAGTTCCTGCATGTATTCTAAACTAGAATTTGGTGGTCTGTAAATGCTGCCTATTATAAGGGATGTTGAGGTGGTATTAATTTTACAAAATGTAGATTCTATGTTTTTTGTTTTGACTAACTTCTTTCAATTACATACTTGTTTTGACTAACTTCTTTCAACTACATACTTGTAATGACTAACCTCTTTCAACTACATACTTGTAATGATTTTCTTCTTTCAACTACATACTTGTTTTGACTAACTTCTTTCAACTACATACTTGTAATGATTAACTTCTTTCAACTACATACTTGTTTTGACTAACTTCTTTCAACTACATACTTGTTTTGACTAACTTCTTTCAACTACATACTTGTTTTGACTAACTTCTTTCAACTACATACTTGTAATGATTAACTTCTTTCAACTACATACTTGTAATGATTAACTTCTTTCAACTACATACTTGTAATGATTTTCTTCTTTCAACTACATACTTGTAATGATTTTCTTCTTTCAACTACATACTTGTTTTGACTAACTTCTTTCAATTACATACTTGTTTTGACTAACTTCTTTCAACTACATACTTGTAATGACTAACCTCTTTCAACTACATACTTGTAATGATTTTCTTCTTTCAACTACATACCTGTCGATCTCTTGTATGACCTTACTTCCGGTCCTACCTAAATCATGTTCACTATTTACATTTTCATGCTCTATATTTACAAAAGTATATTTAAGTCCATATTTTCACTATTTTGACTGTGACACTTATATAAGAAAAAAGAAAAAACAATATTTGGGTTTTGGAAATCTGGGAAAGAAAACAAAACGTTTTTTGGAGAATTCTATCAAATATATTTTATGGCACAATTTTTTCAGCCAAAGTTGGTCAGTCTACAGCCTTGCAAGCAGCTCATCGCACGCAATAGAAGAGGATTGCTTTTAACTGGAGCCTTAAAGGGAGATAAACTTACATCCAAAAAAGAAGAGAGTCAAGAAGAATCATCCAATCCTGTAAGTGACGTTTAGGGTAGAATACAAAAAAATTATTTCATTTTATTTATTTATTTATTTTTTTTCAATTTATTTTGGTCATAAAAAGTTAAAGAAAAAACAAATGTTTTTAATTTGAATGCATGATAGACACTTTTATTTTTGCCATCAGGTGGAGAAATTATCTAAAGCACCATGATAGACACTTTTATTTTTGCCATCAGGTGGAGAAATTATCTAAAGCACCAGATGTGGTTGATGCTGTCTCATGGCCAGATATAAAGCCAGGGGGAGTTAAAAATGAGTCCCAGTCACAGAACGCAGTAGTGAATAGAGCCACTGCAAGTGTTGAGAAATCCAAAGATTATATTGAAGTCAAACCTAACAATGTGTCTAAGGTCAAACCTAAACCTGAAGTTGTAGAAAAACCCATGTTAACTCCTAAACCAGTCAAAGCCTTTACAGGTAATAATCATAATTAATATTAACACTTTCATTTAGTTCCAAGGCTCTTACCATAACATTTTTACTTTCAAGGAACTATTTTGATTGACTAATTAACTACCTTACAAAAAATTCAATAAAAAATAAGTTTATTTATCTTGTAGAAATTTCTTTTCAATGTTTTGTGATGTGGGATGTTTATATATTTATTTTTTTAGCCTTGCTGTTGTTTTTTTTTAAGTGATAACATTTCAAATTTTAAAAAAATAATTTTTTATTGCAAGCTAAAAATGAACAAATCCTGACAATGCCCAACATACACCAACATTTTATACAAGCTATTGTTTTAAGACACATTTAGCATTTTTTTGTTTTAGACACATTTAATATTCATTGTTTTTAGACACATTTAATATTCATTGTTTTTAGACACATTTAACATTCATTGTTTTTAGACTCATTTAACATTCATTATTTATATTCTCATAGTTTTAGCCTCATCTTCTAGTGACATGCTCTTATGTAAATTTTTTTTTTATTACAATCAGGTGTACGCCAGTCAAAAGTTCGACACATTCAAGGTCAGCTGCTTCACCCAAGCTGTTTCTACACCAACGTTAGAAATGTCTGCAAGACAATGCCTGGAGAAAGTGACATGTTTGCTGCTAATGTTACTCGATGTGTTGTCCCAACAGACAGTTTTGGTGGCTGTTTGATTGTTTTTGAAGTAGGTCTAATTCATATTTAATACAAAATAATCTATGTAGTGACATTGACTTTCTGTCTCATTTGTGCTTAAACATTTGCAGGTGACAATAAAAGAAAATTGTTAGTCTTTCAAGTTTTTATTTTTCTTTGGAAGGGATGTAAAGCATGTCTCAAAATGCTAAGATATTTTTTTTTATGCTTACTACACACTGGATCACATTACAATCATGGGTATAAGTTTATCTCAGAGAGGTTTGACTGCTACCTCACTATTTGTATTAGGAATAAAAATCAGCTCAACTATAATTTTAAAATCATAATCTCTATCAGGATTTTTTAATTGAAATTTTGAGACAGATTGATTGAACTTTGCGTTTTAACAAGCACCATCTTCTTGATATACTGTGATAAGTCTGCCTTGATATCCTGTTATAGCAATCTGTCTTGATATACTGTGATAAGTCTGCATTGATATCCTGTTATAGCAGTCTGTCTTGATAAACTGTGAAAGCAGTCTGCCTTGATAAACTGTGAAAGCAGTCTGCCTTGATAAACTGTGAAAGCAGTCTGCCTTGATAATCTGTGATAGCAGTCTGCTTTTTGAAACAAAATATTCATTTCAGGAAATTTCGATGGTCAAGCGGTCTGTTAGCCTTCTTCTGTGTTATTGCTCGGCAACGCTGTCAAGTCAGAGGGTCTGTTGTTTGAGCCCTGGTCAGGACAGTTCATTATCTCAGTATTTTTGTCCCCATTTTCTCTCAGAAATCTTGTATTTATTGCTGCCTCTATATATCTAATTATATTGTAACATGTCAACTTTGTTATACAGTCACAGCAGTCTGGTTCAAAATGCAGCAGCAGCAAATGGCTTTGATTTACACAAACAGCTGTCCATTTGGCTATAAGGTTGTTTTAGAGTGACATCTTTGTTAAACTAAAATAGTCTGTGCTTTCTGTATCTTCTACAGTTTTCTAAAGCTACCAGGCTACCAGATACTGGAGTTCCAGTTATTCAGAATGGAAGTAAAGTGGCAGACTTTGCTTGGGATCCTTTTGATGACAGCAGACTTGTAGTTGGTAAATCTGGTTGTATTATTAATGAAGTCAACTTAAAGGAATTTTATTAGTTAACTGATGATGAACAGTAGTTGGTTAATGAATGACATTCAATCATCTAATAAATGACTTTTAATTCTTTATTGAAAAAAGTTTTTTTTTTTAAATGCTTGTAATTAACTTATCTTGTAATATTTAAAATTGTAAATGTACATAGAGAATCTTATCTTTTTTTCAATATTGTTTTTTTTTTTCCCAGTGACTGATAATGCTAAAATCAATGTGTGGACAATTCCTGATGGAGGTATAACACAGAATCTAGAACAACCAGATATCAGTTTAAAAGGTATATTGAAGAGTAGATTTTTGATCAACTTCTGATGTTGAACTACTTATTAAATCAACTTCTGATGTTGAACTACTTATTAAATCAACTTCTGATGTTGAACTACTTATTAAATCAACTTCTGATGTTGAACTACTTATTAAATCAACTTCTGATGTTGAACTACTTATTAAATTAACTTCTGATGTTGAACTACTTACTAAAATTGTTCTCTGTGTATTTCATGTTCACATTGTGTTTATGTGTATGTGTTTGTTATTGTATGTAGAAATATTTCCCTTGGTAAGAAAGTTCATATCATTGTGTTGTGTGTAACATGTGGACAGTTAAAGTGTGTTATTAAAGAGTCTGATGTACCCAGCGTTTAGTGTTGGCATCGCTTATTGAGTTCAGCATTCTATAATGTATTATTTAAGCTAACATTTCATAGCTATAACTGTTTTTCTTTGGGTTGACCAGGTCACATGGAGAAAATCTATTTTGTGAGCTTTCACCCGCATGCCTCCAACTTGATAATGACAGCCTCTTATGACATGACTGTGAGGTTGTGGGATTTGAAGCAACAGAAGGAGGTCCTCAGGCTGGAAGGGCATGATGATCAGGTAGCTATGAATGTTTGAAAGATATATAGGTCATTGTTGCAACTGTGTATGACTAAAATAGTGTGCCATAAATGAGCCCATGAATATCCTCTACAGTTCTACACTGTAAATTGTCTACTATTATAACAGTTGGCTAGCTATTCCAGTTCTACAATGTCAATTGTCTACTATTATAACGGCTAGCTATTCCAGTTCTACAATGTAAATTGTCTACTATTATAACAGTTGGCTACCTATTCCAGTTCTACAATGATGGCTGCCTAGTCTTGCAGTTTGCGCGCTGGACTGTCGTTCAGATTTATCGATGGTCCCGGGTTCAAACCCTGCCTGCTCCCATCCCCGTCGTCCTGCAGGAGGTTTGGACTAGGAAGTAATTATCTTCAACTCTGAAGGAACATCCGAAACATGTAAAACAAACATTTACAATGTCGATTGTCTACTATTATAACAGTTGGCTAGCTATTCCAGTTTAACAATGTAAATTGTCTACTATTATAACAGTTGGCTAGCTATTCCAGTTCTACAATGTCAATTGTCTACTATTATAACAGTTGGCTAGCTATTCCAGTTTAACAACGTAAATTGTCTACTATAATAACAGTTGGCTAGCTATTCCAGTTTAACAATGTCAATTGTCTACTATTATAATGGCTAGCCATTCGATTTCTACAATGTCAATTGTCTACTATTATAACAGTTGGCTAGCTATTCGAGTTTAACAATGTAAATTGTCTACTATTATAATGGCTAGCCATTCCAGTTCAACAATGTAAATAGTATACTAATATAACAGTTGGCTAGCTATTCCATCTCTACAAAAATGTAAAATGTCTACTATTATAGCAGTAGGCTAACTATTCCAGTTCTAAAATGCAAAATGTCTACTATTATAACAGTTTTCTAGCTATTCCAGTTCTACAATGTAAATGTCTACTATTAGAACAGTTGTATTGCTGTTCCAAAGAATTGTCTGTCACTACAACATTGAGACATTGTTCTTGTCATATTTTTAACAGTAATGGCTCAATGATATTTCCAATATGTCTACCATGTTATTCTGACATAAGGAAATATTTTATTTAGAGGAACAAAATTTAGAAAACTATTATTAAAAGAGTTAAATAGTTAAATAAGCCACCATATACAGATATACATAGATCATACACACATTTACCATACACACTAATACCATACACACATTTACCATACTCATGCCTAACTGTTACACAATGTCTAACTGAGAAATGATGTCAACTGTAAGTGCTAAGGAGTCCATAAAGTCACATAAATGATTTCCTTGATATTAGACAAAGATCTTCATCTTTTCACTACAGCAATCCTGACACAAAGTTCCCACGTTCAGTGGTCACACTAAGTCTAAGCCTGTCAAGTCTTCAACTACACAAGACTTTCATAGACTCCAAGATGTCTCATAATAACTGCAGCATTTTTTTAGCGTCTTCAGTAGTTCTGATTAACACCATCTAACAATTACATTACCACATTAACCCTTTTATCTCCGTAATTATTTTTCCACGTTTTGACAGAGTTGTTCATTTTTCACATTCTACCCTATTATGATTAAACTTCAATAACATTTTGTTTGTAATCAGAAAACATTACTTTTGGAATAGAATTATAGGAGAATGCATGCTCTTTTTATATAACTAAAATAAAACCAAACATTAATTTAATTTAATGAGGTAAAATCAACGATGATATCGTTAATTAGGAGCGAAAGAGTTAATAATAGTATCCCTTACATCAAGACTAATCAATAATGTATGAGCCTGGTTTGGTAGTAAAGTTAGACAAATTAACCAAGACACTCTGCAGATACAACCAGCACTATCATGAGATTTAAACACACTGAACTATTTTATTCCTGTCATCTGACATGTAAACACACTATGTCACGAATATGATTATTTATTCCGTGTGCATAAATTAAAAAAAAAAAAGATTTTTTATAGCACATTTTGTATGCTAATAGCATGCTCAGTGTATGTACTGTGGTTGTTCCAATCTCTTTTGTGTGTGTGTGTGTGTATCTAGAAGCTTTTTTGTGGTGCCTTAAACATATTTCAGCTCAAACACATTTCAGCTTAAGTTTGGATTCAAACTAGAGCTCCACTGTTAGGTGGAGCGGTTGAAGCCAAAATGCCAGACAATAGACTTATATATTATATCTAGACTGGAAGTGGGATACAAATTCTTATCCGCGATTGATTGATTCACAGGCCTATATATATATATATATATATTTTTTTTTTTATGTATAGAACTCTTTTTCAAGCTGTAAGGGAAGTCGCCCCAATCAATCTTTTCTGTCTTAGAAAAGTAATGATCTTTAGTTTTCAAAATTTAGAAATAATGCATCAATAACAGCTAGACATTTCTTCTCAAAAAAGTGAAACACTGGATGGCTGTGCTTTGGACTGATGTTTGGTGGTCACAAAAGTCCTGGGTTCAACCCCTGCTTGCTACCATTCCTAGTTGTCCTGTAGGAGGTTTGGACTAGGGCGTAATTATAAATCTGATGGAACATCAAAAACATGTCAAACATTTTACAAAACAAACAACAAAACTCTCATATCTGATACAGAAAAATGTTCCAATCATTTGACAATTATGACACTATACAATCAAATGTCTGCCTCTTAACCATTGTGCTAAGCTGTTCCAATAAGTTCTATGCTTTCCTTGCAGGTATTCTGTTTATCCTGGAGCAGTGATGGCCGACAATGTGCTACAGTGTGTAAAGATGGATTGGTCAGAATCTTTGAACCAAGACGCAGTCTGTCACCTCTCAGGGTAAACTTTTTCTGGTTTTATTCCAAAATTTTCTCCTTTTTGCTTTCTTGAAGTTATACCCTCTTGTATATATTTTGAAGTTAAGCCTCCTTGTATATTTCTTGAAGTTAAACCTTCTTGTATATTTCTTGAAGTTAAACCTTCTTGTATATTTGTTGAATATCATCAAAAAATTCTATGTTTCAAGTTTGTAATAAAAGTTTCTATCTTACCAGAAAGGTCCTGGACCTGCAGGCATCAGAGGTGCTAGAGTGGAGTGGGTCTTACAAGATAAACATCTGGTAGTCTCTGGATTTGATAAGTTAGTCATTTTGATAAGTTACATAACGTAAAGCTTGATTGTAAATCCAATAATAGACTGGCTAGCCTTCAGTTTATAGTTACCTCCTATTACTCTCTCAACCACAAGGAAACTAGAGAGAAAACTAAACCATTGACTTGATTTAAACTTAGCTCTACACATTTAGCAATTTGTTATCAAGCCCAGAAATATAAATTTTTTTAATTTTATTTACAGAAACTCTCTTCAACAGTTGATATTTTATAGAGTCAGTGACCTTGAGATTTTAACACGTGTTGATATTGCTGTATCTCCAGCCATCTTAATTCCACATTATGATCCAGACACTTCCGTCATTTTTCTAACTTGTCGAGTGAGTATAATGTAAAGATGTCTTCCCATCTCTTGTATAAAATCTCTCTGGGCAGTGAAACCCCAAAAATCTACAAGCCGATATTGGAACATGCTATTTCGATACATCTTTCTATGTCACTGACATTACAAAAACAAAGCAAATAGGTTTCAAACACTACACAATTATAATTATAGTTGATATTTTAATGTAGTGATTTGTTTGCAGGGGGAACGTTTAATTTACACATTTGAAGTCTCGGAAGAAGAACCTTATTTGTTTGAGTGCACCACCTGCAAGCTGGAGGGGCTCCATCAGGCAGTCAGCTATTTACCTAAATACACGTGTGATGTCCAGAAAGTGGAAGTAATGAAAGCCTGGAGACTTACTACAAACAGTATTGAGGCCATTTCTTTCACAGTCCCTAGAGTCAAGGTCAGTAAATAGTAGGTTTATTAAGCTTCCTAACTGAGCAATGTAAATAATGATTATCTATGACAACATGTCGACTGAATGTCATATGAGATTTGTGGGACTTATCCTTAGACAAGAAGCGCTTTACTGCTCACTGTGCCTCATTGCACCTTCTTAGAAGAGCTAAAATTTGTGTGCATCAGCTGGGAAGAGGCTATGGAAGTGTTCTATGACTGATCTCTGGGGAGCAAGCTTGCCATGCTGAATGGTGCAGAAAGACCTCAGCCTAAGTTATTTCATTATCAAGCAACAAATAATTTGATTACCTCATAATTTGTAAAATGTTTGTAAAATGTTTTACATGTTTCGGATGTTCCTTCAGAGTTGAAGATAGTTTACTTCCTAGTCCAAACCTCCCGCAGGACGACGGGGGATGGGAGCGGGCAGGATTTGAACCCTCGACCATCGATAAATCCGAACGACAGTCCAGCGAGCAAACCGCACGACCAGGCAGCCATCCAATAATTTGATTACCTCCTTGACAAAACCAGAAAATTGAATAAAAGGAGATAAATAAAACTGATAGGTTTTTTTTATTTAATCAGTAATTTAAAAAGTATGAGGTAGGTTACCTGGGAAATTACATGCGGGTAATGTGAAAACAAAAAATGAAGGTAACAACAAAAATTATTCTTTAAAATAAGACAAACATTTGTTAAACAGGCTCTTCTCTTCCATTTTAAAAGGCTTTTGTGAATTGTATGAAAGCTTAACACCAATAAAGAATCCTCCTTCCTTCATAAAGTCTACAATTTTACTTTTTATTTCTGTAATTCTTAGTTGGCATATAACAATTGAACTATTTTATCTTCAAACCAAAAGACAGAGTTTTTCCAAGATGACCTTTACCCTGATACTAGGGTATCATGGGAAGCAACTCTCACTGCTGAAGAATGGTTGGCTGGAAAAGACAAACCTCACCGACTTATGAGTATGAAACCTTCAGACATGACAGCATGTAAGTTCCATTTTCTCTTCAACTTACTTGTCTACAATGTGTTGTGTTTATTAATTAATTATAATTATTAATAATAGTGTGTGAAAGGAGAATCTTAACCCACCGCCAGCAGACAATGGTTATTTCTGCGCAGGATGCAGGAAAATTTGTAGATGACATTTAGGACTGTGTAGCTATATAAAATACTGCACTCCTCCTTAATCCTCAGACTAACAAGCTTTATTATTGTGCGAAAAATTATTAAACTTGTAATGAATTTTTTTTTACTTGAATGTTCAAAATTTCTTCGCTTGCTCTATACTTGTTGGAAATATTATTTGCAGTTGATTTCAGTGCTGGCCAAACTATAGAATTGTATTTATCAAAGGAACTGTTTACTCTAGCCTTCATGGTTCTCAAGTTTTTCTCAGTACAAATGATTTTCATAGTCATCATCAAGATATTTTTAGAATGTTTTTTTTTATTCTTTAGTTTATTTCAGTATGATTTACCTTATTTTATTTTCTATGGATTCTATTTCTACAGTAAGCAATGCTCCTGTGGAAGCACCAAAGATGAAAAAATTTGAAAGCTTTAACCCCGACACGTATAAAACTGATGAACAAAAGAAAGAAGAGGTCAGTGGAAACACTTCTCTTATAAATTACAGACACTACATCAAATAAAAAGATAATTACTTAATGTCAGAATATTTCCAACATAAATAATATGTGCATCATAAGGACCAAAAGTAAATATATTAGAACTTGTTGAAGAGATATAAAAATAAAGAAAGCTACTCATTTCAAATGAGTTCCTCATTAAAATAAGTTAAGGAACCCAAATAGAAAATAAGAGATTAGAGCTTGTTTTAAAAGGACTAATTTCTTAAATAAGAGATCCTCATCTCATCTCTGCCCTTAGCTTATGGTCCTGTTTGGGGCCTAGGCCACCAACCATCTTCCTCCAGGCCTTTTGGTTTTGGACAAGTCTCTACAACTGTTCCCATGTTGTGCCCATCTGCTTCGAAATATTAGAATTAGTGCAATGTATTCCTGTACCCTCTTTCCTTAAGGGTTCCAGGATGATGGCTTGTCTTGTGATGTGTAGACGTACAAAGGGTTTTACTTAATATTTAACTGGTGAAAGAAGTTCAAACACTGATATAAGAAAAAGAAAAGTGTATTTATTTTTCTGAGTATTTTTTGTTTTCATGTCTGTTTGTTTTTTTATTTGTACGTTCAATGTTTTTTTTTTACTTTACTTTTTAAACTTAATGTTTTTAAGTGTCTCTAAGTGTAGTGATTGAACCAATGGTCTTACTCTAGTTATGTTTCCTTAAGCTGAGGAGTTTTAAACTAAGGATGTTCTAGTCAAATAGTTGTTTCACTTTATATTCTAGTCAAATAGTTGTTTCATTTCATAATCTAGTCAAATAGTTGTTTCATTTCCTATTCTAGTCAAATAGTTGTTTTATTTCATGTTCTAGTCAAATAGTTGTTTCATTTCATGTTTTAGTCAAATAGTTGTTTCATTTCATGTTCTAGTTTGATTTGTATGAAAAATGAAATGATCTTAATTATTTCATGAATATTTGAAACAATTTCTTGCCTATGAAAAAATTCAATAGCTCTGGACTTTTAGATGATGGAAAAGATGAAACATGCAAGTGTTGTTATTGTAACAATGACATGGGTATTGAAATCATAATGCTATTTGTTTCTAATGTAGTTGTTGAGTGCCATGGTGGGCAAGCTGGAAATGTCCAGTGAACCACTTCCACAAGACTTGACTGAAGGTGTCCAGGATGATGAATGGGTAATTATTAAATGTACTCTTTGTTTTGAATACTGCTACAACATAACTTCATCTAGTCTTAGTTCATTCTTGTAGAGTAGAGGTCAGAGAATGTCAGGAGTCTCAGCAAATTTTGTCAAAATTAATTTCTATAGTGGTTATAGCCCATGAAATGTGTAATACTTGGTTTTTATACATATACTACAAGGTTTGATTAGTCATAGTACTTTTTGTTTCAAAATAATGTGTAACTAATTGATGGTGAAAGAGAAATATGGTCATCATCCACTGGAGAAGAGTGTGAATATTTATTGATGAGGAAGGTTTCAACTTCTATGTTTCACTTTCAAATTTAACACTTTCACTAACAATTTCACTTTAATGTTAAAAATTAAACTATTTCCATTATTGTTCAATGCTTTAGATGAAGGTTAGAAAAAAAAAAGTTGCACATGATTTGAATTGTGCAGGGCGTTTTAAAATTCTCAGTAACTTTAAACACATTAACTGACTTAATCTTGTGCACTCCCAGGGGAGCATAGGGCTGCAACCACACCTCTCCACCAAACTCTGTGCTGAGCAGCTTTCTTCTTCTGCTCCCATGTCATTCCAGTACCCTCAGCTTCACTGATGACTGACCTCTTCCATGTTTGCTTAGGTGTGCCCACTTTTCTCTTTCCTTGTGGGTTCTAATCAAGTGCCTGCGAAATTGTGTTTACTGAGCACCTAAAGGCAGCACGGAAAACCAGCTCCTAGATACCCCCTAGATAGGCTGTCCATTGATCAGTGGATGCTAAACAACAGTTAATGAAAGTACATGTCACAATTTTGTTGTGCCTAGAAAAAAGAAGTTTACTAGTCTTGTTGGTGTACTATTGATCAAATGAGATGCTAATTTAGACTACCAAATATAAAACTACAATATAGAAACACCAGCAGCCATTCCACCATGGGGCTTCCCTCTGATAGTCTACAATTAGTGTCTGAGTTATTTAATTTTATGCTGGGAATACTTAATTTGCAATATTCTTAGGGACCCTTTAGATTGTTATACTTAGACTTGTGTATTTCTTAACCTTGTATTAGATAGACTTACAAATCTCTTTTTATGTTTGTATTTGACAGAATTTACTATTTTGATCAATGTCCAGTAGAGACCTCCATAAGAAGAGAAGGCTTCTAAATAAACTTCTGTAAAAGTTTATAGGGGGTGTGGTGGCTGAGTGGTAAAGTGCTTGGCTTCCAAACCAAGAGGTCCAGGTTCAAATCTCTGTGTAGACTGGGATTTTTAATTTCCGATTTTAAGGATACCCAACTCTAATGGGTACCTGACATGGTTGGGGTGGTTGGTTGTAGTGCTGGCCACATGACACCCTGCTCGCTAACTCTTGGCCAAAGAAACTGATGAAACATGATCTTCCCCATAAATCATAAGGTGTAAAAGGAGAACTTTACTTTTCTTTTTAAAAGTTTATACCTAACAAATTCATCGAATGTTACAGAAATAATTTTAATCCTCCCTTTTTATTCTTCTATGGTTGACAAATTTTTTTTTTAGCGTTAGTAAATGCTTAAAAATCTTTACTGATTTAATTATCCAAAGATCAATTGAACAATTAAATGCTGCTTCTGAATGTAAGAATCAATTCCTGATTGAAACAATAATGCACTTTATAAAAACCTCTTTTAATCCTCCCTTTTTATTCTTCTATGGTTGACAAATTATTTTTTTAGCGTTAGTAAATGATTAAGAATCTTTACTGATTTAATTATCCAAAGATCAATTGAACAATTAAATGCAATTAAATGCTGCTTCTGAATGTAAGAATCAATTCCTGATAGAAACAATAATACACTTTATAAAAACCTCTTTTAATCCTCCCTTTTTATTTTCTATGGTTGACAAATTATTTTTTTAGCGTTAGTAAATGATTAAAAATCTTTACTGATTTAATTATCCAAAGATCAATTGAACAATTAAATGCAATTAAATGCTGCTTCTGAATGTAAGAATCAATTCCTGATAGAAACAATAATACACTTTATAAAAACCTCTTTTTTCAGGACGATTGAAAAGTTACAAGTGTTCCTGAAGTCTAAACAACAACCAAGATGGCTGCTCAAAGTGGATTTCATTGTATCAGCATATGATATTTTCATATGCCAACTCTTGAGATTTGTTCTTTATGTTAATAGTCTTTGTTGATGCTCCTGATTTGTTCTTTGTTAATGGCCTCTGTTGATGTTTTCATTTTTAGGTTGCAATATTACACATGTTTAAGTATTTATAATTTTTACATATTGAAAACATCATTACATGAAGTGACCTTTTCTATCAGTCAGGAGCATAACTGGGGTGAGGGTATGTGGAGATTTTGACTTCTGCTGTGCCAAAATTTTTATTTTCAATTTTTCTAAAAAGCTTTATTCATAATATTTTAGCCACCACCATACTTTTTTTTCTAAGCATTATAAATTGGCTGTGCCAGAGAAGGCAGTAAAGCCATTTTTTAGTTTAATGCCTTTATTTAATCTTGACATAATATTTTTATATTTAGAAAACAATTCTGTTGTGTGCCTTCTTTTTTTTTTTTTTAACTTCCATCAAGTTGTTATTTGCTTCTTAGCTTGAGATTAATTTCAAATGCATTGAGAAATGAATGCACTTTAATGTTTTTAGCAACAGTTGCATTTCCTTTGGGAAAATTATTTCTTACACTGCTCATATCAGGTGGCTGCCTGGGCATGTGGTATGCGCTCTGGACTGTTGTTAGGACTTGTCCATTGTCTGGGTTCAAACCCTGCTCGCTGCCATCTCCCCTCATCCTGTGTGAGGTTTGGACTAGGAAGTAAATATCTTCAACTCTGAAGGAACATTCGAAACATGTAAAACATTTTACAAACAAACATCATACTGCTAGACTGAATTGAATATTGTATGAAACAGATTGGGACATGTTTGTAAACAACTGCCCAGACATTGATGAACTTACCACAACTGTTAATTCGTACAGTTCTGTGAAAACATGATTGTACCAAAGAAGAAAATTAAAACAATTAGTAATAATAGACCCTGGATGGCCAACATTAAACATTAACATTCTGTCATCATCGAGAAGTACATAGAAGTCTATTTATAAAGTGCTGGTTATGAGTGTGTGATTTTCGTGTGTGAATGTTGTTTGTATGTGCATCTATATTGTTATTGTACATTATTTACGCTGAGGTTGTCAGTTGTAGTTAAACTGAATTTCCATTTGATTGGATCAATAAAGTTATCTTACCTTAAATTGTTCAGATGTGCAAATCATGAAAATATAAAGACTTGCACAAGACTTCTATTTGATATTAGTGTGAGGGCATTTGCATCCATTAAATACATTTTTATTGCAAACATATAGTTTATATGAATATATATATTTATATATCAACCCTTATGCTCAGTATTTACTAGTTACTAAATAATTACATGTCAATCATTGTTTTATGTGGCCTCTGCTTAACACTAGCAACAAAGCTCAGCTTATACTGAAATGCATCAAATGTTCAGATTATTTATTTAGGTTTAATGAGAGAACAGTAAGTTCTTTTCCCCGTGCTACATTTGAAATGAGAGGTTCAAGGTATTTACTTTCATTGAGTTGATTTTTATGTGCTTCTTATTACAGATTAAGCTTTATCATAATTTAGATCAACTGTTCATTTTAGTTCAATTTTTTTTAATGAAAAGAAATTAATTCTACAGAGAAATCATGTCACAAGTTTTATTTTTAATATGTTGAGGATATCTTCATTTGATTTAAAAATACTTCACTGGTGCACACTTAGGTACGGTAGGAGAGTATAATAAATTGACAACATTCCCACAGAATAAACTATTCCCTTGTAGAAAAACGAAAATATTTCTGACTGAAAAGATCACAGACAATTATGTTAACTTAAAGCCTGGACGTGAGAGTTGTATCAGCTATTATAATTCAGCTTAGAACTCTATGCTTCCTTAAAACTCATGAATATTAACTGCCTGTGGACTGATTTAACAGCTGTGGCAGAAAAGTAATGAGACTTGAGTTTTCATTCACCAAATTTATTTTTTTCCCAACATCAATGTTATCTCCTTCAAAATAGTTTCACTTGGGCAGCTGAACAGCTATGTAGATGTTTCCACTTTAGTTAGCAGTGCTGGAAGCCTTCGACTGGTATGGTCTTCAGCATGTTCCTTACATTCTTTTGGATGCTTTCTTATGTGCAGAAATGATGTCCAATGAAGACTTTAAGGAAAAAGTCACATGGGTTTAGGTGGCATGAAACCAGAGCAATGCCCTTTGAGGTCAAAACATTTTATGACGGAGAGGACAGTGTTACATAGAGCCATGCCATGATGGATTTGGACCATCCATTCATCTGAAAAAAAAGTCTTTCAAGGACACCTTTATAAAAAAAAAACTTGGGCAGTTTGTCTTGGATGATTCCCCTTTTGTCAAAAAAAAAAAGCCAAAAACAAATAAGCATTGATTTGATCCTCCCATCTCATTCAAGCTTTCTTTGCTCGAGGATAAAGATCATTGACTTATTTCTTCAATTTTACCATGTGTCTTGATCTTAGACTGTAGGTATCTCATGTACACCTTTGAATTGTCTTTGTTTGTTGTGCTGGTATTTAAAACTGTTAACTTATTTACCTGCTATGCAAACATTCCATTCCTAGAATATGTTTGTGTTTTTTTATTCTTTTGTGATATTTCTATGTATAAGGTATACAAGTTTAGCACAATGACCTTGTTTAAACCAAAGTCAGATTTTTTCAGATCAGTTCTTTATTTTGTACACCCCCTTAGAGAAATTTTTATTTAGCTTGTTCAGTGCATTGTGGTCCAATCTCTTTTGTAACATGAGAAAAAAAGAGGGGGGGGCTTGGTGTTCCCTTGCTTTAGAAGCCCAACAAACATGGCTTTAGTTTTTAATTTTTAAAACATTCCTAGTCTACATTGAGCTCTCTGAAATCAACCTGTTTGCTAATATTTAATTGACTATATTTATATTATAATAAATCAATACAAATACATCATACTAACAGTTGTATTGAAAACACATTAATGAGGGAATTCTAGAAACATTTGTTTGAAATTATGTCTTAAATATTTTAATGAATCTTTACATACAATTGTAACCAAATATACACATAATAATAAATTAATTTCCAAAATTTACTTTCTTTCTTGCTTTTTTTTTTTTTTTTTTGCCTTATTGTTTATCAACTAAATTGTGATATTGTAAACATTTGAACTTTATACATTTAAATAAAATTATGAAACAAATGTAGACCACTGTTGGGAAAAAAACAAACATTGACTTGACTTTTGAGAATTTATGTGTTGGACAAATGTTTATATTTGATAGTGAAACATTTCCATTTGATTGGATCAATAAAATTATCTTATTTTGTAATTTTTTTTTAACTTCAATTTGGTCAGAAAGAAACAACTGCATGCACTCAAGTTATTAGAACCAATGCTCTAACCTAGAGTTACAATGACATTAAAAATCACCTATACCACACAAACACATTACAGAGGCTAAACAGAGAAGCAGAATTGGCTATGAAAAGAGGTAGTAGCAATCAAACGCCTGTGTAAAAATCTGGTGCATGATATACTGACACTCTATAATCATAACTCTTTCTTTTCAATTACATTAACAGTGGAACTGTTTCCCTTTTTAATAAAATTGAAAAAAAAAAAATGGTGTAACACTTTTTCTAAACACCTTGTTTATATTACTAAAACAGGAATAGAAGACACTGACAGGTAATGGTACAATTTAAGTTGAATGGCGCTGTAATGTTATCTCAGTACTTCTTAACTGTGAGTCAATCCAAATTAAACCATGCACAAAGTCAACCATTACATAATTTATTTTTTTTAATGTTAGGACATTACAAAATAACAGTCAAATAAATAGGTTACAGATTCAATTTCCTAACTTTCAGAACGCACAAGTTTTCAACACTTAAAACACTGAGGAAAAATGTTACTTAAAAACAAAACCTCTGATGAGGCCTGAGGGGCTCAAAATGTTTCAAATCTTTCTGATGTGACCAAGTGGAAAATAGATTAATTAAAGTACTCATTTGATATAAACTGAATTAATTAATTACAAAATGATTCTGTGGGATAACATTGTTAATAGCAGACAAATTAGGAAAGAAAAAAGAACTTTAGCTATATAATTTATTATATTATTTACTATAATTTAAATATTTTTTTTGTTACAAAAGTTTACTTTTTAAATTTTTCTTTTAAAAATCAAATTAGCCCAAACAAGAAAAAAAAAAAAAACTAAAATTTTGTATCAATAAAAAACATTTTTAAGAAATCCATAAAACATTAGAAAATGTACAAGTCAATCATTTCACAATTACATTTAATAAATAAATTACATCACATGTAGACAACAGAACTGATGTTCCTAACAGGACAACAATTTTATAAGACAATATTATGTAACCAAACCAATAGACGAAATAGGAGATTATGTACACAGGAAATAGTCATAAAATAAAATTATTTCTGTTCATTTATTTAGGAGTCTTGAACAGAGCACAATGTCTCACCCATTAGTTTTGTCTTAGTTTTTGTGTTGTTGTTAATTTTAGATTTAAATTATGTCAAAGTTTGAAACATATTAAAAAGGTTTTCTGAACAAAAAGGAGCAAATAAAATAGACTAGATTAATCTCTGAGGAAACATATTCCCAAAACAAAATGTTTTTGCTACAGGTAAATCTAAAAACTTTTGACTTTCTATTCAATCACTGCATTCATTTTCCCCATAGTTTGATATTTTCAACATGAAAAACAAAAATTGGTTAAACTGACTAGTTAATACATTTTTTTATATATTTTTTTTAAAATAAATTCATTATGATTGTAAAATTAACTGTTATTTTTTTTAAATAAAAAAAAAAATCTAGTCAAAACCATCCACAAACATACTCAGTACTTTGCACATTCATTAGTGACATCTCTCATTACATTTAATCATCTGCTAGACAAAGAAACTAAAGTAAAATCTCCCTAATGAAATAGTGTCATTGACAGAAGCCAACACGATCTCGAGGAATCAATCTCAATTCAGAACCATGTTTCAGAAACACATTACCTTTTAGAAAGAAAAAATTTGATAGTTTAGATAAAACATCAACTTAAGTCAAAATCATTACCTATATATATCACATAGTTTTATTTGTATTAAAGAGTAAACATTATATTCTGGGAATTACATAGACTAATTGATTCATGGCTAAGAGCTAGTGGCCTTTTTTATATAAAAGACAAAGGAAACTAAAGAAAAAGAGAAATGAAAATATAAAATTTCTTTGCGCAGTCAGAAGAATAAAACTGAGCACTGAACATTGTATCTGTCAACTCTGAAAAGAATTTGAAAGCTTACACAAGGAAAGTATGTTTCATTTTCTTAGATACTACAACAAAAATGTTTTTAAATACAAAAGTAAGGTGACAAAAAGCATAATTTAAAAAACTATTATTTTTAATACAGAAAGCAATCTAGATATATTAGGGAATGAGCCAAAGGAAATCTAGAAAGATAAATTTATCAACATAAATACAAATCTTTACAAGTAATATGCTTAGATTCAAGGTTCACAGCAAAGAAAAGATCAGAGCTCCAACAGAAAAGGAATGGGAGGGGGCTAGGGCCTCGTGCTTTTTTAATGAGTTTTGTATAGATATTTGAAGGTTTTTGGCAGAGGGACCCACCTGAAAGCTGTTCTAAGGGAGGGGGGGATCAAATATTTTTGCGGCTTGAATGTAGTTTCTTGCTTTCAGGTTTAGATTGTTGGAAAACAATTAGATAGACATGAAACTTTTGAAGTTTTTGACATAGTTTGAGAATCTTCAAAATAAGAATACAAAATGTACTAGTTACACCCACAGAAGATGGAGGGTGGGACATAACCCTCAGATCAAGGTCAGAGGATTGGCCAAAGGAAACAGTGAAATTCAATAAACAATTAATGAAGGCTGACCCAAAATCCCAATTTTCAGGGCCTGGAATGAATGAAATGGCATTCACCAGCTGTAGTTTTGTGCACCACTGAGCAATGAAAGTTGATGAATTATTCACATAATTCAAAATTAATTTTACTCATTACATTTACTAAAATTTCATCATTTATAGTTTTTGTGACCTTGAATCTTATTAAGAAGTTCAGCTTTTTTCTAAAAGAAATATGACCTTGAAATATAAATCTACTTGATGTTCTTACCTGCACTTTGTGCTGGATTGATTCCAATACCATCATTGGTGATGATGGCACTTGTTGCTACTGGTACTTTAAACTGAAAAAGGATTGAAATGTAGATTCAAACAACACAGCTTACTATTGTAGAATTTAGATTTCTTATCAAATACCTAATAAATGTTTCTAAATAGTACTTGAATAGTCTGAAAATATGCAATGTAATTTGTATAATTACAACCACTAATTATTATCACCTTATCTCCAAATAAACTCTCATAATTGGGTGTCTGGCCAATAAAACTGTAGGTAAAAAAAAAAAAAGTAAGTCAATGAGCCTAACCTCTTCAGCTGCAAATTTGAGAACTGCTGTGAAAGGTGCAGCTTCTGGCACAGATAATCTGCAGAGAATAGAAACATTTTTAACTAATGTTGAATAGAAACCTTTTTTAACTAAAGTTTGCAAACAAACTCTTTATGTCAAAACAAAATAATTTCATATCAAAACAAATTAATGTCAACTAAATGAATGTTGACAACACTATTGAAATACAACAATCAATCCTCTTTTATCTCTCTCAATCGCAACATGGTTGGTTACATGCAGGTCATGGAAGCAGCCTTTAATACAGATTTCTAGGATAGGGGTGCCACAATAGCACATTAATATAAGGTTCATCTACCCAAGACCCTTAGTGATTGTCCACAATAGGGTAAAGACAAAGATCCTAATAACCTTAAATAAAAAATTAGCTTTTTTATAGCGCTACTTTCATGCTTATAGCATGCTCAGAGCACTATGCTCCAATCTCATTTGTGGACCAGTGTGGGGAGGGGGTATCTGGGAGAAGGTTTTCAGTGCTGCCTTTAGGCGCTCACTAAACGCAACTGGGTGTCAAACCTTGAGCCCCCTTCAACCTTGACAAAATGAGAGATTTCTTCTAGAGGCCAGGAATGAGAGATTGGTTCTTTACAGACGCTTCTGTCCAAAGGTCCCCCAAGAACTAAATGATCCTTTAATCACAATAGTTTTGTAATGTGGTTACTTCTTACGCTACTGCTTAGTTCCACCGGCCATGATGAGGCTGGAAACCTGACAAATTGATTATAAAAAATAAAATTAAATGACCATAAACATTAAAGACTAGATTTGTGATAACATCATGCAGCCATATTTTCTCTTTTATCGATCCTCCATCTTTGGCTATGTTTGACCCTATGTATTTAAATGAGTCAACTGTTTGGTCATTCAACAGTATGCAACATCTCATACTATCTCCACCACAAACTAATATTTTGCTTTTTTCTGCACTTATTTTCATGCCAACTACTCTAGTTGCAACATCCAGCTTTGTACATTACGAGAGTAAAAAGCTGTTTTTTTTAATATTCACACTAATACATACATACATGTTGTAACTCTAACTGTAAGATGGCAGAGATAGAGAAAAATTTTAAGAATAAAGATAACAAAAAAATGTAAAATAATGATCATGTACTTATAGTTTTATACTAATTTATAGATAGGCCTACAGATTTAGACTACAAATGACCATGACTAGCCACTCTAGTGTGACTCCAGCAGTCTAGTCTCTAGAACTCTACTAGATCTAAATTCTTAATCTATATCTAGAATCTAGGTGAATCAAGCATTTCACCATAATTATGATAGTCCATAGTGCATATGATATCTGTCATCATCTAAATCTAACTTTAACTAGTCTTAAAAGTCTTAAACTTAAGTCTACACTTACTTACTGAAGTCTAATCATATTAATGACTAATGACTAGACTAATGAGTCTAATAAACTCTAATACTAATAGTTTTACTCTAGTTCTAGCTAGATCTAGATGTTAAAATATGTTACAAATCAAAACTTAAAATTTATCATAACAAATGATAATGCAAAGTAAATACCGAAAATTTGTTGGCAAAACTGAAAAGACTTGATAATTCAAATATATATATAATTGATTAATTCAATAATTGATATGATTTTGATTGAAAATTCAAAATGTGAAATTAAAAAGACAAAAAAGATTCTTACACTTTATATGGTAGTTTGGAATCTGATGTCAGAGTTATTTTAAAAGTGACTTTTGACCTGGAAACAAAAATTAAACAATAGTATTATTATAACACAATATAGATCTAGATTTAGGAAAACTGTAACAATATTGTTACTGTCACTCACATGTTGAATGTTTGTTGTTGTAGACACGCAATCGCGGAAGTTCTTTTTGGAATAATAAAAAATATTTGTTTTTTTTTCGTTGGAGAGTACTAAGAATCTCACTGCCCTATACAATAATAAAATTAAGGCGTTTCCGTCAATGTAATTACGGATACGTTCTACGAGTATCCCTGTGTCAATATAGTCGTGCATGTTAATCAATGACTTAAAATATCACAAGTCGTTGTTTTTCCTGGCTGATTAAGGCAACCCATTTCATGCTCTAATAGCACTAGGAAAGAAAGAGCGCTTGCAGGCCTACAAGTTTGTTCTAGCATATGGAATAAGAAATGCGTTATATTATTGTGACCTGCGTAGCCACGGTAAATACTGCATTCCCCATTAATCGTATGAATTTTGTTAGATAAGAATTTTCACCGTAGTTATGAAACTTTATTCTGAGTAGTTTATTTGAAACCAGAGAGTCACAGAATCGTCACAGGCTACAGAGAGTTGCAACAGGTCATTGTCGCACAAGAATTGAATTTCTTTGATTTATAAATACGCAACATATTCACAAGGCGAGATGAGACATAAAGAAAATTCATGAGTTGTTGTTTTTTTAACCAAGCATTTTGTGTTCAGAACTGAAAAGAAAAAAAACCTATAAGACAGCAATAATGCTCACGGAAAATGGTTATTCGTTTTATTGACGAGAACACCATTTTTCGACCCACACATACGTCAGCTCTGAAAGCGTCTTTATCTGCAGCTGCGTAGATTGGGCCAGATCCGACCATATAGTCAACAAAAAAGCTAACTGTGGCATTCCTACGCTCCCGCCTTGACTACTGCAACGCCGCGCTGGCGGGTATACCCGATGACAAAAACCGCCAAGCTGCAACGAACTCGGAGCAACGCCGCACAAATAATCCTAAGAAAAACAAGACGAGATTCTGCTACTACTCTGTTGCGAAAACTCCACTGGCTTCGGTGAAAGCGAGAATCGACAACAATGTGGCCACACTTTGTCATCAGAGTATCTATAATAAAGAAATACCCTTGTACCTTAGCGAACTGAACACTCCATATGTCCCTCAGAAAGCACTGGGCCCAATCGACTCAACGCTTCAAGTGGTGCCACGTTTCTCCCTCAAAAGCTACGGTCTCCGGGCTTTTTCAGTGCACGGACCAAAGGTTTGGAACTCAATCCCCATGATCTCAGATAGACAACATGCTAAACTACTTTCAAGAAGAACATTAAAACTGTCTATTTAAAACTTTAAGATTAATTTGCTAGTTTACCTCTCGTGTTTATGTTTGTAATGTTATCACAGCGCCTTGGGCCTACAGTTTTTTAACAGCGCTCTATATTGTAATAAACCTGGTGGTGGCACAGATGGGGGTAGTGGTGTGTGTAGTCAACCGACGCAAATCGCACCAGGCCAGCGCTAGACGAGTGGTCATCGGTGACGAGTTACGACGGTCAGCCGAGACGAGTGTCAACATGACGGTTCGGGAAGGATCGGCGTCGTGAACAGAGCTCAGGAGCGTCACGAGGGCTGCAGTCATGTGATAACAAGAATGGTCGAGTGATCTTCCGTTCGTTTCTAGAAGGCCAGCAGGGACCTATATAAAGAGCAAAGGTATCAAAGACGGGGAGACAACTTCCCAATCTACGGTTCGTTACGACGGCTCAGTACAAGTCCGAGACGAGACGGAGAGACCAGTGCAAGAGTTGATACGACGGTACGGAGAGATATTTGTACAGTTTTGTGTTACATGCTGCCAATTGTACAATATTGGCTGTTATTTATTGACATTAAACTGTTACTTTATTTGGAGCCCTG
This sequence comes from Biomphalaria pfeifferi, assembly GCA_030265305.1. Classification (NCBI taxonomy): domain Eukaryota; kingdom Metazoa; phylum Mollusca; class Gastropoda; family Planorbidae; genus Biomphalaria; species Biomphalaria pfeifferi. The sequence goes on along the minus strand of JASAOG010000226.1, from coordinate 242,295 downwards.
GGTTGTCAAGTTCTTTTAGTTGGTGGTGTCGTGTGGTGCAGTTTACAGAGAGCCTGGATAGTGAGATTCGTAACAATAAATTAAATTATTATTATTATTATTATTTAGATGTTACTTATTTCATGTGCAAGCAATTTCAGTTTTCTAATGGAGAAAAATTCGCCTCCTAAGGCTTACACTAAGACGTTGTAATTAAAATGTGTTTTGATTACAATATAACGGCTTTTTTCCCCCATCAAAACAAAAACAATATAGAAACAGAGAGAGATGAAAGAAGAAATTCAAGGAGTGGCATAACACATAGAAGTGAAATCAAATAAGAACATAAAACTAAAATGTTATTTAACCTTGGTTAGGCCAATAATAGAATATGCATTCTCCGTTTGGGACACCGCAACTCAAGAAAACATTAAGAAACTGGAACAGACACAAAATAGAGCAGTGAGATTCATAACAAACGAATATTCACAATTGACCAGAGTAACACCTTCAGTAAAATCACTAAATTTAGAAAGCCTTCGGGACAGTAGACTCAAAAGTAAAGTAGCAATTATACATAAAACACTGAACCATAATCTTCAAATACAAAAACAAAATTTAATAAAATACTCTGAAAGACACAAAGATAAAGGCACATTCCTCGTCCCATAAGCTAGGACAAATGTGTACAAATGCTCCTTCTTCCCTAGTGCTATTAGAGCATGGAATGGGTTGCCTGAGCTAGCTAGGAAAACCATTGACTTGGCAGAATTTAAGTCATTGGTTAATATGCATGACTAAATGTATGACGCGTAAAACGTAATCATCTTCTTTTTTGAAGTAACGTCTGTATTATATAAGATAAGTCTTTTGTCACGTTACAGTCAACGAGCAGCGTGATACAGTCTCACGGAGTTGCTGTAGGCTCAGTACAGCGGTCATCCACTTCGAGGCGATTCGACCTAGTTTTTTGTCGGAGCGGGTGACGGTTTTGTTACAAAGCTTATATCAAGTTGCTGTGGCGGTCTGTCTGGTACACATCATGAATACGCTATTTCTCCAGCTTCCTATTCTCAGGTCAAATGGAAACATTTCGCAACCATTCATTGTTCCAAAAAAAAAAAAATTAACCAATTCGTTAATGAAAAAGTGATATTTAATTAATTTTGTTTGGTATCTAAAAAGGGGACAAAATCTTATGGTATTGAGATACATTGATTTACAGCCTATATTTTGTTTTGTTACATAATGGCCGAATGGCCTCCAAAATAACGTCAGGCGAAATCATTGTGTTCAACGTGGATGTAAACACTAACAAAACACTCCTGTGTGTAGTCTCTTGGCAACTAGAAAGGCCCAAGTGTGACACGCCAAAGTTCAATGTTTGTGTCACAAAACTAAATAGTACTTATTTACTTGAATTGCAATAGTGAGATAGAATTGAGCGGGGGGGGGGGGGGGAACTACCGTAAGTCCTCCCCTTTTTGACCTGCCTCTTCATATTTTTCTTTCTGTTCTATAAATTCATTTATATTTTTAAAAATTTGTATCATTCAGTCAGGTGTCAGTAAAGCACATCAAATACTCACCTCAATAGGTTATCCAGTCTACCAACTAGCTGTTGTAGGCCTACTGGAACACAGCTATTTTAACAGACAGTAGACTTCAATAGATTAGACTTACTTTCATCGACCGACAAGACAGTAGACTTCAATAGATTAGACTTACTTTCATCGACCGACAAGACAGAAGACTTCAATATTTTAGACTTACTTTCATCGATCGACAAGACAGTAGACATAAATAGATTAGACTTACTTTCATCGACAGACAAGACAGAACATTTAAATAGATTAGACTTACTTTCATCGACCGACAAGACAGTAGACTTCAATAGATTAGACTTACTTTCATCGACAGACAAGACATTGGACTTCAATAGATTAGACTTACTTTCATCGACAGACAAGACAGAACATTTAAATAGATTAGACTTACTTTCATCGACCGACAAGACAGTAGTCTTCAATAGATTAGACTTACTTTCATCGACAGACAAGACATTGGACTTCAATAGATTACACTTGCTTTTGACAAACAAACAAAAATAAAAAAATTCGCAATAATCATTGACTGTGATCTCTACGTCATAACGTTAAAAACATGAAAACCAACGCTTATAGATGACGTAACCATGGAATGGACTAAAATTACAGTATATCAAATTGCGATATACTTAAGCCGAGGAGTCTGACAACTAACACAATAGGCCTACATTTGAAGCCATGAACATAGAAGCTTCCGTTAGATGTCAGAATGCTGTACTGCTATCGACCAGCCTAATATAACGATTGGATTTTTTGTTTGCAGTTGACAATAAATTTATTTTTTGTTTAACGAATCTAGACTCTGCCAGAGCTACAGTGATGACAAGTAGTTAAAAGTTTTCAATAATAATAATAATAATAAAGCTTGTTGACAAAACGGGGGGGGGGGCGTGGTGGCCAAATGGTAATGCACTTGAATTCCGAACCAATGGATTAAGGGCACTGCTGAATTTAGCTAAAACCAACATAAGCTATATCTTAGCCCCCCCCCCCCCCACTTATCTGGTGCCGCCCCCCCCCCCCCCAATTGTCTGGTGGCCCCTAAATATTGTTTGAAGAAGAAAAAAAGCAAAGGAATAAAGTGCCTTATGATGATTACAAGGAGCTTCACACCTCAACTTAGCCTTGGGTCATATCAACTCTAAATCCGGTCCTGATAATCTGATCCCAGGTTAGAATCTCAGTGACGACTGGGACTTTTTAATTTCGGTGTCTTAAGGGTGCCCCCTGGGTCTACCCAACTCTAATGGGTACCTGAGATTGGTTGAAAAAAGTAACGCGGTTTGATTTGCGTTTCGTTAACTTTAAAAAAAAAATCATTCTTCAAAGAACTCTCTATTTCTACAAATCAAATAAGAACATAAAACTAAAATGTTATTTAACCTTGATTAGACCAATAATAGAATACCATATGCATCCTCTGTTGGAGACCCCTCAACTAAAAAACAACAACAAAACATTAAGAAACTGGAACAGAAACAAAATAGAGCAGCGAGATTCACAGCGAACGAATGTTTACACTTCATTAGATAAACACCATCAGTAAAATCATTAAATTTAGAAACCTTTCAGGAGAGACTTCAAAATGAACACTGAACCATAATTTACAAAACCTAATAAAATACCCAGAAAGACACAAAGATAAAGGCGCACTCCTAGTTTCATATGGACACATTTTACAAATACTCCTTATTTCATAGTCATTGATGACATGACTAGATTGACATAAGGATACGCGGTGACGTAATCATCTTCTTATTTGAAGTAACGTCTGTATTTTAAAAGATAGGATTTTTAACCCATATTATTATTATGCGGTCACCTCATATACTACTATTTCCTAATATTAATATGTAAATTTTTCTTTGACCCCTCAACAAAGAAAAAAATTTCAATTGAGTCTGGTAGGAAGTGAATTGATCAACAATCACTTGACGACTTCTTTCGTAAAAACTGTCACAGTCAGAAAATGTTATACATTTTATTAATTATCCAATATCATAATGTATCGGTTCCATGGTGTAATGGTTAGCACTCTGGACTCTGAATCCAGCGATCCGAGTTCAAATCTCGGTGGGACCTGAATTTTTTTTTATTAGTGGTAAAGCGCTAGGCTTCTGATACATCTTGAACTATTTAGTTTGGGAAAGTAAAGTTTGTTGTGCTGGCCGCATGACACACCGTTTAACCGTCCGCCAAAGAAACTGATGAGCTTTACTTTATCTGCCCTTTAGATCTGCAAGGGGGACTATTTTTTTTAAATTTAAATTATAGACGTTCTTTCAAAAGAGAAGATAATTGCGCCATCAGCGTATCCGCGTGTTAATCTAGTCGTGCATGTTAATTTGGCCTTTTTTACCTTGACCTATCCCTTTGTCTGTTGGACCGTTGGGGCACCATGCAAGATTCGTCGACCGTCTTTCTTCATTCTTCTCTGTCTTTTGCCTTAGTTAGAACCTCTTGCAATGGCAGGCCCGTCCATTCTTTTATGTTGTCCTCCCATCGCTTTCAGTGTCTGCCTCTTCTTCTTTTTTCCTGGTACTGTTCCCTGAAGGAAGGTATTTGCGAATGACGAAGATCTTGTAATATGGTCATAGATTTTTAGCTTTTTTTTTTTTTTTTTTTTTTTTTTACAATAGTTAGAATGTCACCATGGTGTCCAATCGCTGCAGCAACCCTGCCTCTAATCTCTTGGTTTGTGATGCGGTCTTTGTATTCAATAACTTACCTAGGATCCTCCTGTAACATCTCAATTCCATTGCTCCTAAGATCCTCCTCTCTAGCTCTGCAGTCAGCGTACAAGATTCGCAAGCATACAAGACTGTGGCCATGACAACGGAGTTCATCAGTCTGATTTTGGTACCGAGGGCTATGTCTTTGTTCTTCCATAGTATTTTAAGTTTTGAAAGGGCTGCTAAGGACTGTCCTATTCGGGCCAGTAGTTCAGGTTTCGTTCCCTCATCTGAGACAATAGCTCCGAGGTATTTGAAGCTGCTAACACTAGTCTGCTTTTCACCTTCAATACTAATGCCTCTTTTAAATCCCCTTGGCATGTTAAAGATTTAAAAATATGTCATTCGGTTTCTTCACTGTATCTTTAAAATATTTTTTCCTCTGCGAAGTTCACACTATTCTGGACCACCCTATTTTTTATTACCTGTATCCAGTATCACCGCCGCTGGACTTGTCCGTCAGACGAGCATTAATCTAGGCTGAATATTGTCTTTCACCAGCCGAGACAAATTGACTAAGTGTGAACACAATGCAGTTTTAAAAAAACAACAACTCAATTTAAAAAAAAAAAAAAAGTGAAACCAGGTAGTAGCCGTAACATCTCCGCCCCCTTCTGCCACCGTCAGATAACTGAGTCCAAGTTCGACAACTTGTGTATCGCGCTGACTGCCACCGTGATAGCTATAGGAAAGCACACAAATACAGAACTGTATACAGGCCAATAGAGGAGGGGAATAAGGGCTACCAGCAAAAAGGGCTCGGCCAACTTTTAGGAATCTCGATCTAAACCATCAAAGAACCAACAACTGTCGCCAGTGACTAAGGAACTATCTGACTATGAATGTGCGCGAGAGAAATGTGTTTCACTCAATGTTTCTAGTTGTGTGCGTGTTGACAGCACTCTGCTCACAGGACAATGTGTTTGTACTATCACAACATGTGGAGGAAAGTTTGCCCCACAATTCCAGGGATCTTATTATGCGAGAAGATGGCCAGGAGATGTTTTACAACGTCGATATTGATAAATACCAAGGTAGGCATTAGATTGACACAGACCCACCGTCGTTGTTTTTTTATTCAGCAAACTAAGAGTTACCTTTTCATATCTTATATAATACAGACGTTTCTTCAAAAAAGATGATTACATCCTACGCGTCATGCATCTAGTCATGCATGTTAACCAATGGACCTCATTCACCAATCGTAAACAAACAACATTTAGTCACGTGATCTTATTGATAAAACAATGAAAAAAAACTGTCACGTGACAACCATCATGAATTAAACATGAGATCGTAAATTATTTAGAAAAGATAAAGCACCACGTGGCTAAATGTTGTTTGTTTACGAATGGTGAATGAGGTCCATTACTTCTGCCAAGTCACTCATAGATACCAAGAAAGTTACATCAGACATACGCATATTACCATAGAAACACACACATACACAAAGCCAACAGATCTATACATTCTTATGGAATATTTTGCCCAGATATGTAAGACGCCGACTTGTTCCATTGACAGCGCACAATCTTTCACTGACTTTAGACTTAAGTCGTGTTTTACATTTTTTTTTGTACATCAAATGTAAAATTAAGAGGCGCTCCTGGTGTTGGGTCAGTCCAGCTCTCCACTGGTCTAAACCTGTTCAGTCAAACGTGTGTTCGGCTTATGACCACGTCCATGTGTAGACGTTTTTTTAAGAGAGCAAAAAATTGTGGAATAGTTTGTTTTTTTTTTTACTCGTAATTTTTTTGTTCATTTCTCTGAATGAATAAAAAAAAAGACGAACTATTTTCGAAAACGTGTTTTTAATGTTTAACCCCTAAAACGCGTATTGTAGTTTAGCCTCTTAACATCAGAATTGTAATTACATTTTGTTTACACTCAGTGAAAAACAGCTCAGCTCATTAAGGGTTAAAAGGGGAGGGCTATTTAAAAAGATATTCTTCTGTGTTACTTTTTATTGTTTAACCCTAAAAACGCGTATTGTAGTTAGGCCTCTAAACATCAGAATTGTAATTACATTTTGTTTGCACTCAGTGAAAAACAGCTCAGCTCATTAAGGGTTAAAAGGGGAGGGCTATTTAAAAATGATATTCTTCTATGTTACTTTTGATTGTTTAACCCTAAAAACGCGTATTGTAGTTAAGCCTCTAAACATCAGAATTGTAATTACATTTTGTTTGCACTCAGTGAAAAACAGCTCAGCTCATTAAGGGTTAAAAGGGGAGGGCTATTTAAAAATGATATTCTTCTATGTTACTTTTGATTGTTTAACCCTAAAAACGCGTATTGTAGTTAAGCCTCTAAACATCAGAATTGTAATTACATTTTGTTTGCACTCAGTGAAAAACAGCTCAGCTCATTAAGGGTTAAAAGGGGAAGGCTATTTAAAAATGATATTCTTCTGTGTTACTTTTATTGTTTAACCCTAAAAACGCGTATTGTAGTTAAGCCTTTAAACATCAGAATTGTAATTCCATTTTGTTTACACTCAGTGAAAAACAGCTCAGCTCATTAAGGGTTAAAAGGGGAGGGCTATTTAAAATGATATTCTTCTGTGTTACTTTTTATTGTTTAACCCTAAAAACGCGTATTGTAGTTAAGCCTCTAAACATCAGAATTGTAATTACATTTTGTTTGCACTCAGTGAAAAACAGCTCAGCTCAGTAAGGGTTAAAAGGGGAGAGCTATTTAAAAAGGATATTCTTCTGTGTTACTTTTTATTGTTTTACTCTAAAAACGCGTATTGTAGTTAAGCCTCTAAACATCAGAATTGTAATTCCATTTTGTTTGCACTCAATGAAAAACAGCTCAGCACGTTCAGGGTTAAAAGGGGAAGGCTATTAAAAAATGATATTCTTCTGTGTTACTTTAATTTTTTAATAGGAAGTAGGTCTTATTGTTTCTTATGAATTTTTTTTTTGTTTGTATTTCTGAAAGAGTAGTATTTTTATAAAGTAAACTTTAGTTTTATTAACATTATATAGATAGTCTAGAATTATTTTCGTCGACATTTTTATTTAAGTCTTAGATTTCTGTGTGAACAATAAATGTAGTTTATATAAAAAAAACTATTTTTAAAAAAATTGTGGAGCGATACTTCTTCCAGTATTCATCTGTTCCATCGGTTATACCAGCGAGACCTTTGTAACTCGGGCAGGGTTTTATCCAGGAATTCGGTTCAGGGGGGGGGGGGGGAGTTAGCATAACCTAGGGGGGATTCCCAAAAAGGGGGCCTGGTGGACGGTAGTCCCCGAGTGGGGTCCAGGGGCAAAGCCCCGGAAGCGGGTCTGGACGATGTCCCCCAGAAGCTGAAGCAAAATACCAGCATTTTTAATTTAATTTACACAAATAACAGCCTGTATGACAATGATTGACCGGAATAAAATCGTATGGAGTTGTGGGCGTGTGTATGAATATGAGGAATATAACTGGCAAAAATCGCACATGCCAAAGCTTTATCAATAGCTAGTTTGAACAAATGTAAACACTTCAAACACAGTAGTGATAGTGGTAGTAACATATATTTATACTCTATTTCAAATAATTATGCTCAGTATGAGCTGCTAAAAGAAATAACGTTAATTATTCTATTTAGATAAGTCAATCAGCAAATGAATATTTCTTATATCTTCTTATTATGAAGGGTTCTATACTCCATAAACAACCGTTATTGGACGGTTGAAAAAAATCGAGGCAGTTGATAATATTATGCCATCTCCCCATGCTCCATTCTTTTCCATTGCCTCAAGATATTTGTCAACAGAAGAAAAACCTAAAAATATGTAAAATTATACAGTTATAACTTAGGAATATGAGTCATACAATGAATTAAATAGGCTAGGCTTGACACGATAACAATTAGCCTCCGGTACTCTCCATGCTATCCCAGTCTGGGTTGGCAAGTTGTCGAAAGGTGCACGGATGGCTACATAAAGTGAATTCCCATGCGTACCGATACATTGAAGTGGGTTGCAATAGCAAAATTTAGCATGGTATCAAATTTTGGCCATGCGCATGTGTCTAACAACTAACACAGTAGAACTAGATTATGAAACTGACTAAGTCTCTCATATTCTGGCGGCTAACCAATAGTTTTCGCCATATTGCCGCGTTTTAGGCAGTCAGGCCGTGCAGGGTTTTAGGGGAAACCCTCACCCATGCAAGGGCAAAGTCCAGTAATGCTGATCTATTATCGCTCACATGAAAGGCGTGGAAGATTAGTTATGCGGTGCCCACGAATTAACTAAAGTTTCATAAATTTATAATCATACCTTCAATAGTTTTGTACAGAAGAATTTCCCGATGGTCTTGTAAATAACTGACCAATGATCGTCTAATGTCAGTTGCTGAGCCTGATTCACGAGTGTTGCCAGGATTGAACGATAATTGATGCGCGATGGCCGAAAACATGCAGTTCCCATCAGGTACAGTGTTGTGTACCGTGAACCCGGGAAACTCAAATGTTGATTTTGCTCCATTCTCATTTATTCGAATTTTTTTGGCAAAGCTGAACATCGATAATTGCCGCTTCATGTTTACACTTTTATTATTTCCCCTTTCATCTATAATTAACCATTTTCCCGGGATACCAAAAGTAGGGATGTCAAAAACCGGACGGTGGAAAACCGAAATAATTATTATACAACATACAATTTTATTTCCTTTATTTCTTCTTTTAAAGCAACTTAGTGTTACTCTGATCCCCCTCTGAGAGGGAGAATAAAATAATTTCCTCAGGGGGGGGGGGGAGGATTGTGGTTTCAGCGGGGGATAAATCTCTGAACTCGGGATCTGGTAGCCATGGCTGCAGGCTCCTCTACCATCAAAGCAACATAAAGTACGTTATATGTAGAGCTGTAGACGGAATGTCGTTCGAGACTAGGGCTCTACAGTCACATGAAAAAGTGTTACATGAGAGGAACCATGGTCCTAAGACCGAAGGAGACCAAAAGTCACAACAGTTAATGTAAGCCCTTGCTGATACAGTCCAGTGGCTAATAATTAATTCCTGGGACAGTAAAGCAGGACAGGAGAATGAAGATAGTAGATCTAGAAGCACCATGGTTAACGAGAGAAAGATGGTGGACAATAAACAAATAAAAAAAAAGGTGGAGGGGGTAGAAACGAACAAATTCTTCTTAAAGCGAATTTCATAAGATAATGATCATGTAGCCTAATTGTTTGGGGGGGGGGGGGGTAAAAAATTAGGGCTATATTATTATTGAAAAATAAAAAAATGCACATGCACATCTAAGCAGAGCCGGCCTTAGGCTTTAGGTCGTAGTGGGCCCCTCGCTTTCATAGGCCGGCGCTAATTCTAAATGTAAATTAAACCATTATAACGTATATATAATAACAGGGTTTCGGCGGCGCCTCCTGATTTTCAAGAAGTAAAATATACGAAAAAGTCCTGGAAATCTCTTGAAATTATTAAAATTGCCAGAAAAATGGACAAGATTGTCATTTTTTGGGATGCCAATAAATAAAAAAAAAGAGCATTGTGAGCTTTCATTCAATAAAAATTTGTTGCGAAGACGAAAGTATTTTCTATATTAAAATAATCCTACTTTTGAAATTATGCGTATCCCTACCCAGAATAGGCCCCGCGCAATCCGTTTTGCATAAGGCCCCGCAATTGTTAGGGCCATCCCTGAATCGGAGTTTGTATCACGAGTCGATAAATGAATTTTCCAACAAGTAGGTTTTTTCAAACTGATGCAAGTTTTGCAAGTACACCGTGAATTGCTAATTGTTGAAGCTTAATCCTGTCATGGCGTAACGTTTTCATCCTAACAAATCTATATATATACATAGATCTACGAGCCATTTTTCAGAAACTGATTTTATGTCTGAGCACGAAGCAGACGTTTTTGGTCCCAGTTTACATAATTTTTAACCTTTTTGTTTTAGGCCAAGAGAATTTTTTTTTCGCTTTCAAAAGCAAAGATTTTTCTATAACATAATAGATAATGAAAAGTAATTTTTTGAATGAATATCAACATAAAGTGTAGACCATAGATATAAATAAATGTAGTGTAAGCCTATTTATTATTTTTTACAGTCACGTGTTACAATGCAGTGATTGGGTTGTTTGGTAGCAGTGACATACAATAGGAGTTACGTGGTTAAAGTATTGAGAGGCAGATAGAGCTAAGCTTACTTATTTTTATTTGGCTATGCATGAGATACAGACAAATGTAGTCCACTGAGCTAATAAGCCTGTTGGCCATTCAATTTTGTAGAGATATTACGGTAGTGGCGTCTCTAGGCGGGGGGGGGGGGGGTGCCGCACCTGTTGACACCAAACCTAGTGACACCAATGAAGCAGGATAGAGAAGATATTAACGAATTCAATTTGTTGGGCGGGACATGTAGTCCGCATGCCAGACAATCGTCTTCCCGAACGGGGAGTTGTATGCAGGAAGTGTTTCCAGGGAGGTCAATAAAAGCGCTATAAAGACACTCTCAAGAGCTACTTCAAGGAGTGTGATATCGACATTCACGGCTGGGAAGCACTAGCTCTCGATCGCTTCTCGTAGTGTGAAGCTGTGAGTCTCGGAGTCTCGAGATTTGAAGCAAGAAGAGTCGCCGAACCAACAGAAAGCTGAGAGAAGAAGCAGACCTATCTGCTACTGACCAAACCTACCCATGCCACTTACGCGGCCGGCTTTTTAAAGCGAGGATTGGGCTTTACAGTCATCTTCAAGTTAATAGGATAATAGAAATATGCTCATCTTCGATCACGAAGGAGGAGCTATAAACATAGTCCGCACGTTAAGGGATGGATGTAGTCTACAAGTAAAATGGTTCAATTCCATCGTTTTATTTCTGAAAGCACTGCATATGTATTTTTAAAGGGTTTTTATTAAAGATTGTATGACGTTAAATTATAATTGGGCTAGATTTTTATATAGCAGCACTAAGTATTAAATGTTATTACAAAGCTTATATCAACTCTGTCTGGTAAAAAGTTTGTACACGTTATTTCTCCCACACCCCCACTCGGATCAAGTTGAAACTTTGCTCAATTATTGCTTGTACCTGACAAAGCAAGAATCAATTTAAAAAATAACCAGTTAGTTAATTAGCTATTGGCAATAAATTGTTGTTGTTTTTTTGCTATCGATAAAGGGAAAGAAATTGTACTTGACTGGTGTGGTGGTATAAGTTGAATTAGTCCCCTTTACACTTTTTTTTTGCAGAGAATAATCTCCTTTGAAACTAACAATAGATAAATACAAAACCTTTTATTTTCATAAGCACTTCGCTGGCACAGTGGTTAATGCATTGGCTTGAGGAGGATAGAGCCCTCGAGTTCAAATTCAAATCGTATAACTTTTTTTTTTCTATAATTCATTTAAAAAGCGATCACTATTGCATTTACACAGATCCTTCCTTATTTCTCCCATTGTCTCTTTCCCAACTGGTCCAGACAAGCTATAGGATCATAGCGCATCGAGAAAATTTAACTACATGACTGACCCACTCTAATTCATACAATTACACTTTTCATATTTGTCTTGTTTTGTTCTATTCATTGCCTTGAGCTTTGTCTTTCAATAGCAAAATTCTTTGATTAATCTGAGGACAAAGAAGAACTAAAAGTTTCTTCGCGTTTTTATATTTAAAGCTTTAAAATTGCAAATCACCAGAAAGTTAAGAGACGTTTCTAGTTTATTGTGCAATCTAAAAAAAAAAAAAAAATTATATTATTTTTCCCTTTTCTGAGTTTTTTAAACGTTCAGACTTTTTTGTTGAAATGATTTTTTTTTAGAACCAGACTTTGTTTCGAATCTTTCAAAGAAAACTACACACTTTTGGCTTCATCAACTGCAATGCTAGCTTAAGACCCACGGGGACAAAAGTTAAGTCTAGAGTCGTATACTAGAGAACTGAATTGGTAGAAAACATTTGATGGCTAATACAGAATAGATTGCATAAAACATGAGCGAATAACTAGCCGTCACGTTAGCTACTCTCTATATCTCTATGGCTTCAACTTTGTTTTGTTTGACTTCATCCAAACGTTTCAAACTTTCAAGTCTTATTAACTGTTTCTCTCCGTAATTATTTGTCCACGTTTCGAAGGAATTCTTCATTTTGCTCAATACTAGTTCACTCAACTGTTATGATTAAGCTTCAATAGCTTTGTTGTTTGTTGTCAGAAAATGTTGTATTTGGTATAGAATTAAAGGGAAATGCATGCTCTTTTCATATAACACAAAGTCATTTATAAAATTAAACATTAGAATCGTCGATTAGAAGAGCAAGAGTTAAATTCTAGCCCAAACCTCCCACTGGGTGGCAGGGGATAGTGGCGGGCAGGACTCGAACGCAGCACCACCAAGACTACAGTTCACTAACGACCATAAGAATAAAAGTTATCCCCTCTTATCTTATATTATCTTATTTTGCCTTATCTTATATAATACAGACGTTACTTCAAAAAAAAGAAGATGTCATGCATATTAACCAATGACCTAAATTCTGCCAAGTCACTGGTTTTCCTGGCTAGCTCAGGCAACCCATTCCTTGCTCTAGGGAAGAAGGAGCATTTGTACAAATTTGTCCTAGCGTTTGGAACGAGGAATGTGCCTTTCTCTGTCTTTCTGGTTATTTTCTTAGTATTTATTTCATGTAGATTTATCACAGACCTGCTTTCAACCAGAAAATTTGCCCTATTTGTATTCTGATGACGCAAACCTAGTCTTGTCTTAGTAATTTTATTTTTTTTTGTTACGAAATTGATTGAAGTCAAATGAAGAACAAAAACAGTCATTATTATTGCTCGTCAAAAAAGTTCTTAAGGTATTTCATTGATAAACATAACAATATGGTGAAACTATTATCTTTTACTCGTGTGTATTGACGCCCCCTGATTTCTTCACTTAGATGCTGTTTTTTTTTTTTTAACTGTAGTACACACACGAATCAAAACACCCGATAACAAGGGACAACACATACGTTAGAGCGGTTAGATGACCGCCCTAAAAAATATAGGTTAGTGGTGAGATAACCTGACCCATTCGTTAATCAGCGATAGTGCTCTTTAGTGAAGCGAGTCTTCTAAGGTCTATAGCTAATATTTAATTAATTAATTTTATTACTTTTTCCTGTTGGCGTTTTACCATGTAACTTTAGCATGTTCATTGCTCTCTGACTTAATTAATTAATTTTTTTAATGGTTCAGAGGATGAAAAGAGTTTTCATCTGCCTTCAGACACTCAGCAAACAAAACTTAGCGCTAGTTTATTCTCAAATGTAAAAAAAAAATTATTAGGATTCGAACTCGGCCTTCTCGGTTAGGTAGCCAAATGAATGACTAGCAAATTTCAAAACTGCCCTTCTCATGAGCTCACTGAAATCTTTTAAATAACTCCAATTGTAGAGTTTTACATTTCATTGCTAGGGTAGATAGAGTTTTACATTTCATTGCTAGGGTAGACATAGTTTTACATTTCATCGCTAGGGTAGATAGAGTTTTACATTTCATCGCTAGGGTAGATAGAGTTTTACATTTCATCGCTAGGGTAGATAGAGTTTTACATTTCATCGCTAGGGTAGATAGAGTTTTACATTTCATCGCTAGGGTAGATAGAGTTTTACATTTCATCGCTAGGGTAAACATAATTTTACATTTCATTGCTAGGGTAAACAGAGTTTCACTTTTCATTGCTTGCAGAGAATGTTCCGCTAGCTTTTCATACTATTGTGTGCAGCATTTTATGATTATGGTGAAGTTGTGTACAACAATTTAGGCCATTTCTTGGAATTTTGCGACCCTAAACGTTGTTGTATTTTATTAATTAGCATATATATATATATATATATATATATATTTATATATATATATATATATATATATATATATATATTATATATATATATTGTTAATATATAAACAAATGATTTACTCATTTTTAAAAACGTTACAACATAGTTTTCTTAACCCTTTAGACGCGTGTGGTCTTTTAGTCTCTACACACTAGAATTGTAATTCCATTTTGTATGCACTCATTGTAAAAAAAAAGCTCAGCACTTTAAGGGTTAATAATGAAGTGGTCCTTGAGCCTTTGAAAACTATGCTATTTTTTGTTCTTTTTAATATCGTTGCAAAACGTTAATGGTGTACAATGTACATGTTCTGCATACATATATTTGTTGTTTAAAATGGTTGACTTGGTTATTTTGACCAATTTCATTTTTATTTTACCGCCCTTAATATTTTTAACAGCCCGTAACAGATTTCTTCCATTGGAGATCACAGCTTCGTCATTCCTTACTGTGTAAACGACCCTTTACAACATTTGATTTTGATTTCCATGACACAGCTGTAAATCTAAACGTTGGGCATTTCGAGTGTGTCTTAGAAGAATCTTAGAGCAATAGATTCAGTCTTTTACCGTGTATAGAGTCAGATTTGTGTGTGCGTCTGTTTGTTGCAACGAACTATTGGTTTAAACTGTCCACGGGTCAGTGTTCAGGCCTTCTAGAAGGAATGGTCTCAGTCATGTCTTTGTAGGAAAAATTAACGAAATCTTTTCCATGTCTTTAATAATTTGACAACTTAACAAATCATATGGAGTGAAACTGCATCAATATTGTATAACTGAAGAGAGGAAACTCAACGAGGCACATCGATTTTTGATGACAGGACATTACATATACATGTAGCACAACATGTCTTGAGCACAGCATCTTCACATCAGCTCTCACTTGGGCGGAAATCGTTTTCTCTCTCATGTCAACATCCGACTTAGTCTCGTCACTGATAGTGCGCACCTTCTTTCTGCACTATCTTGGATGGCAGTGTGCATGGCAAGGTTATAACAATATTTTGAATCAATCACGTAATTAATTTTGATGACTCAAAAATTAACCAACTACGTTCAATGCCGTATAGGTTTGTTTGGTTTACGGTTACCTCATCTTTTTTAGTGAGACTCGAGGGCAGCACTATTAGAATTAGTCGAATCAGTGTTTGTATTTTGTTATCTTGTTGGTAATTTTGGATAGAACTTGTTGGCAACTTTCATGCTTATAGCATGCTCAACACGCTATGATCCAGTGACCCAGTCACTTGTGTGGACCATTTGGGAAAAGGAAGGGAAAGAGGGGGTATCTGTGAGAAGGTTTTAAAAGCAATTGAAAAAAAGAAAGTTTCTCTAGTCTGAATTCGAACTCAAGCCTCCATGATGGAAGTCCGACGTGTTTTGCCACTGGGCTATTCAAGTACTAATAAAAATAGAAGGCTTTATTATTATGTTTATGTTTGAAATTTTTAGCTTATTTGTCGTGGTACGACTGTGCGTGATTATCGTCACAGGTCACCCTCCACCGTTTTAGTAGGCCTACATCTTCATTGTAAAAGAAAATTAATTAATTAAAACTAATTAATTATTTAATCGTTTAATTTGTTCATTGATTCATGTGTTGTCATCGACATTGAATAATTCTGCAAAGTTTCAACTTGATCCGAGAATTGGAAGTGGGAAAAATAACGTGTCAAAGATTGTGACCGAAGAGATAGTAAGCTGATATTACCTTAGTAATTTCGAAACAAAAAATCAGTCTCGCGGCGAATATTGGCATTAGCAAAGTTAGCATTCTTTCATATTTGGCAATTGCGTCGGTTTTGTCATTTCCTTTCAATGCGTGACGAGAAAGATTTTCTTGCGATTATTGTTGAACAAGGACTGTTTTGAGTTGTTTCCATAGACATAAATAAATATAGACTGGAAGTAGGAAGTTATTTTTATTTGGGGGGAGTCAAATATGTTTTATGTACTATATCTATGTGAAAAAAAATGGCGGCAATTGAGCTATAAAGTCTAGGACAAACATTTCAGCCAATATATAAATCTGATCTTTAGTTTTGAAAAGTACAAAACTGCCATATTCCCAATATTTTGCCTTTGTTTCATAATCATAGACATAGGCAAATATATATATATAGGTTTGTGATGTGGATCTATGTTTGTTGACATGGCTTCTTTATTAATGTATGACGGTCGTCTTATCGATTCAAATTGTTAGAATTAGTTTTTAGTCAAAAAAGTCAAAGAAAATGAGCGGAACGTGCTGTAATGTTCGTAGTACGATAGGCCAAGGGATAAATTCTAAAAGTTGAACAAAAATTAAATATATTATACACAGTAACTTTTAGTTTCAGTAAGTCAGAATAATTCAGTATCACTGTGACTGTCACTAATTTAATAAATAATATTGATAGATCTAAATCTAATAAATATGACTAATATTTGTAATAACTAGGTCTAATACTTTTCATACTTTTTACTACTAACTATCAAACTAGTCAGTCTAACAGTGACTCTAACATCTATGCATGAAGGCTATAGACTAGATCTAGTATAAGTATAGATTATAGAATATTATAGATCTAGTGACAATCTAGTCATAGACTATTTATATACTAACTATGGACTAGACTATACATATTACAATTATAGTTTATAGTATAAAATAGTAGTATAGTACTAGTAGTAAGTAGTATTTTTTTATTATAGTATTTATATAGACTAGATCTAAATCTAGTATTTAAAACTATTTATAATTATTTTAATTATGTAAATTTAATAGTAAAAAAAAAACATGGCATATATAAAATCTAGAATTCTAGGGGTATATAGGTTATGGCTGAAAAAAAAACTATAAATACTTTTAATTTTACACTTCTCATAACTGCTGTATAACTCATACAAACTTATCTTTTCCCAAATGTTTCCCATAATAATTTTTACTTTATCGTCCAGTCTATATATATATATATATATATATGTCTATGGTTGTTTCACATAGGAGGCATCTGTCAAGCTTTGTGTTAGCGTACTTGGGTGGTTTACTAGTGTAGTAGATGCTAGTTCTAGTGCTCCATTTTCTGCGTTATGGCTGTCAAAGAGCGCGCCAGTTGCCAAGGATTTTTCTAGTCTTTTTCAACGTCATGGTAAAACCAAATGACTAAAGATGGTTATTTTTAGTATCATTAATTAATATTTCAAAGCGTGTGAAATTTGTAAGTAGACATAACAAATAACTGAGGAGGCAGAATGCTGTTGAAGTACAGTTTTCCTCTGCGGGAAAAAAAAGTCCAATCGTTGTTGTTTCTGTTTGTTTGTTGTTGTTTTGCGGACCACAAATCTCGTGAGATTCCTAATAACGATTTACTTCAAAACAAACAGTGCACTCTGTTAAAATGATGGTAGGTAATTCAGTAACAGCCTAAGGGCGTGTCAAGTGGGGCAACCGGCCCAGGCCCAGCGTGTGAGGGGGAAGGGAGGCCGCAATCGAAGATTCATTGTCAGCTTCGAAAATCAGATTAGTTCTCAAAAACTAGAAGTGGTCACTCAATATTTCGAAAGCCTTTTCCAACATCTATAATATGATACCAATTACCATGTAAGCTCTTAACATGACATTTTTGGTTTCGATATTACGTTTAGTTACGGTAGAGACAGTATCTTATAAGCTGTCAATTCTAAGAGGCTCTCAGAGAGCTCAGACGTAAATGAGTATTTCAAAGAAATAGAACACATTGAAAAATACTGTAAAGATAATTTTTTATTATTAAATGTAAAAAAAAAACAAAGAAATGATAATCGATTTTCGTAGGGAAAAGAAGGAACATGATATTGTTTCTGTAGCTGGAGAGACTATTGAAATCGTGCAAACCTTTAAATACGTTGGTACTATCCTAGACAATAAATTAAATTTTACTGCAAATACTGATTATATCAGCAAAAAAGGGCAGCGAAGATTACGATTACTAAGAAAACTGTCCTCGTTTAATCTTAGCGAAAAGGCCTTGGCTATGTTTTATCCCGCTCATATCTGCAATATTTTAAGTTTCAATATCACTGCCTGGTATGGCAATCTGAGCATTAAAAATAAGAATAAACTTTATAGAATCCTAAATGCTGCTGGTAAGATCATTGGCAAAAAACAAACCCCATTTGGGCAGTTGTTTGAGACAAACATCTATAAAAAAGCTAACAAGATCCTCGATATAAATCACCCTTTGTGTCAGAATTTTGTGATTTTACCATCACAAAAAAGATACATGACACCGATAGCAAAGACAAACAGATACAAACACTCTTTTGTTCCCCTGGCAATCAAATCATTAAATAAGAACAATCTGGTATAAACTTTGTCACATGTAAATTATGAGTGAGTCTGGTGTGAATGTACACTTTGGTTTCTTATAGTTATGATGTAATTTGTTTGGTGTAATGCACTAATTGTAAGACAAATTTCCATACGGACAATAAAGATTATTATTATTATTATTATTATTATTATTACTATTGTTTAACAGTTCACCTTGGCATAAAAAAAAAACACACGTTGCCGTAGAAACCAATCAAAATCGTTTATTTCGTAAATAAACATCGACGTCCAATAGGATATGAATTGGCCCGCAGTGTTTCCCAAGTTTTTCCCTGAACGGAACACTTTGCACATTCCCAGTATTGAGCGGAACATTTCGCACATTCTGAGTATTTAGCGGAACCTTTCTCATATTCTGAGTATTTAGCTGTACACTTTGCTTATTTTTTAGAGAGTAACCAGTAGTTCGCGGAACACCTATTCAGACCTTGCGGAACACTAGGGTTCCGCGGAACACAGTTTGGGAAACAATGAAATAGGGAAATATGTAGTGATCAAATTTGAACTAGTTTTGAGGATATGTGTATTTTTACATGAAACAGTCATGTGTCAGTGGGTTTAGCAGAAATTATTATTATCTAGTTTGTTGATTTTTCAGGCAAAATATTTCTGAATCATTGGTAGTGCTTTAAATGCAAAATCTTTCCAGCAGTACAATTACAATATAGAAAGACATAAAGATAAAGGCACATTCATCGTCCCATATGCTAGGACAAATTTGTACAAATACTCCTTCTTCCCTAGTGCTATTAGAGCATGGAATGGGTTGCCTGAGCCAGAGAAAAAAACAATGACTTGGCAGAATTTAAGTCATTGGTTAACATGCATGACTAGATGCATGACGCGTAGGACGTAGGCCTAATCATCTTCTTTTTTTTTAGAAGTAACGTCTGTATTTTTTAATAAGATAAGAAGATGTACTGAGTCAAACGGCCAATAGTACAGTACTTACGTAGGCCTAATCATCTTCTTTTTTTTTAGAAGTAACGTCTGTTTTTTATAAGATAAGAAGATGTACTGAGTCAAACGGTTAATAGTACAGTACTTACATAAGGTATCATGTTTTGTGACAAAAATAATGCCAACGGCGTTAGAGGCAGACTTTAGCTTTACGTGGCACGTTGTATATATAATCTACCCTTACGCCTCAGGGCCCCGCATATGGCACTTGCCAGGGACCCTCGCACTGCTAAGGCCGCCTCTGGAAGGTTCCTTTTGATAAGTAGACAAGAAGACCTCTCCTCTGATTGAATTGCGCTGTGTTGACTACCCGACACTAATAAGACAAAATGCTTGACATGTTCCTCGATAGTTGAAGATGATCTACATCCTACCCCTAACCTCTCGCAGGAGGACCGGGGGCAGCGGGCGGGGCATGAACTCGTGACACTTGAGTCAACGGAACGACAGTCCAGAGCTCATACCGCAAGACCAGGCAGCCAATCAACAACACTAAGAGAAGCAATACAGAAAACTTCAAGCATCAGATATCGTGAATTAGAAACATTCAGTCCGAACATACCTATATTTCAATGGACCTCATTCATCAATCGTAAACAAACAATATCTTATCTTATGTAATACAGACGTTACTTCAAAAAAGAAGATGATTACGTCCTACGCGTCATGCATTTAGTCATGCATATTAACCAATGACTTAAATTCTGCCAAGTCAATGGTTTTTCTGGCTAGCTCAGGCAACCCATTCCATGCTCTAATAGCACTAGGGAAGAAGGAGTATTTGTACAAATTTGTCCTAGCATAGAGGACAAGGAATGTGCCTTTATTTTTGTGTCTTTCAGAGTATTTTATTAAGTTTTGTTTTTGTATTTGAAGATTATGGTTCAATGTTTTATGTATAATTGCTACTTTACTTTTGAGTCTTCTGTCCTGAAGGCTTTCTAAATTTAGTGATTTTACTAATGGTGTTACTCTAATCAAATGTGAATATTCGTTTGTTATGAATCTCACTGCTCTATTTTGGTTTTTCCAGTTTCTTAATGTTTTCTTGAGTTGAGGGGTCCCAAACGGTGGATGCATATTCTATTATTGGCCTAACCAAGGTTAAATAACATTTTAGCTTTATGTTCTTATTTGATTTATAGAAATTTCTTTTAATAAACCCTAATGCTTTGTTGGATTTTTTTGTAGTTTCATCAATATGTGGATTTCATGACAGTTTTTCATTTATTATAACACCTAGGTATTTTGCGTTTTTAGTCTGTGTTACTGGTTTGCCATGAATAAGATAAGTGGAATTAATTTGTTTTAGTTTTTTTGTTACTCTTAACAACTGACATTTTTCTGGGTGGAAAGACATGCTCCACTGAAATTGCTATTAAAAGAACTAAGCACTAAACAATATTTTGTAACGTGGTTCTCTATCTCTTCTATACAAATTACGATCTAATTTTAATGCATAGTAGTTGTCACGTGACAGTTTTTTTTTCGTTGATTTATCAATATGATCACGTGACTAAATGCTGTTTATTTACGATTGGTGAATGAAGTCCAGGCAGAAGGTATTGCAGAGAGAATTCTTTAAAAGACAAAAGGATAGGATAAATAATTCAGTTTTACTGATGATGAAATTTCCATCTTCAACCCTCGCATAAACACACACACGACTTCCCCCTTCCCCCCATAAACACACACACACGACTTCCCCATAAACACACACACACACGACTTCCCCCCCCCGCCCCCCCCCCCCCCTTTTATACATCGTCTATTTAAAGTGCTTAGTTCTTTTAATAGCAATTTCTGTATTGTAATTAATATACTGGTCTGTGTTTTAGGCAGACACCAATAAATTTAAATGTCTTTGTAATAGGTAGATAAAAGTGCATTTAAATGTATGTGTTCTAGGCAGACAACACTAAATATAAATATTTATAAATATCGCTGTTCTAGGCAGACAACAGAAGATTTAAATTTGTGTTCTAGGCAGAAAATAGTAGAGTTTGGCCTAAATGTCTGTGTTCTAGATTGAAAACACTAGATTTAAATGTTTGTGTTCTTTACAGCACTAGATTTGATGGCTGCCTGGTCGTGCGGTTTGCGCGCTGGACTGTCGTTCAGATTTATCGATGGTCCAGGGTTCAAACCCTGCCCGCTCCCATCCCCGTCGCCCTGCGGGAGGTTTGGACTAGGAAGTAATTATCTTCAACATCCGAAACATGTAAAACATTTTACAAACAAACATTTTTACAAACGTTTGTATTCAAGTTATAGTGAAATTCTTTCAACGTACATGTATTATCTAGTCTGTAGTTTTGCGTTACCGGGCGTCGAGCAAAAGGAGGACATGTGCCCTTTTTTTTTAGGTCGCGTCCTCAATCTAGCAGGCATCGGTCTAAAATGTAAATATGTCCGGCTTTTACTCCGCTGTAATGGCATATCACCAAACAATATAATTCCTTATAAACGAAGCAGTGTCAAACGTACAATTGTGAACATTATATTTACATAAGATTTTTACCAAATCCTTAAAGGATTACGGGCACGACATGGCCTAAATTGTGCCGATGTGCCAAAACTCAAACTCGACTCAAACGTACAATACTTAAAGGTAATATGTAGGTCACAGATGGGGCTGCGTAGTACACGGGAAATACTGCATTCCTCATTAGTCTCGAAGACAGAGCCTTATTATTATCATTATCACATTGGTGTGATCGGTGGTTTGAACTGTGCTGCAAGTTAACGCTGACATTTGGCAACCTATGAACAGTGGTGTTTGTTTTCTTTATTGTAAAGCGTTTTCGTTGGTTTACACACAGTCCTGGCACAGTGGACAAAAGAGAGAAGTAGACTTTCATTGAGTCACAGGCATTCTCCTCACAAAGCTTTATCGGAAGAAAATATTACTTAGGCTACTTAATATTCTAGTTTTACAGTCTGAAGATTAGTTTCATCATTAAACTTTTAGCCTAGTTTTTACAACTTTGTACAACTTTTCCCTCCTTTCTGCCCTCCTTTGGCGCACACGTCATATGGTAGCCCTATAGTATAGATAGATCTACATCTATATTAACTACATTATAGGGATCAAATAAGTGGTAAACCTATACAGTAATACACACCATTTTCTAAAATATGACATCAATTACGTAATAACACCTGTGCTGAAATAACTCTTGTGTTAATTCAAAGACTTAAATAGGGCAACTAAATGGTACTGCTTCCATACACATGATTAAACAGCATTTGATCTACATCTAGGATGACTGCTTAGGAGGTGACTGAGCGGTAAAGCGCTTGGCTTCCGAACCGGGGACCGGGGTTCGAATCCTGGTGAAGACTGGAATTTTTAATTTTGGGATGTTCGGGTGTCTCTGAGTCCACCCAGCTCTAGTGGGTACCTGACGTTAGTTGGGGAAAAGTAAAGGTGGTTGGTCGTTGTGCTGGCCACATGACAAACTCATTAACCGTAGGCCATAGAAACAGGTCACAGACCACAAGGTCTGAAAGGGGAACTTTACTTTACTTTACTAGGATGACTGCTTGGTTGTAAGGTATGCACTCTGGAATGTCGTTCGATGGCCACGATTGTCCTTAGTTCGAACCCTGTCCACAGCCATCCCCCGTCTTGCGTGAGGTTTGGGTTTACGTTTTAATTATCTTCAAACCTGAAGAAACATAAGAAACGCGTAAAACAAAACAAAACAACACTAACTAGATCGGATTAACACGCGTAAATTACGGTACTTCACGTATATACATACATATACATACATATATATATATATATATATATATACGCGCACACACAAAGAGACAGATGCAGATATTACATATGAGAAGTAACTGCAACGTGCAGGTTTGTGTAGTCTATAAAGAAAAAAAAGAATTATTAGGTTATAATGCTTTGTTAAATCATCAGAACTGCGACATTGGTCGTTGTTTATAGGCCTACCCTTAGTGTCGCACCCCCCCCCCTCTCCGTTAGTATCCGTCACTGTCTCCGTGTCATACACTAGGTAGGGAAGGGAGGTAACAGTCCGTAATCATGTTCAGCTGGTACAAGGCTGACAACTGGTACAGTCACTCCGGTAGCGGGCCCTGATTAGCCTCAGTAACTGGTACGAGCGTCGGCATTCAATGTATTAATTCTTTACAATATTTATGGCTCTCTCTCTCTCTCTCTTCCCTCCCTTTCCCACATACTAGTCTGTTTACAAGACAAAGAATAATCATTAAATATAACCTCTTCTTATCTTATCTTATATAATACAGACGTTACTTTAAAAAAGAAGATGATTACGTCCTACGTGTCATGCATTCAGTCATGCATATTAACCAATGACTTAAATTCTGCCAAGTCACTGGTTTTCCTGGCTAGCTCAGGCAACCCATTCCATGCTCTAATAGCACTAGGGAAGAAGGAGTATTTGTACAAATTTGTCCTAGCATATGGGACGAGAAATGTGCCTTTATCTTTGTGTCTTTCTGAGTCTTCTGTCCTGAAGGTTTTCTAAATTTAGTGATTTTAGTATAGGTGTTTATCTAGTCAAATGTGAATATTCATTTGTTATGAATCTCACTGCTCTATTTTGTGTCTGTTCCAGTTCCTTAATGTTTTCTTGAGTTGAGGGGTCCCAAACGGAGGATGCATATTCTATTATTGGCCTGACCAATGTTAAATAACATTTTAGTTTTATGTTCTTTTTTGATTTATAGAAATTTCTTTTAATAAATCCTAATGCTTTGTTTGATTTTTTTAATAGTTTTATCAATATGTGGATTCCATGACAGTTTTTCATTTATTATAACACCTAGGTATTTTGCGTTTTTAGTCTGTGTTACTGGTTTACCATGAATAAGATAAGTGGAATTAATTTGTTTTAGTTTTTTTGTTACTCTTAACAACTGACATTTTTCTGGGTGGAAAGACATGCTCCAATTTGATTCCCATTTCTGTAATTCATCTAATTCTCTTTGTAAAATATATGTGTCTTGTGTTGTTTTTATTGTTCTATATATTATGCAATCATCTGCAAATAATCTGACTTTTGTTCCTGAAGTAATGCAATTTGGTAAATCATATTATATATGTCTTAGGTGAATGAAAAATGTGACATGCTAGCCCTGCCGACACAAAGTCCCACACCACTTTACACAACCTAAAAGTAGGTAGATTTCCTGGTGTAAATGTGACATGATAACATTATTGACCCACTTTCCAAGAGTTTTTTTTTCTAAAATATAACCAAAAAAAAACAACAACAAAAAACACTGAAATCAGGGTTGGCCTTAGGCATAAGAAAACTAAGCAGTCAGCTATAAGGCCTCCTATCGGTGAGTGATGCGCACAGAACTAGTAACAATTTTTTAGGGAAGAAATATGCGAAATTTGTGCCCAATGTTATTGTTGGAGTACACTAAGTTTTAAATACATTGCGTCATTTTATGTTTTCGCTGTCTATTGTTTTCTATTTCCTTTGAGACCACACTTCGCCTAGGGCTTCCAATTATCTAAGACCGGCCCTGCACTGGATTCCTTGTACAAACGTAGGCCTACTCATTTTTCAAACGCTACATAAATTATATTAATTATGGACATTTCAATCTAGTTGCCTCTCTTGCCCTATAATCCCGAGGCTGCATCGTTAGTTATTGTCTGCAAATATTAATGGTTGATTAATTAACTGTAGTGCGGCAGGGCTGGCGACATAGCGGTGGCAACTTTTACTACGTCCGTTTTGAGGATACAAGTGAATAGTAGGCCTTTAGCTCTCAGGCGTCAGTATACTTGAATTATTGTAATGTGTTACGCTTTAATATGGAACTGAAATGAACTTTCACGGCAGCCTAATGCTTTAGTAAGCCTATTCATTTTAATTAAGACCATTTTATTATCTCATTTTTGTTATATAACTATTATTATCGCTATGGTCTAATGCTTTCCACCGATAATGGACACGGTATCTTTTTTTGAGTTGAACATACTTATGTCTTAGGGCTACACGAAGATTATACAACTAGTATGTCTAACCAGAGGCGGCCTTAGGGGGGTGGAGAGTGGGGCAACCATCAGCACATCGTACAAATATTCTTGGTCCTGATAAGACACTGGTCCAGTGCCCCGCGCATGCTAATAAGGCCGCCTCTGTTTCTGACATATAAGTGTATATGTGCGAGTGTTGTGTATTTCAGTGTATGTATATGTGTAGGTCTATATGTGTAAAATGCGTGTGCTCTATGTTTGTGTCTGTCTGTCATTGTGTGTTGTGTAGACAAGTGTAATCTTATCTCGTACCAAGTTGTTTTTTTTTCCCATCTTGTCACTCTCATTGGTAGGCACAAGGGAAATGTTTACATTAAATTTCCATCACTCTTTCTCTTGTCACTATTTCACTTTCAGTGCCTATTCTTTAAATATTTTTTTTGTTGTATGCTTATATTTACACCGATTTAAAAAAAAAAAAAAAAGCTTATATCAACTCTGTCTGTCTAAATGTCTTTTAAAACGGTTGCACGCGTTATTTCTCGGACATCCAATCTCGGATCAAGCTGAAATTTTGCACAAACTAGAATCTACTTGCTCGGCTTTTGGCCATAGAGGTAGAAAACAATCTTGAGTGTACGTTACAAATACTTTTGTCCAATGATGCAAAGTCTGTGTTTCACATTTTTTCTTTTTCTGCAGAGTTAATATGTTTTTTTTTTGTTTTTTTTTAAAGCGCTAGGAATAAAATGTCCTCAGCCAGATCCTCCTGAGAATGGTTTTATAGTCGGAACAGGAACACGAGTAGGTTCGGTAGTCTACGTTCGCTGCAAGGAAGGCTTTAGGCTGGAAGGGCCAACAGTTATGGCTTGTGTGCCAACACCCAAATCAGCCCACTGGGACCCTAGAATTAGGAGAGAGTGTGTTGGTAAGTAAACATTCATTAGGGCGTTGTAATAAGGGGAGAATGTATTATAAGTCAATATATTAAGTTCGCAGTAATGAAAATAAGATATCAGGGGGTGGGCTGGATGTCAAATTCGGCCCTGGCATTTCTAAACAGTAAATTTCGTAAATTGTATATCATATGATGGGTCTCCAATTATATGCCTATCTGTTCTCAAAATCATTATGTGTTTTTTATGACGTATCGATAACTGTATATGCATGCTCTATAACACTCTATATCTTTAAAAGAAATATAGGACTTATGTTGCTTTTGAATCGTTACGTTTGTTGGCCCGAAAGGATGAAGCCTACTAATAGCACTGTCTACGGATGTAGGCTATTACATTATTTTTGAAAATGTGTAAGATTAAAGTATTACACTGTAGTCTGTAAAAGATGTATTTAACTTGACGTTCATATAGCCCTTTATATAAGAGAATATTTTAAGACCTTAAACAATTTTATGCTTGCCTTAGTGGCATTCATGAGACCCTTTAGGCCCATTTGAGTACCGGCCCACCGGGCATTTGCCCAAATGCCCATATAGCCAGTCAGCCCCTGTAAGATATCATAGAAGATAAGATATCGTAGAAGATAAGATATAACGCTGGTACAGGTATCAGAGAGGAAGGAGAGAGAGAGAGAGAGACTTAGAAAGTTATAGCCCACTGGGATACTAGAGTAAGAAGAAAGTACGTTGATAACCTATAGCCCACGAAGATAATAAAGTCCAGTGTGTTTGATTTTGTAAACTATTTTCTCAGATGTTACTTCAAAAAAAGAAAGAAAAGATAATTAGCTAGCATAAGCCTACGTGCTTTGGCAACCCGATCCGTGTTCTAAAATGGAACTAAGGGAAAAGGAGCATAGGCCTATATTTGTACGAATTATTCCTTGGAAAAAGTGTCTTATTTATCTTTGTGTCTTTCTGTGTATTTATTAGGTTTTGGTTTTGTTTTGCAAATTATGGTAGGCCTGCAGTGTATTATTGCTACTTTATTTTATTTTTTCCTGAATAGGGGTCTTTCGTAAATGACGTTACGCAAAAATGACCATTTTTGACCCCCCTCCCTCCATGTCACAAAGTAGGCCTATCACAAATTCTCAGACCCCCCCCCCCCCCCCTGCGTCACGTCACAAATTGAGGAGGATTCGTGAAAATTATAACAATTTTCGAGCGATGAAAAATGACGAAAGTCCACGATAGAAAGAGCGATTTGCGCGAGAATTTAGGCGATCTCGGCAAAATGAAGCGAAATGAGCAGAATAATTCAAATCGGAAAAATTCGTTACAGAAATATAGCGAGAAATAAGTTCATGAGGATGTTTCACTCGTTAACATCTGTGTGTTGATGAATGTTCTTTATGAATTAAAGTCCTTTAGGCGATGTCACAGCTGATCTTTCGATAAATAAATTGACTTTAACTTTTTTCTCCATTTGATGTTGTTTTCAGGTTAGAGATTAGAATTTTCAAAAACACGTTGACGCCGTTATTTTTCCGGACATTTAAGATTAGCATTTTTGAGAAGAACAACGTGAAATTCTCAGTCGGCAGTGCCAACATGATGCTTTCAGTTGAACTCCTCAAACAAGACTGAAATATCTCTATATTTTCAATGCTTTTTATTTGAGAATAAAACTACCTCAGAAGTTTATGTTGAAATGAGTACCTAAAAAAATGTTATTTTTCGAAGATTTTTTGAAGATTAAAAAAATATTTTATTTGTTGTTTTTTTTTTCTGAATTTTAAATTTGTGACGTCACAAAATCGCTACCCCCCCCCCCCCCCTTTACCCCTTGTCACATTTTCTCAACCCCCCCCCCCCCCCTAGAGCGTGACGTCATTTAGTCTCTGAGTGATTTAACTATATCAAATGTGAAAAGAGGGGAAGAGAGGGTTGGGCTAAAGAAACTGTCTCACAACAACGGGTCATGGCCATCTAGTTTATGAGAGGCCTTCTGACAGAGGGAATAAATCGTATCTTCAAAAAAGAAGATGATTACGTCCTACGCGTCATGTATCTAGTCATGCGCATGTTAAGTCAGTGGTTTTCCTGGCTGATTCAGGCAACCCATTTCATGCTGTATAGCACTAGGGAAGAAGGAGCATTTGTATAAATTTGTCCTAGCATATGGAACGAGGAATGTGCCTTTATCTTTGTGTCTTTCTGAATAGGCCTATTTTATTAGATTTTGTTTTTGTATTTGAAGATTATGGTTCAGTGTTTTATGTAGGCTTATAATTAGGCCTACTACTTTACTTTTGAGCCCTCTCTCTTGAAGGCTTTCTAAATTTAATGATTTTACTAAAGTTGTTACTCTAGTCAAACTTATGTAACTTCACTACTTCATGCAGTGATTGAAAAGCCAATCTCTTAATTTTTCCTGGCCTCTGGGTAAAATCTTTCCTTTAATGGACAAGAGTCATCACATGGCTAAGAGGCTCTATGAGCCACAGTACCAGTGTACTGTATATTCATGAAAGTTCCACCCCTAGACTTTTAAATTGTAAGCTAGCTATTTGAAGCATTGACATAATCAGATTTTTTTTTTTTTCTGACTGAAAATTAATTTTCAGAAGGTGGAACTTATTTTAATGATGAGACCAACATGAATGAAGGTAAAACAATGGATCAAGGAACATTACTTAAACACCCAGACAACAGGCCAATGGAAAACAGTAATCCAAGTTTTATTGGCCCCAAAGCCCATGCTTACTGGACACGTCACCAAAGCAAGGTGGAACATGAGTCTGAAGAAGAAGGTAAAATTCAAACAACTGAAAACATTTTATGACTTGATAAAGTAAGATAGATAGGCCCCTACTGGTACGTATGACTAGCAATGACACCAGTCCTCAACAATAATGGAAAAAATAGTCCCCAATTTTCTTTTCATTCATCGAACATAACACATAAAGAGATTCGGATGAGTTAAGAGAAACTAAACTTTTTACAATTTTGAAGATTTGAATCTAAATGGAAAGGACGTGGAGTAGGGCAGTGGATTTTTAAAAAATATTCAAACAATACACTTGCGCAGTGTTTGTTTCTGTGTCATAGCCAATTTGGTAACAACATTTGTTTAACAAGTGCTTCTACTCACAATCTAAGGGACTTGAAGCTTATAGTTCTTAAATGGGAAGAATTAGAGATAGATGAACATACACAGTCATAATATAAAACATTTACAAAACAATTAGTAGATCTATAGTTGTATCCAGACTTCTTCATAATTCTCAGTTTGTTCTGATTCTCACAACCTATTTTCTCCCTCTAGAGAACCAAGGACAAGAAGAAGACTATGACCAGATAGCTGACCAATGTCTTCACCTGCCAGACCCTGGACCATGTCGAGCCTCCTTCAAGCGCTTCTACTTCAATAAGGCCACATTTGAATGTTACCCTTTTATCTATGGTGGCTGCCTTGGAAACCATAACAATTTTGAATCTATACAGGATTGTCACCTGACTTGTTTAAAACATGACTAAAAAGTCAAGCATCTGGCTGCCATTAAACACAAGAGCTGTTACATCTTTCCATTGATACTGTTTAAAATTAGTTCTTTAAATCTTTTTTTTTTTTTTTTTGTGTTTGTTTAATCACTAAATTTATGAAGTGAAAGTGTCTTACATCAATATTTTCAAATCATGTTCTGATATGAATGCAGCATCTCTTACCCATAGGAGTGTATCTAACGAGACATGTATATTGCTATATAAATATATTGTAATTTGAGTGCTTCAAAATATGGAATGCTGGTCAGTAGAACATCAGTATAACCCGTATATTTTAAAATTTATTTCTATGAAGTAGTGCAGTTTTATTATTAAATTACATTGCACATAATATTTCTTTTATCTGTACCGGTACCTATATTTTTTTTCATTACATGTGGTGTACAAGCGAATGTATGTATGTGTTTTTCTTTTTTTTTTTGGGGTTGTTACTTTCTCTATTGTTATTATTACTTTCTTTATTGTTATTATTTCTTTCTGTATAGCTATTAATAGATCAGATGTGCATGTTTGTGTTGTGTATTACATTTTTTTGTTGGTTTACATTAGTTTTTTATGACACTATTGTGAAGTGAGCTAAATGTTATTACCACTTTTCCCCTGCCATTTAGCCATTCTAGTCCTCGCACTTCTGTTGCTTGGAATGATTAAAATGTGTCAAGTTAATTCCTGGCTATAAACTAGACAATTTTTACTTGTACTTGCCTGTGTGAACAATAATAAAAGTTACATAATGGAATGAGATCTAGATTATCTGAGCATCATCAAAAAAAGCGTTAGTATTATTAAGTGTTTCTAGATGACAGAAATTTCTTAGAATGTGACTAGAATTAATTTTTTTTTGGTGTTGTGAGTTTTAACTAATGTTATGTAGATCTCTCCATGTATTCTGTCAAGTGATTTGCAGAAATGATTTTCAAAAAATACATTGTTTCAAACTTGTTTATCTCACTAGGATCAGTTTGTTGAACACCCAACAATCAATTTAATCATAAGTTTAAGTCAGTAATATCTATTAAGTAGTTTCCCTTTCTGACAATGTGGTCTGTAGGGCAGATGATGTAAAGGTAATGCGTTTCTGTGGCCTGCAGTTAATGAGGGTGTTGTGTGGCCAGCACAACAACCAACCGCCTTTACTTTTCCCCAACTATTGTCAGGTACCCATTAGAGCTGGGTGGACTTAAAAATCCCAGTCTTGAACAGGATTCAATCACAGGACCTCTGGTTAGGAACCCAAGTACTTTACCACACAGCCGTCGCTCATACATCAAGCCTTGCTGAACTAGAGAACATTTGTGACTAATTCATGTCATCCATTTCCAACTTATATCCAACATTTTCTTAAAAAAAGAACAATTATTAAGAAATATATAAATTGATTTTATGGAATTCTCAAGCTGTCAATATAGAAAATATGCTAAAACATCATGGTATAAAAACATTAGGCCTATTTAATGTTGTCCAAACCTAACCAAATAAACATGTAATATTCTGTATTTAAAAAAAAAATCTTTAGCTTAAATCATATTTCAATGACAACTAAATAAGACTTAAAAACTAGTCAAAACAACAATCATGTGCTTTTGTTAAACACCCAAAAATCAATTTAATCAGAAGTTTAAATTCAGTAATATCTATTAAGTAGTTCCCCTTTCTGACCATGTGGTCTATAGGGCAGATGATGTAAAAGTAATCCGTTTCTGTGGCCCACAGTTAACGAGGGTGTTGTGTGGCCAGCACAACAACCAATTGCCAAAACAGCATTTTAGATCCAAATTTGCTTTTCTTTTCACTCACGAGAGTTTTGGTTAAATTTCTCTATCAAAATCTGTCAACTAAGACATTAATTTCACTACCGAAATCCAAACTGTCAACAAGATAAAAGCCTGTAGGACTAGATCTTTGTCACCAAAACTAGCAATCAGTAGTCCCATCCTTCTGTTTATAATGAAGCTATTTGTCTATCTGTAGATTATACAATGATGTTCTGCTTTATGACCCTTGAATTGTGATTTGACATTAATTTATCAGTATTATATTTTTAATTTATTGGATGTTTTGTTTGTATGTATATCATACTAAGTGTATATACCATCGTTTGAACATGCAAGTTGTTGAACAGTATAACCAATACTGAACTGATGTAGTACTGTAGGCTACTGGTTCTTAAACAGAACTAAATTGTCAAACTATGTATAGCAGTATGTCATTAAAATGTGGAGTTGGAACAATACTCAATTATACTTTCACCCTTTTTTTTAAGTTAATAAATAATGTTATAAAAGACAATTAGATATTATCATGAGTTGTGTTGATAATCTAAGATTAGCCAATGTACTAAAATTAAAGCAGTAAGCCTAACATAGTAGACTATAATAGTACCGGTACCAATTTATCATAAACCATCCATCCCAGTGGAGGGCCCTGGCCTGCTTCAGCACATCTCCATTCTGATCTACCCTGTGCTTTAGGTCTCCATGCCCAGACTTTTAGCTGTTTCCTGACGTATATTTCTTGGATATTGGAAGGTGTCCTCATGTATGACACCATAACTTTAAATTGTTTCATATTGATGTTTTTCTTTCCGATACAGGTATAATAATTTTGTGATATGAATCAGATCTGATTACAACAGGCATACGAGTTAAGATAAGAAAATTTCTCTATAATAGATTTAACTTTTTTTTTTGGAGAATTTATTGTGATTATAATAATGCTAGCACCACATGACATTAGAAAGGTAAAAATATTAATATGTTAGGGGCCAAGGCCCAATTAGTTACCTGTTATATTGGGTTAAGAAGCCAAGGGAACCATTTCTAGGGAACAATGCAGGCTAAGAATATGATTAACATGAACATGCCATAAATTCAATGCACAATTTCGAGTAGGGACATGGTTCATTCCAAGAACATACACAAGGCATTACTCTGCTTATCCACAAATAACTGCCTTAAATTAGCGCTGTTACACTTTGGACACTTCCATGTTGTTTTTTTAAATGCAAACCATGTGGTGACATAGGCATATAAAACTTATTTGCAGCCATTTGGTACTAAGGATCAGGTTCATCTAGTTAGGATTCATTACCAATGGATACTCACAAGCCAGTTTTTCAGTTAAAATGGTTATAGCCAATTATTACCAGCATCTCAGATTTATATTATGGTCTGGATTTCATGGTCTTTTTTTTCCCTTTAAATATTGTCTGATATTCAAAATTTGGATATATTGAAAAGAAAATTTCATAGGTTTTTGGTGCAATTTAAAAAAAAAAAGAGGATTGATAATACACACAGATGAATTAGCTGTCTTGTATCAGCACCAATTTCTCCTCTACAAATACCTAGAGTGTTTGTGTGTGACATTGAGATCATGGAGTCAAGATTCTGCAGCACCAAGTCTAGGTCAAGTGGTAACTAAAAGTTATTTACACTTTAAAAAAGTGTACTACAAGTATTAACACAAGACTGTGTGAGAGGTTGAAATCTTAAAAGGAATTTACCCTAAATAATCAGAGGTACTGGATTGTATTATTTTAAAAATGTCTTTCTAGGGATTTATAAACTGGGCATATATTGTGGCTATTTTATAGACCTACAAAATGGCTATTATTTTTGTTAACAAAAGTCAGTAACAAGTAAGTTTTAATAACTCGTACACCAGATGAAAGAAACGTGTGTGTTTATTTAAGCAAGAATTTCATATGGAATAGGTGTCAGAAACTCTGGCTTTACAAGTTTAGTGCTAACAAAATGAGCTTTTCGTGGCTGAGTAGGCTGAAATGAAAAAAATAAAAGTAAATTAATATCTAGTATTAATAATTCAAACACACCCATAAATAGTACAAATATTTTCCTCTTATCTTTAATCAAATGTTTTCAGTACCAATCCAGGTCCGACAATAAGTAATTGTATTGACCATTTCATCAAGATAAAAAAACAAACTACAATGACTGAAATACAGATAGGCAGTGTACACACAAGTAATATTTTAAACAATTTTAGATTTGAATTGTATTTATAAGGCACCCTGAAACATGCTCTAGTTCTTGAGTTTGAATCTAGGTGAAGACTGGGATTTTTAGGATACCCCAAGCTCACCAGCTCTAATGTGTTCCTGACATAGGTATGGGCTATAAAGACAGTTGGCCATTGTGCTGGTCACATGACACCCTTGTTAACTTTATGCTACAGAAACAGATGATCTTTACATCATCTGCCCTGTAGAATGCAAAGTCTGAAATGGTACTGTCAGAATGGTAGGAAACTGTAAAATCAGTCAAAACTTTTCAAAGTCTCTAATACTCTAGAGACAAATACATCACTAAATAACTAGCTCTAAATGATAAATCTGTAGTTAAAATGAATTAAAGCTACAGCAATAAACTAAAATTTTATTAATTTAACATAAATTGATATTGCCTTCCCTAGATGTGTATCACAGGATACATGAAAATTATTTTGTCCTATTAACCACTTCCTGTTGATAATCATACTAAGACTTATAATATCCTAGTTGATGTTCTAGCTAATTGACAGAGGCACAAAACCCAAATACAGAGCACACACCCCCCCGGGATGGCGAAAGTACTCACCGTAATCATCAAACTACAATGGATGAAGTATATCATTAATTGTTAAAATTCTTTAATTTTTTATTTATATCTATCTAGAATAAATAAAATGAACTTTTATTAGGTAATTAAACCATGAAGTGTCGTCAGCCGATTATATCGGCCGACATTTCGTTTCTGTGGCGTCCCGGCCGATTATTCCTGGCGGATATAATCTGCTGACTTTAGATTGCTGATTTTCTATTCCAATCCATGTTTTAAAGCGACAATTTTTAAACTTCAGATCTATTAGACATTCTTCTTCCTGTCAGATCCAAAAATAGCCCATTTCCCCATCTGTTTTTGTGTTTACATGCTGATTATTCACCGGCGAATTTTTCTTGCAATATCCGATGCTAGCCCTGGCCCATGAGATGTTATTAAACATAAAGTTTCAAATACTTTTAGTTGTTCTTTTTTAATATTACAATTAGATTTAGATCTAGGAATAATGAGAATATTTTATATATTAGATCTAGATGTATTGATTAAGTGGCCGATGATTTATGTCTGTAGATCTTAAGTCTAGATCTAGACTAGACACCGGCCTGGATCTGCACCTAGACCTAGCCAAAATTTAGTGAAATTTAAGACATTTTAAGAAAGATTGAAGCATATTAATGATAATATTGATTTCTTTATGCATTAAGTATTCTATTTCTTCAATTTTTAAATGCTTTTAACTTAACTGAACAAAAAAAACACGATTTTATCTATTTTTTTTTCCTTCACTGTTACTTGTATTAAAAGGGTAACCAATTCACTCAAATTTTTTTTTTTTCAAATCTAACAGTCCATTTTTAACAAAATTATATATATTCATAAAGGAAAATGAATGGGCTATCCAATTACATCAAAACTTTTGTTATAGCTCTAAAAATGTTTCTCACAGAGGTCAGCAAACAAGCTTTTTTGTTGATAAAAAAAATCAATCATACTAATTAGGTCAGGGTCAACTGATTAAATTCAGGTGTTCAATATATGATCTAGTGTTCGCTGTCCAATTACCTTTCAGAATATATATAAAACATGGATATCAACCTTCATTTTATGGCATTTTAAGACCATTTTCTAACATGCATAAAAAATGCTAAAACTCCCCGAACGCCACAGAAAGTTTCTTAAGACGCTTCGTGGGTTAAGAATAGCCACACTAAGCCAGTATTTTTTTTTTATAGAAACCTTAAGGTCTTCATACTAAATACAAATTATCTCTGATCACAGTTGACTTAAAAAAATAACCCATTCAACATACTTGAAAATCTGTTTAGCTATTTATTTTTAGCAGTCATGTGAAATAGTGCACTTATTGATTGTTGGAATCAAAGACATTGCCACAAATATTCTACTTTTTCATTGTACACTCACACCCAACTCAGTTGCCAAAAGAAAATTAGATATTAAATGGTGTGCTTTAAACCTGTTATCTTCATATATAGTAAGAAACAAAAAAACAACCTACCACTCTTTTGGTGTTTGCCTTGATGCCTTTTTCCTTAGCTTCTCTTTTGAGTTCTTCATTTCTTTTAACACGTTTCAAAAAATCCAAGCGACAATTGCTGTGTTTAATGTGCTCAATTCTGACATTAATTTTCTTAGGAATGATGCGGTTCCTTGAGAAGAAAAAAAAATGCAAAATTGTTTTGTAATCTTGATGTCAACAGTTTTAAAACAATTACATACAAAATGAACTTTTATTAGGTAATTAACCCACATACAACACCAACACTTTAAAAACTTATGGAAATAAAAGTTTCCTATTTCAATATTATTTTGGAACTAATCATGTTAATTTTTAACTATAAGTATGAATAATAATTTATGTAAATAGCTGAGCAATAAATTGTTTGCAATAATTTTTTAATGTCATGATATGAGTTTACTGCTCACAAAACATAAGTCTGCTAGGAAAATGTCACAATATTTCAAAAAAAAAAAAGAATAAAAATTGTGGGATGTTCAATGAAATGTGTGTAACAGTCCACTTTTTTTTTTTAAAGAATTCTCTCCATAAGGTCATTAGCTTTGGAATGATCCAAGAAATATGATGCATCGATATGGTCTCAAAAAATACTACCGTAATGCAAAATCTAGTATTTTTTTAAATTTTTTTTTACAAACGGGGCAAACAACATTTTCAGATCATTTATCAGCCAAATTTAGTTTTCAGTTTTCTAGCCAATAATTTGTAAAATAACTCTCTTTTGTAAAATTTTCTATATGAAAATAAATTAAGTTCAGAGGAAACAAAACGTCAACCATCGCAAAGCAATGCCGAAAATAGGATTATATTAAAAGTGTACAAACCCCAGTTGCTTATTGACTATCACACCAACAGCATGTGGAGTCACATTGAAAACACGTCCTGTTTTTCCATGATAGAATTTATGAGGCATACCTTTTTGAATGGCACCATCACCCTGAAAAATAGAGAAATGAATTCAAATTATTTTTAAAAGTATTATCAGATATATCTAGATAGAGTAAAGCATGTTTATTGGCCACGCTAAGACAAGTCCTGGCCATTTTTTTTTCATAGGTCATAATGGTCTGACCTGTGAAAGAACCCGAGTATCTATCAATTCATCATCCTTAGTTAATAAAAAAGTTATTTTGAAATGTACCACAATGCATAGTTAAAAGTATATCTGATGTTAAAGCAGAGTAGGGCCACCACAGTAAAAGTTAACTGGTTTGGAGAGCAAAGGAAAAATATCTAAAACAAATATTTTCAAATTTCTTCCTTTTAAGCAAGGATAAAGACAATTATCACTTTTCCCACGCTCCAAATGTTCCTTCTTGGTTTGTAACTGACATCACACCATGGCCACTAGTTTTAACTGTTGTGCCTAGTAGTCTCCTCTCCACTCTACCTTACAGTCGCAACGGTGGCATTTTTTCCACAGCGCAAATACACTAGCTCAGTTCATGTATTTGTCATACCTCATCATTCTTGGTACCAGTACCTGGTTGATCAATAATTGCTTGTCTCCTGCTCTCTCGCCAATTTTTTATTAGTTAGAATATGTCGTTCTCCTAGTATACTTAAGCATACTTAGTGGATATGAAAAAAAAAGGAAGGGAGTTGTGTGTGTGTTTCACACACTTCTAACAAGCTTAGTGCATGTTACTTTTCACACCAAGGCCTTTGACACACCTGGTTGATCAATAATTGTAAGCTATAGTACAAGTCTACATTGATATCGCTTTTGTGACATTTTTTAAACCATCTATGTATGGCTGGTGCATCTAGACTCCAGGGGCTTAAAAATCTTGTTATCCTTAGAGTGCCTTAGACCTATGTCCTTCTTCCCTAGGGAAAATAGTAAATTTTTATACCAGTGCACTTTGACCCCAGTTAAATTGTCTTTTCTCAATGAAAAAGGGAGCTACATATGTTGGAAAAGTGAAAAATGGTTCATGCGCATTATCTATAAGGTAGTTGAATAGTAAAATGTTCAAATAAAGAGGGTTTAATAATAAGGTGAGAATGAGGTGGCAAAACAGTATTATTATTGACATTTGAGGGCCCGTCCGTTCAGGTACTGTATTGGTTGTACCTATTTTTTCGTCACCTCTAGATCTAAATAAAATAATTCCCTGCCTTTGAGTGTAATTAAGTTATAAATCTCTAGACCTAGTCTATTTATAAAATGAGGACAAGTTAGCATCTACATTAAAATAATAGTCTAATAATAAAATTATACAAACCTTAATGTCAACAATGTCACCCCTTTTATAGACTGACATATAACGAGACAGCTTTGTCACACCTTTGTTTCTGAATCTACGGGCAAACAAGTAGCGGGTACCGCGACGATAACCTTTTGGGTTAGTCATTTTCTGTTACCTAAATATAGAAAGAAAAAAAAAAGAACGTTGGTAAAAGAGTAACAGTATTTATTTGCTAATGTTAAATGTATGATGAGGAATGAAAGCCCGCTCGTTATCGATAACAGGTACTTCAGGTAGGCCAGATATAAATCTCAAGCGTGACTGAATTTCTATGTTTGACTAAAAGTAAAATGAATAGATTTATACCAATGTTGATTTTCTTTATAAAACCCTTCAGAAAATTTAACTATGTCTAAAAAAATAATTTTAACTATTCTTTTTTAAATGTATTAGACTAGAATTTCATCACTTACGTCTAATCACCACACGCGTCGGAAAGGAAAGAACCGGTGTTGCGATTCTAATTTTGCCCACAAATTTTTGTCTCAGTTACAGAAGAGTATATCTAAAACAAGCTCTAAAACGCAAAACCAACCATCAAACAGAACCCAGAAAAAAATTATAGTATTTATAGATATAGAAGTCTAAGATAAACTCAAGATTTAGATTTGTAATATATAAGATAAGATGTCTAGTTTTATAATTATAATTAATTATAATTTTGGACTGCCTCTTGATATGGACATCAGATGCAGACAGAGAAAGCGATGAGATGATTACATTAAAGAATGAACGGGCCTGTCATTGAAAGAGATTCTAGCCAAAGCAATAGAGACGAATAGAGGAACATAGATCGAGTAGACAGATTATGTGTGGTGCGCCCACGGTCTACAAACTAAAGGATAGGTGAAGGTGAAATATCACTTGTATTAGTTGTATAATATTATCAGACGTTCGGCAAAAGGAGAACATGCACTCCAAATGGGTAGTGTAAACCTTAAGTGTGTAAATGCCCGGCTTTTATTATGTTGTATATTACAGGTTTTTTTTTTCAATGTTTCATATCTTTTTGTTGAAACACACAAAAGTCACTCATAATTAGTTTAACTTATAAATTACAGACGTTACTTCAAAAGAGAAGATAAAAAAGAAAAGATTTTAAGTTTTTTTTTCTAATCCCTTTCGTGAACAGGTCACTGGTGTTTGTATATGGAAAGATGTTCTACATTAAATAGATTGTTACAACTCTTTAGGATCTGTAACTTGACTTTGCATTCCTGGTGATGATGCTATTAAAAGCTAGATTCTCTGTGGATTCAGTCATTCTTCTTACAACGTGAATAAAATGCCATAGAAGCCCGTGCCTATATTTGTGCTTAAGATGCGCTACTGTGACTGCCTGTGATTTATTATACTTAATATAGCAGTTGTACAGTTTTAATGCTATGTTTTATCAAATAGATTTTAATTTGAGGCTTTTAAAGTTGGCTTGTCTTTTTCTTTCGTCCTCTTTGGTCAGTCTTTTTTTGTCCTCCTCTGGGCGTGCAGTTGTCTGGTAACCATTATACACTTGAAGTATGTAGGTAGTTCTATATTATAAAGTATAAATCAAGACCAAGACGTTTTTACAATATCTCTATTTAACTCGTACCTTAGTG
This sequence comes from Biomphalaria pfeifferi, assembly GCA_030265305.1. Lineage (NCBI taxonomy): Eukaryota > Metazoa > Mollusca > Gastropoda > Planorbidae > Biomphalaria > Biomphalaria pfeifferi. Next base: position 202,415 of record JASAOG010000226.1, on the reverse strand, counting down.
GAAACGGATCTCGAAAACGGCTCTAACGATTTTCCTTGAAATTTGAGCTAGAGAACTAGAAAATATTTATCTTGAATGGACTATATGTTTTCGGGTATTTCGCATTAATTCCGTAGTTTAATAAAAAAAATAATGCCATTACAGCGTGGAATATGTTTCCTGTATCAGTGTTTATGTCATTGATAAAAAATACATAAGACATATAGATACGCGAAGACGTATTTATTTTATTGTTGAAGCAACGTACGTAATTTATAAGATTAGAAGTGCCCATAATCTTCTCACATTCTGAGTAATTAGGGGAACACTTAGCCTATTATTTTTTTTTAGAGAGATTAATTCACGTGGAGGCCAACTAGTTAATTATTCCATCACTTCGTGAACACCTATTCATGCCACGCAGAGCACTAGGGTTTCGCGGAACACAGTTTGGGAAACACTGTACTGATGATCTGACAACACAAGAATATTAAACAGGCTTTTTTGTGAAAAAGTTAATGAAATTACTAAGAGAACGTAACGGATTGCCAAAAAAATGTCAGTTGTTAAGAGTAACAAAAAAGCTAAAACAAATTAATTCCACTTATCTTATTCATGGTAAACCAGTAACACAAACTAAAAATGCAAAATACCTAGGTGTTATAATAAATGAAAAACTGTCATGGAATCCCCATATTGATGAAACTATCAAAAAATCAAGCAAAGCTTTAGGGTTTATAAAAAAAAATTTCTATAAATCAAATAAGAACGGAAAACTAAAATCTATAAGATGAAAATCTATTTAAACGGCTTAGACATTAGGATTTCACGCGGCGATGGGTGGAATAACTAATTAAGGACTCTCATGCATACAATTGTACATATTGTATAATTAAAAAAAAAAATTTCTAGGCATACCGGTAAGAGTTATTATAGGCTGGGCTCTATAATAAATAATTAACTGTTTATATTAGTAATTGCCTTTTGCATTCAAACTAAAATCGACATTTAAAATAGCATTTTAAAATCATACATTTTATCTGACATGGCTATGAATTTAAAAAAAAGGTAAAAAGAAAAAAGCCCACACACATTCAGACAGTATATTTAAAAATAAAAATATGTTATAGTAGTTATATCCTTGAGTGTGCATGTATGTGCTCGCGTGCTGTAGAGCTCTATCGATTTGGCTACACCGAGCACTACCCATAATGCACTAATGAAAACAATATGGCTGATTATCTGTATTCAACACTTCCTTATTTGTCTTTTGGAATGTAACTTAATGTAGATCTATGCTTTTTGAAATTGATCTTTTATAGTTTTAAGGATATTTGCAAACATAACTACTTTAAAGCCAACGTTTAGCGCCTGCTGCGCTGTTGGAGAGATGGTAAGTCTGTTTATATGATTATGTGAATGAAGTTGAACTTGACTGAAGTCTGAAGTATTTAATTTTAAATTTAGATCTAGTTTTATTTGTGATTAATATTTTGAATGAAGTTTAGTTGATCAAGTTCATGACTGATGAATAACTCTGAATCAATCATTATGATTATCATCATCGTGTGAATGGGACTTCAGTTGCAGTGTTTCACATGACTAGATTTACAGTTACAGTTACAGACTGTCACTATGTAGGGAGGTGAACAAAAAAATTTTTTTTTGAAAAAAAAAATTTTGCTTAGTAAATCATTAAAGTACTTGATTAGAACTGTCCATCGATGTAAAAATTATGACTGTATGTTTAACGGTTAGAAAGTTGTGATTTTTTTTGACGCGTTTTTGCTTAACATTGGACCCAATGGAAAAAGTGTGACGACATTTTGTAAAATTCAACAAAAAACACGCACAGTTTCGTTAATTTTGACCTCACCATTTATTATTATATATCAAATGAAAGCTTATGCTGTGCCCTACACAAGCCTGTTAATAATTTATATAATGCAAAAGTAATTAAGGTAAAAAAAAAAAGAATAATGAGGTCACTAAACATTTTTTTTAACGATAATGCTTATAATTTCATTATTTTTAATAAACAAACACAAAAACATGTCTCAGAAGAAAGCTAAAGTTGTACATTACCTATCTCTATATTCATTTGTATATTAATTAACAAAAAAAAAAGTTCCACTCATCAATGATGGGTAACAAAGTCACTGATGACAACTTACAATCAATTGCTTCATTTGGATATAAAGTTTCTGATGTATGATACTGAATATGACATAGATGATACAGGCGATTCAATATGGTAATATGAGATATTAGCCATGACATGAGTTGTAGGCGGTAGTTGAAGATGATACAGTTGATTCAGTATGTCAAGATGAGGTATTAGCCATGACACGTGATGAAGGTAGTAGTGGAATGCAATGAAGATCTAGAGTGTTAGTACAACATTCATATAATACTGTTGATGGTGACATACATTGATAAATAGAGGTGATTCTTAGTAAGTTCAAGTGTTAACCATAGCATGAGTTGTAACCAATAAACGATAAGTACATGATATGAGTTGTAGGCAGTAGTTGAAGATGATACAGTTGATTCAGTATGTCAAGATGTAGGTAGTAGTCGAATGCAATGAAGATCTAGAGTGTTAGTACAACATTCATATAATACTGTTGATGGTGACATACATTGATAAATAGAGGTGATTCTTAGTAAGTTCAGGTGTTAACCATAGCATGAGTTGTAGCCAATAAACGATAAGTACTTGAATTCAATGATGGTCAACTGTTAGAACAATACGATGAGGTGTTAGCCATAGAATGGAGTTGTATACCAATGATCAATACTTGAATTCAATGAAGCTCTAGTTAGTACAATGCGATTATGACTGTATGTTTAATAGTTAGAAAGTTATGATTTTTTTTGTGTCGTTTTGGCTTAACATATGTTGACATGGAAAAAGTGTGATGAGAGCGTCTCGGTCGCTAAGCCAGCGAGACACACCCCCCGCTCAAAAAGTTAAAATTGAGTTTCGTAGAGGATAAATCTACTTATTAAATAAGAAATTTAATAGTAGATTTAGTATTCATAGTGAATTTCTAGCTCACAAATCTGATTTCATTTATATTTATGAACTTTACTTCTTTAAAATGTAAATATTGATGAAATAAACAAATTATCGGGTCTAGATCCACAAGAAATGTCAGAGAGGCGGGGACAAAATGGCGGCGTTGTGATGGCAGAAAATAACAAAATATTTAAAAAGTGGGATCAAAATAGTCTGAAACAATTATTTTTCAAATGCGCTTTAAAATTAATGCGACGATGATTAATTCACAAAAACTATTTGAATATATCCAGAATATTAGGCTTTACATTACCTCAAGTGGTTATAAATTGATGACGAAATTTCCTTATCAAAATTCACAAAAACTGTAAAAATCCCATAGCCCACAATGATAACCGTATTTTCAAGTTTTTGGGCGATGCGACGGATAAATCGCGATAAAACTTGGTAGAATTATAGCCAGGCATGATATCTACCGTGAAAAAAAAAATGAATGTTTGATGACTTTCCTGGACCCTGTATTGCTAAAAACAAAAAATGAGTATTTTTTATAATAAATATAAAAATGACAAATAACTTTAAAAAAAAACTTAATTAAGCTTTATGTAGGCCATTGTCTTAAGTAATCGATAACACAAGTTTAAAACTTCTCACATTTCATTCAAAAGTGTAATAAATTTGCAAGTGTGGCTTATGTGAAAAAAAGTCAAAAACGCAATCACAAATTTATCGGTCATTTTTTCCTTGTTCACTTCCGGGTATTTTCGGCTCCCTACACTATGGTCATGAGTCAAGTCATGGTATTAGTCTTACCAGAGTTACTAGAGGACTAGTCACTAGATTCTACTATTCTAAACGATAATCTAAGAATGGATACACTGTCCCCTATGCTAGGACAAATTTGTACAAATACTCCTTTTTCCCTAGTGCTATTAGAGCCATTGGTTAATATGCATGACTAAATGCATGACGCGTAGGGCGTAATCATCGTATTTTTTGAAGTAACGTCTGTATTATATAAGATAAGATAGATACACTGTGACTGTCATACAGAGACTAGACTCTAAGACTCAATCAGACTAAGACTGACTAGCACTAGACTAGATATAGATTCTAGTAGATTTAAAATTTACTAGAGATCTACTCAGTCTACTGATCTATTCTAGATTATCTGTCTAGATTCTTATCTATTTTGAATCTACTCATCTAGATATAGACTTATATAGAATTTTAGATCTATTTATAGATCATAAAAATACACAGTCAGATAAAAGCAGTAGCCAATATAAACCCCAAAAGAAAAATCTTACTCTGGAACAAATGCAACCTAACACAACTACACCAAGCTGCATTAAACTTTCAACAAACATTCTTATCAGAAAAAGACATTAACCAACCAGTTGATGACCTCTGGAATTTCATAAAAACTATCTTAAAAACATTATAGAAAACCATATATACCAACTAAATACACATCAAACAAAATAAATAAATGCTGGTTTAATAATATATTAAAGAAGCTTTGTGAACAGAAGGAAAACCTATATAGAAAATTTAAAGAAACTATGGCAGAGAAAGTTTATAAAAAGTACATAAAAATTAAACACCTAACCCAAAATGTAAGCAGACAGCTGAGGAGTGAATACATAAACAATGTAATATCTAAAGATTACAACAAAAACCTATGGTCATACATTAAGTCCAAGAAAATGGAAACAACAGGCATAGTGCCATTAACAGGAGAAGACAACTTAACATATAATAATAATGAAACTAAAGCTAACATCCTAAACAAATACTTTGCATCAGCATTCTCAGCCCCAGGAGACAAAGACATTTTACTTAATTTGAACCAAGTAGACAACATAGGAGATATAGAAGTACAAGAAAAGGGAATCCTAAAACTATTAGCAAACATCAAACCTAATAAAGCATCTGGACCTGATGGTATTCCAGCTAGATTACTCAAAGAACTAAGCAATAAGCTAGCACCAGTGTTCAAAATACTTTTTCAGGCATCTCTTAACCAGAGCAGTGTACCAAGGGACTGGAAAGAAGCTAATGTCACCCCTCTATTTAAAAAAGGAGAAAAATCAGACCCAGGAAACTACAGACCAGTATCACTTACCAACATCACATGCAAAATCCTAGAACACATAATATGTAGCAACATCATAAACCACTTAGACAAACATAATGTCCTTACTCCATACCAACATGGCTTTAGGAAATATAGATCATGTGAAACACAACTAATAGGACTAATTGATGATTTTTCAAAAGGTTTAGATAATAGTGAACAAATAGATGCTATCTTACTAGATTTTTCCAAAGATTTTGATAAAGTTCAACGCCATAGTTTGCTTAAAAAACTAAAATATTTTGGCATTGATGGTCCATTGCATCAGTGGATTAAAGATTTTCTGATAGGGAGAGAACAAACTGTAATAATAATTGGCTCTAAATCAACACCAATAACAGTTAACTCAGGCGTACCTCAAGGAACAGTCTTAGGTCCACTACTATTTTTAATTTACATAAACGATTTACCAAATTGCAGGAACAAAAGTCAGATTATTCGCAGACGATTGCATGATATATAGAACAATAAAAACAACACAAGATACGGACAGTTTACAAAGAGAATTAAATGAATTACAGAAATGTCAGTTATTAAGAGTAACAAAAAAGCTAAAACAAATTAATTCCACTTATCTTATTCATGGTAAACCAGTAACACAAACTAAAAATGCAAAATACCTAGGTGTTATAATAAATGAAAAACTGTCATGGAATCCCCATATTGATGAAACTATCAAAAAATCAAGCAAAGCTTTAGGGTTTATTAAAAGAAATTTCTATAAATCAAATAAGAACATAAAACTAAAATGTTATTTAACCTTGGTTAGGCCAATAATAGAATATGCATCTTGTGTTTGGGACCCCTCAACTCAAGAAAACATTAAGAAACTGGAACAGACACAAAATAGAGCAGTGAGATTCATAACAAACGAATATTCACATTTGACTAGAATAACACCTATAGTAAAATCACTAAATTTAGAAAGCCTTCAGGACAGAAGACTCAAAAGTAAAGTAGCAATTATACATAAAACACTGAACCATAATCTTCAAATACAAAAACAAAATTTAATAAAATACTCAGAAAGACACAAAGATAAGGCACATTCCTCATCCCATATGCTAGGACAAATTTGTATAAATACTCCTTCTTCCCTAGTGCTATTAGAGCATGGAATGGGTTGCCTGAGCTAGCCAGGAAAACCAGTGACTTGGCAGAATTTAAGTCATTGGTTAATATGCATGACTGAATGCATGACACGTAGGACGTAATCATCTTCTTTTTGAAGTAACATCTGTATTATATAAGATAAGAAATATCTTAATCTATTCAAATCTGCATAACCTCATATTTTATCTGCATGGTCTGTGAACCTAATCAGAACTGCAAAACCTTTCAATAAAATATATTCTCACCTTTTTTTTTCAGGGAGCCAATGCTTCCCAGCTAGAGAAAGAGATTGGCTCTGAACAGTTTCCTAGCAATGAACACTACTTTGGTTTGGTGAATGTAAGTTATCACTAGGTCCAATCTTTAAATGATGTTTAGACTAGATCCAATTATTTAGTTATTCATACGCAAGATTACTAGATCTAATCTTTTAGTGTTATTGTTAGAATAGATTCTATCTTTGAGTTATTTTTAGACTAACATCCAATCATTAAGTTTTTTTTTTTTAGACTAGAATACTATCTCAAATTAAATTTTTGGTTATTATTACACTATACCCAAGTGTTAGCTGTTGTTTTTTTGTTTTTTTTAGATTTTATTCATTATGTTTTTTCATGTTTTTATTACTTATTGAAATAGACACTAAAACAAAAAGAGTCTCAATCAACACATTGATTTTATTAGTCTTCTATTTATCTCCTTTACTCCAGCATCTTGTTATGAATGTGATCCACCTTTACACACAGCCCTGACTTACACACTTTCTTTGCTGTTCACTCAACCTTATACAATCAAGGTCAACTGGTCATTTCATACACAGGCATACACACTGCACTACCAGCCACTCAAAACACATACACTTACTATCACACATATGTGGATCTTTCTACTGCTTGGCACTACTTGAAAGATTGTTAATTCCTTTTCATTACAGTTGGGGGTTGATTGTCCATGAAGGATTTTGAAACATGATTTTTCTAAGCTTTCTTTTCTTAATGCAAATGTCATTTTCTTAACTTTTCAGTTTGGCAACACCTGCTACTGTAATTCAGTATTGCAGGCACTCTACTTTTGCAGACCATTTCGTGAGAAAGTGCTACAGTATAAACACCAAGTCAAAAGCTTGAAGAAAGAAACACTTTTGACTTGCTTGGCAGATCTCTTTTATAGTGTGGCCACGCAGAAGAAGAAAGTTGGCACATTGGCTCCAAAAAAGTTTATCACAAGATTAAGAAAAGAAAATGGTAAGCTTTTATATTGAATTAGTAAAAAGCGGAAGTAATTTTTGAAACTGACTTTCTTAATCCTTTGCACTCCCAGGGGAGCATAGGGCCACAATCACACCTCTCCACAGAACTCGGTTCAGAGCAGCTTTCTTCATCTGCTCCCATGTCATTCCAGTACCCTCAGCTTTACTAATGACTGAACTCTTCCAGGTTTGTTTGGGTCTGCCCATATTGCTGATTCTAATCAAGTGCCAGCCTTGAAATACTTTCTTTATTTTCATGGGTTTCTCTCCTATCACCTTTTTTTAAAAGAAACACCATTTTGAAATGTAAATTTTGCTACCATTATCATTCTATAAATAGGTCCAAAGACTATTTATGGTCAGCATCCAAAAGCATAAACTGCTTGGCTACCTTACTAGGGGGTTCAATGTAGACTAGGAAATTTTAATCTGAATTTTGAACACTATGAACATAGACGATACAATATACAAAAGCAATAATAAAACTACTGCATGCAAGATGCCTGTGTTCTGATCACACCTCTTTACGGTAGGGAGACCTCGACAACTTAAATGCATCAAGAGTAAATAACTTTCACTTATGCTGTCTGCGACGCATAATTTGCATGTCCTGGAGGAATCATGTCTCCAACCAGGACATTTAAAAATGGCCAATATGCACAGCATCTATGCTCTTTTGACACTGGCTCAGACATGTCACCTGCATGCCAGATGGAAAAATCGTTAAAGACATCCTATATGCTGAGTCAGACCCAAAAGCTGCCCAAGACTAACCTACAGAGCTGTTTGCGAGACATGAGAACCACAGGCATCATTTGTAGTTAATATTTAGAGCTACAATATTGTCTTGCAGATATTAGCTTTGTAGTATTAAAAAAAAATAAGCTAACAGCAACAAACGTAATAATTTGTTCCTTTATAATAATTTTTTTTCTGCATTTCCCAGAATTATTTGACAACTATATGCAACAGGATGCTCATGAATTTTTAAACTATTTGCTCAACACTGTTGCAGATTTACTAACAGGTGAATATTTCCTTGTGGTCATAGCACAGTCATAGTGTCTAGCAATATGTGCACATTTAGGTAACCCTGATGTCACATAGAAGTAAAAATTTTACTATCTGAAGAAAAACATCAATTACTAAAATATTGAAAATAAAATGACAAGAATAATATGTCCATTATCTGTAAATGAAAACACATATAAAAAAAACAACCATGCATACAGCAAAAAAAAAATTATTCAAAGAAAAATTTTTTTTCGTGCATCAAGCTTTGTTGGACTTGGAAATTATTAATAGTCTAGAATTATTTTAACTAACATTATTGAAATAATTCAGTTTAACACTTTATTTTACTTGAGTGTAATGGGTTGTTCTTTATTAGTTTAGTAGCTATAGTTCTTAGGTGTTTAGCGTAGTAGTGTACTTCTTTGTTCAGTAGATGTATATCTTTGTTCTATAGTAGTTTATTAGATGGAAATTTATGAAAATTCTCTTTAGTGTTGTGGTTATGAGAAGAAATGAATTTGGAAGTTAGAGTTTTGTTTGAGTGGTATAATAAGTTGATGGTTGTCTGATAAGTAACTGATTTCATCAGTGTTTAGGTTCTTTGGAGTAAAAGTCTTCGGTCAATTTTTTATGACAAAGCCTTGATAGTGTAAAACATCACTCATTTTTATTTCAAGCTGTATCTAAACATCAGTCTTATCAGATTATTTCAAATTTAAAATAGACTACTATATCATTCCATCATCCTCCCATTCAAACTTCAGTGTGTTAGAAGTGTAGAGTGTCATGTAAACATAAAGCCAACAACTGTTGTTGTTTACATAATGATCAACTTGTTATCAGATTCTTTGAAGTTCTTAAATAAAGTAAGGGAATATATCCATTGCACAGTAGTTTTGGCTTTAGAATATCAGTCTAAGCATCTAGAAATTGGAATTTTAAATGTCACAGGGCAAGACCAAAAATGACTTGTTCAGTTCAGTTCTATTATATTGAGCTGACAAGGCAAAATGTTCATCTGAACTTTGTTGTTGTAGAAGATCTATTCAATTTCATTATACATGCAAGAAACAGAAACTAAAAAATAAGGAAGAGATTTTTTATAGAAACTTTCTTTTTAGTTCTATTGTCTCTTTCTCTGTATACCTATATCTTCTTGTAGTGTAGAATCTGTGTGTTTGTGTTTTGAACTATACTATATTTTCATTGTATTTTTGTCAGTAGAAGTTCATTTAAATTAAATATTTCTGAACTACATCATTCTAGCTGAAAAAAAAGGTTCTCAGAAAACAGCTGACACTAATTGTAACCTGAAACCAGATCCAACGTGGGTGCATGAAATATTTCAAGGGACACTGACCAATGAAACAAGATGTCTCAATTGTGAAACGGTAACAAGTCCAAACCTTTGTAACATATTTTGTATATGCATGAATGCAAGTTTGTCAGTGAAAGTCTGCATGCTGGGATATTAAAACAAGGCAGCAATAGTATCTATAATTATATTCAGAAATATTTGACCCAATTCACAATGCTGATTTAGCCTTATAGTCAATTGTGACAGACTGTTGAAGAACTGACTTGGTTTGACATTGAACCCTGCCAGTTTACAAAAAAAAAAAATTAAATTATAGCTTTTATATAGCGCTATTTCATGCTTTTAGTATGCTCAGAGCACTATGGTCCAAGCTCATTTGTGGACCAGTGGGGAGGGGTATCAGTGCTGCCTTTAGGTACTCAGTAAAGTCGGGTGTCGAACCTCGAGTCCCCTTCATAGGTAGCCAAGCCAAGTTCAAGCGTACTTAATTTCTTGACCACTCTTCTAATGAATCCACTGGTATTTTCTTAATTTCATTCTTGCTGTCATCTAATCCTCATTTAACTTTTCCTGATAAGGAATACAAGTTCTATTGGAGTACCAAGATCATAATTCCAAGTTAGTGATTTTAAGCTTCTTTCACAAAACTAGAAGAAGCCGCCTAAAACTTGGTGGCATATTTACATTATTTTGTACATCATTGATTTAACAGTCCCCACAGACTAAAAACTAGATAGTCTCTATAGAATGTCTGGATTTTTCAACGTGATTAATAACATATTGTCATCTTTGTTTCAGTTTATTTATTATTTTTAGTATAATTTATAATCAGGACCACGGCTTAGATAATTGGAGGCCTTACCCTTACCCTAACCCAAATGAATTAGAAGAATAAAAAATAAACAGCGACAAAAATTGAATTTATTTAAAACTAGTGTAATCCAACAATAACATTGAGAACAGGTTTTCCTACTTCTTCTCTTACAAAATTGGTTTTGAGTCCTGTGCGAGGCCCCCACAATAGGAGGCCTTACGGGGCTGCTCAGTTTGCCTAAGGCTAAGGCTGGCCCTGATATAATATGCTCCTAAATCTTAATATCACAATTGGCTGTCAGCATTCTGCAACATTCTCTAAAACACAATAATTAGCATTGTCTTCATTTGTGTCATTTGACTGCATCACTTACTTGCACATTGTTCTTAAGGTGATTATGCTTAGTGATGACCTTGTGGGTTATCCTTGTCTATTTTGTTGCACTTTTGGTGTCTTATATTTGATGGTAACTTTAGTTTAGACCTGTTATTACTTTTACAGGACAGAATTTACTCATGAAACCAGTTTTATTTATCTAATTTGGTTATTGAGATTCACATTGTTGCAGCTTTACTGTTTGTCTAATATGATCACAATAAAGGATACCTGAATTCTTCTCAGACATTATGGTTACATTAACTTTGTGAACAACTATTTGGTTGTTCTTCATGTTGAAATGTCACAGTGGCTAGTCCGTTTTGTCTCCAGACATTCAAATCAGCAACTTTATTTTCTTACTTCAGTTCAATTAGTTGACCAGCTAATTCCTTTTAATGGCAGACACTCATGGCCACTACTTCCTGATAGCAACACAAAGACTTAATTTTTCTGTTTTCTGACCTGTCATCAAAACCTACAAACCTAACCCTAACCTACCTACATGAAATTGAATTGAGTTATAGGGGCATAGTCTAGATTTAACAATGAGGACAGCCCAAAAAAGTGATTGCTGATGTAGAAAGCAGTAGCAGTGGTATCTAGTTTTACCTTTGGCCAATTTTACAGCATGGAATTCTTTGATTGTATCTGATTCAGTTCTGACAGTGAGATAAAAAAGATACTAAAATATTTCATTAATATGTTTAAGTACTTTTTAATTAGAGTTATGATGTCAGCACTGAAATACCTTCGTCTACTCCTTAGTCTTATCTTATATTATAAAATACAGAAACCAATCACTAAAAAGAAGATGATTATGTCTGTTGGACCTTTGGGGTCTTTTGGTCTCTATTTCTCTGTTTTTTGCCTTGAACTAAATCTCTTTTAATGACAGGTCTGACAATTCTTTGTTGTTGTGTTTCCATCGCTTTCTCTGCCTACCTCTTCTTTTTTCCTCTGGTGCTGTTCTCTGTAGGAAGGTCTTTGTGAGTCCTGAATTACTCATGATATGACAAAATAGTTTTAGTTTGTGTTTATTTACAGGAGTAAGCAGGTTATCATGGGGAAACAAATACCACTTGGAGTCCTGTATCAAATTATTATTATTATTATAGCTTTTATATAGCGCTACTTTCATGCTTATAGCATGCTCAGAGCGCTTTGGTCCTATCTCATTTGTGGACCAGTTGGGGGGAGGGGGGGGGGAAGGGGGTATCTAGGAGTTGGTTTTCCGTGCTGCCTTTAGGCACTCAGTAAACACAACTCTGCCCGAGTCGGGTGTCAAACCTCGAGCCCCCTTCTAGTTAGCCAAGACAAGCCAAGTTCAAGCGCACTTAGCCTCTCGACCACGCTTCCCTCTATAATTTTCTATAATGCCATTTTTACAGCAAATCCCATGTTTTTTTACTTAGATAGATGATTGTTGAAGAATCACAATAATGCATTTTCCATAGCTATCCCACAATATTGGAATTACTTAGTAGTGAAATAGTCTCTGTTTCTTTGTACACTCATTATAAAAATGCTTTGAGCTTGTCCATCATGTTGATATTAAAACTATCTAGTATTTGTGCTTGGAAAAAGTTTGTATGGATGTATCTTTTTAAGAATTTATTGCAATCATTCTTGTTTGTTATTTAAAAAAGATAAAAACTGTTGGTCTTATTGTATAGGTCAGTAGCAAAGATGAAGACTTCCTTGATTTGAGTGTTGATGTTGAACAGAATACTTCCATCACTCACTGTTTACGAGGTTTTAGTAACACAGAGACTCTCTGTTCTGAACACAAATATTATTGTGAAGTATGTTGCAGTAAACAGGAGGCACAGAAACGGTTGGTAGCAGTTCATTAGTCACTAAATAGTATTAGTTTAATTTGCTAGTAGTAATATCATTAGCAGTTGACCAAGAGTTTTAAAGTGAGACTGACTCATGTTTAAGGTTATCTGAGGCTTAGTTTTTACTCTTCTTTAAGTTAATGGCAGTAGACTATCACTTCTGTTCTCCTGAAGGCTTAGCACTGTATTGTTGTACTTCTGCATGTGACTGGTGAGACCTATCTGAGCCTGGAAGTACAAAACGAGATGGGACTTAAGTTGCTATCATAGCTGGAAACTAACCCTAAATCAGGATATTTCTTTTATTTTGTTATCCAATTCTCATATAAAAAATAGCTTTCAAAAATGCACAGAAGCACTTTTTATTCACTTAGTCCTATCTCTAAATGTCATTTTTAAATGTTACAGTTACTTGTTACCACTTGACAAATTGGTTTATTGAAAGTACGCTCCTTTCTTTATAAAATATAATGCACAGGAAATTTCTGGATGGTAAGATTGGAAAATAACTAAGTCCTGTTACCAAAGACAAAAATGAGTCTCATGAGAACTCTGTGACACTTCTTGTCTCTCCTATTAAATGCTCTAAAACTGCATTCCTAGAAATTTGGCCTTTCTCTTCTGTATTTCACTTCTGGAAATTTTCCATTATTTCATTATACTGTTTGTTAATAAATCGAGGCTAGACAAAGAACTGACTGGCTGTCACCTGAAACTTTACTGAGGGTGAATAGTAATGGAAAAGTCTAGTTCTCTTTGGATGCATCCTACATACAAGCCAAGGAATGAATAAGCAAGAATGCCAGATAGTTATGATGATTGCATGTGAATGTAATAATCGGTAAATGAATAACTTCACACATGACAAGTTGTCCTTGAAATGAGAAAGTAGGAAGTCATCATTATAAGACATGCAGCTTGACTGCTTTTGTTGACTGTCTTTAATGATATTTGGGTTTAACCATGCTGACCCAGATGTTGGGTTTAACCAGGCTGACCCAGATGTTACTGTTACCTTTTTTTTTTAAGAGCTTTAGCTAATAGAAAGATTTGATTATCTATAAATTGTATAAAAACTTTGTTAAAGGTTGCACCAGTAATTAGTTTTCTTCATGACAACTAGAACATAAAAACTTTCTTTAAGGATCTTGAAAATTTAAAATAAACTGCAATGTTACTAATTATTAAATGCTTTTAGTTACAATACCTCTATTCAAGTCACAACTTCGTGGAGGAACCTGGACTCTAATCTCAAAAACGGCTTTAATGATTTTCCTATAAATTTAACTGTTGATGCATATTGCTGAGAAAAGATTTACTAGCTTGTTGGCCACACAGGAAAACTCTATTTTGACCATTATCATTTTTCAAGTAAAAAAAAAATAAAATAAATTTGGCTCTAAATTTGAGTAAAAAAAAAAGTGTTATCAGCCGTAGTTTACAGATAACTAAGTTGTTTATTAAATTTAAAGCTTAAAGTTTATTGTTATATTATCCAAGCTTTACCTTTATTTTCATGTATATCTAATATGGATTATGCCTAGATTCTAGATCTAGAAATAGATTTAGATCTAGACTAGATCTTGAGAGTTCTAAATCAAAAGTCTATACCTACTTTATTTCTAGATGTGGATATAATGAAAGTACCAATGAATAATTTCTAAATTATACATTACCTGCTAGCCTAATGGATCGCATCATTCCTACTAAGAACTGACAGTGTCTAAATCACAATTTCAATACTCCCGTTTGAGCCAAAATTTGAAAAAAAAAAATGTATTTTATTTTCAGTTGTATAATGAAGGTATTGTATTTAAAAAAAATAATTTTTTATGCTTTTTGTTGCAGGATGAGAGTGAAGAAATTGCCACAAATTTTAGCCCTACATTTGAAGCGCTTTAAGTATATGGAGCACTTAAATAGATACATCAAAGTTTCCTACAGAGTTGTTTTTCCACTTGAGCTTCGCCTTTTTAACACTGTGAGTCAAATTGTGTCTTTATCTTAACTTATCTTATATAATACAGACGTTACTTCAAAAAAGAAGATGATTACGTCCTACGCGTCATGCATTTAGTCATGCATATTAACCAATGACTTAAATTCTGCCAAGTCACTGGTTTTTCTGGCTAGCTCAGGCAACCCATTCCATGCTCTAATAGCACTAGGGAAGAAGGAGTATTTGTACAAATTTGTCCTAGCATATGGGACGAGGAATGTGCCTTTATATTTGTGTCTTTCAGAGTATTTTATTAAATTTTGTTTTTGTATTTGAAGATTATGGTTCAGTGTTTTATGTATAATTGCTACTTTACTTTTGAGTCTTCTGTCCTGAAGGCTTTCTAAATTTAGGGATTTTACTAATGGTGTTACCCTAGTCAAATGTGAATATTCGTTTGTTATGAATCTCACTGCTCTATTTTGTGTTTGTTCCAGTTTCTTAATGTTTTCTTGAGTTGAGGGGTCCCACACGGTGGATGCATATTCTATTATTGGCCTAACCAAGGTTAAATAACATTTTAGTTTTATGTTCTTATTTGATTTATAGAAATTTCTTTTAATAAACCCTAATGCTTTGTTGGATTTTTTTATAGTTTCATCAATATGTGGATTCCATGACAGTTTTTCATTTATTATAACACCTAGGTATTTTGAGTTTTTAGTCTGTGTTACTGGTTTGCCATGAATAAGATAAGTGGAATTAATTTGTTTTAGTTTTTTTGTTACTCTTAACAACTGACATTTTTCTGGGTGGAAAGATGTAGAACAAACAAAAATGTTTATGTGTAGAGAGATATATTGATTTTAAAAGAACAAAAAATGTCATCACTTATCCATCCTTTTTCTTACGTGTCCAAATCACCAGACAGAGCCATGTCATACATTTTCTTATGTGTCCAAATCAGCAGACAGAGCCATGTCATACTTTTTCTTTTGTGTCCAAATCAGCAGACGGAGCTATGTCATACTTTTCTTATGTGTCCAAATCAGCAGACAGAGCCATGTCATACTTTTTCTTATGTGTCCAAATCAGCAGACAGAGCCATGTCATACTTTTCTTATGTGTCCAAATCAGCAGACTTAGCTATGTCATACTTTTCTTATGTGTCCAAATCAGCTGACAGAGCCATGTCATACTTTTCATAGCTAGAATTGATTCCAACTTCTTACTTGAATTTCTATGGGATGCAGCTGGCACCAATCTTTCCTGTTTTGTTTTTGGATGTTACCATCTGCCTTTTTAGTGATTGGTTTGTGTTATGAATAACAAAGTATGTCAAAATTAGGCCAATATAAACTGTGCATTTTAATAAGACCAATTTATTAAATTGAACTTTTGTCCCCCAAGAATAAAATACATGATTTTCATTATTAATTGCAAGTAATGGTGGAAAGTTTACTATAGTCCAAACAGTTTTGATAGATCTGAATCATGCATTCTTGGAAAATATTTATTAAAATCTATTCAAGATTTGTGTTAAAGCTGGAAGTTAATTCTGTTTATTTAGTTGGTGTTGGACTGGTGCCCATTGCTTATAACTAAAATATTAAATATTGATTCATCTATTAGACATTAGAATTGTTGTACTGATCCAATAGAGATTTTGTATATAACTTTCTATATCATTATCATTTTTTAAAGTACCATATTGAAATTATAAATAATTGTTAGTTGGTCATAAGATTGGTCATCTCCACAAATGTTTACTACAGTTAATTCATGTAATTGCTGTCTAATGCTGCATACAAAAATCTTTGACAGTCTGATGATGCCTTCAATCCTGAGAGACTTTATGACCTTGTGGCTGTTGTTGTGCACTGTGGGTCAGGCCCTAACAGGGGTCACTATATCAGTATAGTCAAGAGCCATGGCTTCTGGTTGTTGTTTGATGATGACATTGTTGATGTAAGAGATTACAGAGTTACTTACATGTTGTTTTTATTTTGACATCATTACTTCTTATAAACTTCACAAAATCTTTCTTTAACACATTGGACTGACACTTTCACTTCATGGTTCACACATAGATATAAGATTGATTGACTAGAGAACTTTAGCAGGTTTTCATGAATGTTGGTCATTTGAATGTTTTAGTACATTACTAGTTGCCTGTTTGAATGTTGGTCACAATGTTTTAGTACATTACTAGTGGCCTGTTTGAATGTTGGTCACTTCAATGTTTTAGTACATTACAAGTTGCCTGTTTGAATGTTGGTCATTTGAATGTTTTAGTACATTACTAGTTGCCTGTTTGAATGTTGGTCTCTTCAAGGTTTTAGTACATTACTAGTTACCTGCCTGTGTGTCAGGTTCACAATTAATCCTTCTTTTTATTTTAACTTAAACTTGATACTATTATTACATCTTCCCATTGACAATATACCGTATCACACAACTTGATATCACTACGTGTTTAACAATTTGATGTAATCATCTTTATTTTCCTTTCTAAAGCCTCAAATTATTTTTATGTTTAACTTTTTCTTGTAGAAAATTGATGCCAGCCAGATAGAAGAATTTTATGGAGTTCCATCTGACATGCACAAGACTTCCTCTGAGTCTGGTTACATTCTGTTTTATCAATCACGAGATGAAATGAAGTGAATTTTTAAAAATGTGTATTCACTTTAAATTAATTGTGATAAATGAAAACAACCTTTCTTGTACATAAAATTTAGAATTAAAACTAGCAAAAATAAAACAAACAAGCAGATAATGAGGCTTATACATAGATATTGCATTTGTAAAGTTACTATGAAATGTAAATGTGCCATTTCTTGTGTATCGTGTGCAAGTGCCATTGTTGGTGTTGTGTTGAAGAGAGTATTTATTTCAAGACTCAGACAGACTCTGGAGCCCTGTGATATTCTCTGCTAGTACTTGTAATATTTTCATAACAAATGAGTGAGTATTTATTTCAGTTTGTATTTCAAGTATAAAGCCCATTGGTATACTAGTGCCAATGCAGCTTCCTTGACTTTCTAAAAAAAAAAGTCTTAGCAAGTGGAGTTTTTCTCATGGGAATATAGTTGTAGACACAAAATAGAATTCCTAGACCAAGAAAGCAAACACATATGAGCTATTTAGACTCATCAATATCAAGTCATGTTGGTAGTCCAACTTTCAAATCTACATAAAGGAAGAAGGTGATATCTGTAAAGATAACAGTTTAGCAGGAAAGAATTTACTTCAAGTCATTGAAATGATGTTTAAAAATGGTCTAAACAAATCTATTTCTAAAATTGTATAATTATGTAAAAAAAAATTATTAAGTCTAGGCAGTATGGTTGGACAAATATAAAATAGAAGAATAAAAAAAAGTAGCAGTCAATGTTTCTTATGAAATATCTACATAAAACTCCATTGAAAATAAATTTAAATACTGGTAGATATTATTTTGACATTAACATGATATAAATATCATTTTCTCAATAAGCATGTTGCTAGCAATTGAGTAATTTATCCTCACTTTTCATTTTTTTAAAGTTCAGTGTCAACTTTTAAGATAAAACTTTAATGAACTAAAACAACCTGTGACAATTGTTTACAATTAAAATAATTACCTGATTTTGAATACCAGTTCAAATGTCAATTCAGTAGGTTTGACTGACCTATTTTTTTTTTTTTTAATTTGCACCTATTTTCCGTTATGTTTAATGGACAGTACTCACCTTCCCAGAGTGTGAATGTACATCAGGGATACTGTCTCACACTCAACTTGTATGTATGTTTGTAATAAATCATTTGAGTTTCTGGTAATTGTAAATACTTCTTGTTGACACCAAATGATTTGAACAATGTGCACTCTTGTTATGTAAATAAACTCTATTCTAGAAACCAACAGCTGGATTTACCTTATGTTTTGTTCACACTAAATCAAATTAATTACAGACTTGCAGTAAGTTATATTATCTTCCTCTTACGGATTTGTCAGTTCTGCTCAGAGGAATTAGAGAGTGAGGGGTTAACTTTCTGTTCATAGTAATATGTGGTAATATACAATTAGTATTTTCAACATAATATTTTATTAATATTTCATTTCCCAAAGCATACAACAGTAACAAATAATTGTTTAAAAGAAATGTAATAGATCATTAAATCTGATAATTAAATCTGCACATACCATTCACCTAAGGAAAAACAGAGGAATTTCATCTAACATTGACACTTAGAATATCAAAACAACAAAGTCAAAGTTTAAAACAAGTAAAAATGTATCATTGGAAAATAAAAAGTAAATGCTTCAAACACCAGAATAAACCAGTAGCATAGTTTTAAACAGAAAATTTTAAAAAAATGCAAACTTAACATTGTCAAGTTTCAATTACTGGTGATGACACCTTGTTTCCAACAATATAACATCATTTACAAATCTTACACAGTGCTGACATCACGACAAGAAGTTCTCATGTTTACACCATTCTCACTGAGAGCAAAAGTTAAAACTAATAAGTAACACTTGAAATATTTGACCGGTTCTGTGACAAAAATCTAGAGGTCCTCTGATAACTCTGACTAAGCTCAGTGTTCATGATTCACATATCCAAATGATATTCGTTAAATGAGGTAAACACTATGAATGATAAATTGGAATACTTCAAATATTTAAATTATTTTGATAGATAAAGAGTTTTATTATATAATTTTATTTTTATTAAATTCTTCCAGATGTGTACTGATCAGGGAAAACAATCTTGTGGCTGCCTGAACCTTGAACCTTAGGCAATGTCCCGGCATTTGGTATAACATTCCAAGACAAGGTCAATGTGACATTACTGTTGCCCCTAAAATAAAAAAATTATCGCATTAGCTTTATTCTATCAGAAACAGCAAACACTTAGACTGATGATTCATTAAATGTGTCTATAATAGTTAATGTTATAGAACATATTAAATGCAATCAGTAAAATGATCAAACTATAGATAGAATGCACACATTTTTTATAAGCTGTTCATCTAAAATTTGATATAGATCTAGTACATTACATTATATTAAAGTAACCATCATGAACATTTTTTCGAAAGGCTAAGTATGTTTGAACTTGACTTGGCTACCTATGAAAGGGGCTCAAGGTTCAACACCCAACTCGAGCAGAGTTATGTTTACTGACCGCCTAAATGTTGCACGGAAATACTTCTCCCACATACCCCCCCCCACACACACACACAGGTCAACAAATGAGATTGGACCATAGCGCTCTGTAGAACACACCTAAATATTTACATGTGATTGTTGAATAGATATTTTTTAAAGAGTGTACTGGTAGATTTTTTTATAAATTATCTCTTAGAATTATCTCTTCCATTATGACATACTATGTGATTAAATAGAAGGCAGGACAGCCAGAAGGATAATGTGGTATGTAAGCTGTCACGGATGAATGTGTGTATGTATGTATAATCTATTTTTACAATCTGCGCGAATGACAGGAAGTGTGTTTGTTGTCAGAGAGTAGGGAAAAAGAGAGTCCAGCTTGTGTGATATGCCGTAATGGACTTAAGGTAGTTTCTACCGAGTTATAAGTATAAATAGAATAGGAAAGCTGTGACATAAGCAATGTATGATAGTGTGAAATGAAGCACTTCAAGGGTGGGATGGAGGGCAAGCATAAAGATGAGGCCTGGATGGAAAACAATAACTAGAAGTGGCAAAAATGCTGAAAACGTTGCAGCATATCCTGATTGCACATGGCTTATTTGTGACAATGCACATGTATCAAGGATTGGTGTCATGAGAAGTTGCAAAATGAAAATATAGTTAAATGACTTATGATTTTAAGTCACACAAAACAAATTTTTATTTCTGTGACTATGGTAATTTAAATGCTCTATTTTCTCTTTGGACAACACACAATTTAGCATTTGGTTTTGAATTTAAAACTCATTTTGATTTCCAACAATCTGCCTTGGTTAGCCCAACAGTTAAGGTAAAGTATTTGTTATACAGGATCATAATATTTGCACAAATTCAACAAAACACAAACTATATAACTTTAGGCTTACTTGAGTCCATTGCCAAAGTCCCAGAAATAATATTTGGTGTGTGCGTTCTTGAGGTCCAGGATAGTGTTATCTCCCCTCTCCACTATTTTATCCCAGAGTACAACTTGATTCAAAGCCTGTCATTGCATTCAAATATAATATAAAAGTAAAATAGAAATATAGAATATTATATATATAGTATAAATTTGAAATGGAGATGACTTAATTAAGAATTCAACTAGTAACATACAGGACTATACATATAGGCCTATAAGTAGAAAACAACTTAATAAAAATAGAGATTTTGTTTTAATATAAACGTTATGTTTAATATATTGGCCCTTAAGCTGTCTTTTAAATGGCATTAGATACATTTTAATTTATGTAAACACTATTCTTACAGACTTTTAAAGAACTCTGAGTATTATAATAAAAGCAAAAGAACAACAAAAAATTGAATGACATTATGGACACCGTAGAGGCCAAATTGATCTCTGTACGTGGAGATGATCAAATGTGATCAAATATGTAGGCCAATGCTGAGTCTTCATAATCATATCAAAATCTGGACTTTTTTTTTGGTGGATTCAAGGCAGAGTCTTTTCTGCTGAGAGGCTTTCAAGACACAAACATATTTCTGTTGGTAGATTACTTTATTTAATATTGTAGATAAAAATTTAGACTAAGTGATGAGTACCCAACTCAAATGGGTACCTGACATTAGTAGCCGAGAAGTATAGGTGTTTGGTCATTGCGCCGGCCACATGACCCACTTGTTAACTGTCAGCCACAGAAACAGACAACCATAACATCATCTACCCACTAGATCACAAGGGCTGAAAGGGGAACTTAATATACTTAAAACAAAACATGTTCATAGGGGAAAGACTTTCCATAAGTCTCTGAGTTGTGAAAACAATTATTTTAACAACCTAACAATTGTACATAAAATGGTTTAACAATTGTACATAAAATGGTTTAACAATTGTACATAAAATGGTTTAACAATTGTACATAAAAAGAAAAACAAAATAACCCAGACATGTATGAATCTACACATTTTGTGTCTTAAAAATTTTTTTTACAAAAATGAGAAAAAATAATCTGCAAATTAGTGAGGAATTTAAAAAGTTAAAAAAATTGAGACTATTAAATACTTTTTGAAAGAAAAATATTTTGTATAAATTTGTATTTATTTCTTTAAATAGCAGACCCATAAAAGTTTCTAAATTTAGGAGGTGCCCCACTCTGATTGTAGGAAGCCAATAGTCCTCAGAAAGCATATATTAATAGTCCATTTTGCAATGCCAAATTGCGGGCAAGAATATTGGAAGATGCAATCAGCTTCCAACAATTCTAAGTGAAGCACCTGAATACGAGAGGATACTATTGCATAGGCTACCCAGCACATAAATCTTTGTAATAATAATAATAATAATCTTTAATATCCATAATGAAATTTGTCTTACAATTTGTACCAAACAAAACATTATAACTATATAAAACCAATATATACATTCACACCAGCCTCACTCATAATTTAGATGCGAAAAGTTTATATCAGATAGTTTCTATTTAATAATTTGAGTTTTTGTGTCTGTCTGTCTTTGCTATTTGTGTCTTGTATCTATTTTGTGATAGTAAAATCACAAAATCCTGACCCAAAGGGTGATTTTTTAGAATCTTTTTAGCTTTTTTTATGAATGTTTCTCTCAAACAGCTGCCCAAATGGGGCTTGTTTTTGACCAATGACTTTACCAGCAGCATTTAGGAATCTGTGAAATTTATTTTTATTTTTCAGATTACCATACCAGGCAAGTGATATTAAAACACAAAATAGTGCAGATGCTGAGAAAATCATATTTAAAGTGAATAAAATGGTTACATAAATAAAGTACTAAAAACAAAAACATAAAAAATTTATTACGCAGATCATACAGCAACTTAAATTAAAACAACAGCAACATCAGTTCCCTTTAACTATCTCATGTGAAAGTTTATTTTTACTCTTCAAAACATAAGCTCTAATTTGTCTGGCTATTAATGAAATGATAAAAGAGTTCCCCTCAAGACCTTGATTATAAATGTATACAATTTGAATTATAAATAAAAAAGCTATACCTACATGCTCACTGGTTTTATATTCTGCTGTCAAATATAAGAACAGCTGCTTGACATTCCAGTTGAAGATAGGCTGAAGATGTTCAACTTTTGTTAAGGAAATAAGTTCCACTTTGTTTTACATTGTAGTAAGAAATGCTATTTTAAAACAATATCACCTGAATTTAAATCATACACAACAAAGGCATATCCACTTTAAAGCACAATGTTTGCTTACTTATATCAAAATAAATATATCTAATACATAAACTTATATCAAAATAAATATATCTAATATAGAAGCTCTTCCTTCATGAGCTGAATTTAATTTTTCTATAAAATTAAAGATGGCTATGGAGTCCCATTTTCTTTTTGAAAAGCTGTTACATTAGGAGCAGGGTTATGCAGAGCTAATTGGTCTGAATGAATTTCTTTGTTGACAGCTACCTTCCTCATAGCCTGAAAGGCTACCACTGAAATGATATGTCCATGCTATGAAAAGCAATCAGGGAATAGTTATTTCATGTCAAGGTTGATTTTTTTTATTTCTTGAAGGAGCTCCTGAGTTTTTTTTTATACTTCTAGCGTTGAACCTTCCCCACCCCCCCATATATTAAAAAAAAAAGCCTTCTGCTGCAATGTCTTCCATTCCTAAAAAAAGGTAGTTTATAAAGTGGGAACCCTTTTATTTTTGTATAAACAGTATCTATTTGCGCAAAAGGTATTCATAAAACATTTTACAAAACTTTGATGTACAGAAAATGATGTAATCATACAAATATTTTACAAAGGATATCAGTTGACAGGTCAAATGTAATCAGACCCAAATCACTCCTCTCTCTGTCAGCAGAGTAGTCTGGTACATTTTTGCTTAAAAAAAAAAAAAAAAAAAAGAAAAACAGAATGAAAAGATAAATTGTGCCATTTTCAATATCTTTATCTCAGAAAGATAGTTAAATAAAATTGTATCAATTTCAAGAGCTTTACTTTAAAATACTAGTGCAGACTTGACAAGGACTTTAATTATTTAAAAAACAAATGATAATCCCAATGCGGGAGGAAGAGGGAAAGAAATGTGTCAAGTTAATTTGATAAAGTTAATATAATATGATATAATAGTTTCAGTGAATAAGAGCATGCAAGAAACTATTTTTTAAAAAAACCCATCATCCCTTTGAGTTCCTCGTGGAACATAGGGCCTCAGCAAAAACATGCCACTCTCCACGGTCTCTTGCTAGTTTTTTGATGGCTTCCCAGTTTTTTCCGGTCCTCTCGGCTTCATCTAGTATACTGCATCTCCATGTTCTTTTTGGTCTTCCAAGAATCTTGTTCCCTGGGGGTTCCACTCTAAGGCCTGCCTAGCTCTGTTGTTGGTATCTTTTCTAATGGTGTAACCAATCCATCTACACTTCCTCTCTAAGATCTGCACCTCTATATTTTTTTGCCCACTCATCTCCAACAGTTTGAAGTTTTCTACTTTGTCGTACCAGTGTATAAATAAATTCAAGCTTTCATGTACTTTAACCCTTTGAACCCTCAGTTCCCTGCCCTTATTTTCCTGTTCCCCTAGGCTCCTGAGGAAAAATTACACTTAACACAAACATTCACAAAATCAAACTACTGGTATTAAAAATTGAAAGAGAAATATTTTATTTTGAGAAAAATATATTAGTATGTTTATCTCCAATATTCTTTCTTGGTATGCCAGTCTTCCCAGCATGTATACCCCTCCTTTATACACAAGTACATTTGGCAAAGTTTGCACCAAAATTTAGTTTTAATTTTCTTGACAGGCCTGCTATTATAATCCATGTCTGGAAACTGCTTTACATGTTTATTGAATTTGTAAGCACAAACTACACATCAATTATTTCCAGTAGCTGTTGGGGACAACTGAAGATGGTGTAAACCCAACATTTTGTAGTCTCACATGTGTCTACAGGGAGTAGAGCCTTTTTTGCTTCAACTCTTGTATCCCCAATAAGTGACAAACAAATGTCATCCATGAACATTGAGAATATTCTATATCTTTTTGCCTGGTTGTTTGTGGGGACTGAATTGTTCCATAAGAATGTATGCATTTTTGCAAGCCCACAAAAAAAATATTTTTACAATTAGACACCGAGGCCAACGGTAATGATGACTTGTTTTGTTGAGGTGACAAACCTGGTCAGAATCAAAGTTAGATGTAGAATCATTTTGGGGGCAACTTTCCTTCGATGGACCTGGTGCTGGTACAGGTGTAGATCTAGTGTCTTCATTTACTGTACTGATTTCGTCTAGATCTAGATGATCCTCGGAGTCAATCTCCATTTCACTATCATTGTAATCATATTCTAGATCTAGTTCATCATCCTCAGAATCATTGAGGATATAGTTCACTGCTTCATGCAGAGTTAATCTTTTTGCATTACGATTACCTGAATCAAGAGCCTGTCTTTTCATTTTGTAAATCAGTTTAATTCTTAAAAAAAAAAAACACTCATGGGCGCAGCCATTACTGTCATTTACAACAAGTCGAATAGTCCTACGCGATGTGTTTTTTTTTCTTCACATTTTTAATTACGGACTGTTGGTTTAAGGTAAGGTGCGCGAGACTGATATATCTGTCTGGCGGGGCATGGATTTCTTACGCGCAGACCGATAAATCGGGCTTGCGGGTTAAAAAAGTTAATACTAAATGAAATGTTTGGAAAAAAATATAAATAATTCTGGAATCTTATTTAATCTTCTAATAAAACTAATAAGAATTTAACTTATAACAAAACTACGATTGAAGATAAAAACTTTGACATTTAAATGCTGCAGTATTTTAACCTTTTATAATGTGATGAGGCTTATTTGATTAAACTTGATATACCAGTAAGCTTTGGCTAGCAGAAGGAAAACTGAATTTAAATTTCTGCTTCCTTGCAGATATACCCCCAAAAATATGGGAAAAACTATCAACTTTGAGGATAAATAAAGAGCCTGAGATTTATGGCAGCTGCATCAGCACTTGCCTTTCTTCAGGCACATCATCTGCTAAAGAGGGGGGTAACTGCCATGTGGACAACATCATTCTGACAGTGACAGTAATATATACTTAATATGACAAAAACTTTCACCATAATTAACTGTATACTAGTTTGAATAATTTTTTTCATATCATGGCAAGAGATTAGGGCAAGCTCATAATAACTAAATTTATAGATCTAGTCAATCTATATTTAAAATTTGGGATGCTTTAGTCACAAATGTTTTGCAATCTATTTTCTAGACTGTGTTAGATCCTTTCCCGCCTTTTTTGGACAAATGACTTCAAAATTCTAGAACTAGAGTATTGTTAATCTACAGACTCAGAATGAATGGCTAACACTACTTATTACACTACTCCTACTTGTTAACTACTAGAGATCTAGATCTATATATTATACTTATAGTTATTACTTAATTCTAATTCTAGATTTTGATTTTAGATCCAGTCTATATAGAGTAGTGTAGATGATCTAGTTCAAGATCTTTATTGGCTTCAAGTAGATCTAGATCTAGTTGCACTATTAAATTCTACTGGTCTATAATAGTCTATTAGATGGCATTAACACAATTTCTTTAATAAAAATAAACCAGATTGAATTTCATTGAACTTTGAAGCTCAGTAACACAACACCAACTACTTGAACTACTAAAATGACTTTATTATTAATCTAGATCTAATACTTATAAATAGTAATAAAGTATACTAAGACTCTAAGTCTAAAGTATTAGTCACAATTAGTGACTATTACTATTACACATTTTTAATGACTTTTTAACACAACACTCAGTCAACCTCCGACTCAAAGTCTTAGTGGGTTCGACTCAAAGTCTTACTTAGTCTTAGATCTAGAACCCAGATCTAGACTAGTAGTACTACTACTAGGTTAGTACACGTCATCTTTAATAAATTAATTCACTTCCAGATCTACAATTCACTGCGACTGTCTACTTACACTAACACTTTGGCTACATTGAGTTCAACAGGTCTTATATGATCATTAAAGACTGTTGTGAGAAAACAACAAAACGTAAGGGCTGCCATCACACTAAGTGTGAAGGCAAACAAAGAATTCAATCTTGAAGTAAACGAATTCATATTCAATATTGTAAATGAATTTGTCTAGTTTTGTACTTATATCTAGACTAGACACGGAAAGAAAAAAAAAAGAGTACTGTCCCTTGTAAACAATAAAAATATGAAGTTTAAAAAAACGAATTAAATAATTATTTGAACTAGTGCAGCAGCATATAAGTTCTATGTGCAGCAGCTCTTGACCCCCACCCCCCTCCCAAAAAAAAAAAGATAACTTCTAGTCTTAAAAATTACAAACATTACTTCAAAAAAGAACATTATATCCTACGCGTGTACCTAGGTCAATCTAGTCATGCATGATAACCAATGATTTAAACAGAAAAAAAGACGTTTTCCCTGTAGGCCTATTCATTGTTAAAGTATTTCTAATTCGGAAAAAAAAAAAGCTACTAAAAATGAATCTTACGTGCTCTCTTGCGGGCAAAACTATCAAAAATTTTATCGACATCATTTTTTTCCCATCAGCTCTTGTTTAACTCTTTCTCTCCTAACTGACGATACCAACGTTGATTCCACCAGAATGTGGTAAATAATTACGGAGAGAAACAGTTAATGGACACACTTGTCTTATCTTATATAATACAGACGTTACTTCAAAAAAGAAGATGATTACGTCCTACGCGTCATGCATTTAGTCATGCATATTAACCAATGACTTAAATTCTGCCAAGTCACTGGTTTTCCTGGCCAGCTCAGGCAACCCATTCCATGCTCTAATAGCACTAGGGAAGAAGGAGTATTGTAAAATTATTGAGTCGCTGGTCGACTTTCTCATTGCTGATCGCTATTCATTCATGATCATCGTAAGTCTGAAAAAACTTTTGCTCGCATATAATAGCCACACTTACCGCGATATGCGAATCAAGACAATAATCAATCTCTCTAATATCTTTTTTTAAATAAGTCTCAAAATCAGGGGTTCGAAACCTGTGGGTCGCAACCCCCTTGGGGGTCGATTGACGATTTGCCAGGGGTCACCAAAGACCATCGAAAAAATGGATTGTTTTGTCTATTCTTCTATCGCTGTGTGTGTGAGCGGGGGGGGGGGGGGTCGCGGCAGAGTGGGGGATTGTAAAAAGGGGTCGCCGAGCTTAAAAGGTTGAGAACCGCATGCTCAAAATAGTCCTAAGATCATAAGTTCAAAAGCTTCTGAAGGAACACTGCAACAAGCCCAGAATCCTCCTTCGCTCCAGACGAAATTTGTTTTTCAGCCCTATTGAGATTTATTTCATCTGAGGATTCATTACTTGGGATGGCAATTAAAAAAATGATTTATTTATCACATCATGATATTGCTCATATGTGGTAATTTGTTCTTGAAATATCCCGTTCAAGGAAGAATACATTTCCATCTGTAGTTCTTCAGATTATTTCCAGGTGATCGCATAATATATAGAACATCAAAAAAATCTTATCTAACATCTGTTTCTTGACCTGTAGTTTGTGTGTAATTTTGTCATTCAGTGTTAAATTTAACACTGTTTTTGTTATATTAAAGTTGTACATCTACCCCATGCAGCTCTGTCTGCACAAGGTGTGATAAATAATTTTTTATTCACAATTAAGTCTCAATCACTATGCAATATTTTCTTAATATTTTGGTTTCAAGGCTATTTGCTTTATTATTATTAATTTATTATTTTTATCCATTACAAAGAGAAATATAAAAAAATTAAAAGGTAGAGAATAAATCTATATGAGTATGTAGGCCTACTGTATACTGAATGGTTT
This sequence comes from Biomphalaria pfeifferi, assembly GCA_030265305.1. Lineage (NCBI taxonomy): Eukaryota > Metazoa > Mollusca > Gastropoda > Planorbidae > Biomphalaria > Biomphalaria pfeifferi. The sequence goes on along the minus strand of JASAOG010000226.1, from coordinate 173,624 downwards.
TATAATTTAAAAAAGCTTTGTAATATTTGAAAAAGGTCTTAATTTTTTCTCTCCTTAATTATTTTCAATGATACGATTTATGATTATTAATTTTACTCATTTGTAGTTCACTTTTCTGTTATGATTTAGCTTCAATGAGCGTGGGAAGTGTGGTTGAGAGGCCAAGTGCGCTTGAACGTGGCCTGGTTTGGCTACCTAGAAGGGGGCTCGAGGTTTAACACCCGACTCGGGCAGAGTTGTGTTTACTGAGCGCCTAAAGGCAGCACGGAAAACCAACTCTCACCCCCACTGATATAAGCATGCTTTAGCGCTATATAAAAGCTATAATAATAATATGACAGAACTTACATAACTTAGCAATACATTTGTAAAAACAAAATATTTTTTGACAAAAAATCTAAAACCATTTGCATAAATGTGTTATAAATATGGTAGATTGTAATCTCCCCTACTAAAGTGGCTCCGGTGTTTGTTCCTATTAATAGTGAATAGTTGTAAAAGTGGTGTGTTTTTATAAAAAAAAAACTGCTTGCATTGGTGATTTTAAAAATTAAGATTTTTCGCTTTCAGAAAAGAAAAAAGTAGCATCAGAACTTTGGATGGATGGACTAAAAAATATAATACAAAAAAATAAAATAATAACTCAGAAAATATTTTATGTGGCATAGAATTAAATGGGAATGCATGCTCTTTTAATATAACACAAATTAATGTTTATAAACCAGAAAATAATTTAAAGTAGTCAAATCAACGATGGTATCGCCAATCAGGAGAAAGAGTTAAACATATGTTCCAAGAAGAAAAGATAAGGATAATTCATACATACATTAGTTGTGATGATCTTTGCTCAAATAATACTAAAAAGAATTATTGCAGGCCTTAACTCTTTCTCTCCTAACTGACAATACCAACATTGATTCCACCAGAATGTGGTAAATAATTACGAGAGAAAGAGTTAAATTAGTTTCTAGTTCAAAAGACAACAATTTTAAAAAACATTTTCAATCACATATTTTTATTAAATTGTAACTCTTTAACATCTGCTGAAAAATTCTAATATAATATTAAGCCATGTTTAATTTCAATTAAATAATAGCAAAACAGTCCTGGGCAGAATCAATTATAACGATAGATGAAATTTTGACTTAAAAGTTCACATCAAATTTATAAAATTAATCTAATAATAGGCTATAATAATAATAATAAATACAAGCATGAAAATGCAATGTACAAAAGCAGTTAAAAAATATCTTAGATTTAAAGGCCTGTGTATCATAATGTGAAATAACATGGCTGGACTGTGTGACTCTTATTACAAAATGTAAAATACCAAGATTAGATTGCAAATCAACAAAACAAACAATCTAACAAGGTTGGACTTGCTTCTTTGGAACTCATTAATTTGTCAAAATAAATATCTCTATCAATTTTCAATAGAGAAAAAGTTGTAAACATTTATGGTAAGTGTGTATGAAATCACAGTTATGAAATTGGTGGTAATGAGTGTAATAGCACATGAACTATTTATATTGGGAACAAAGAATGATGTAAATCATGGTCAACATATTAATAAGAAAAAAAAACTCATTGATCTTTACAATTGTCACTATTGGATTTAAAGCAAAAATTGTGAATGTAAAAATTACAATATTTAAAAACTTAAACATTATCAATGACTATTTCATTCCACAATTCTATCTTCTCACACTTCAAATCAAGCCATTGGTTAATTTTTCATCGTAAAGACAAAATCATCACCCAAATGTTAGAAAGACCAGTCAGATGATGTAACATTTGTATCTTTAAATAGAAAAAAAAATCAGCAAAACTCTAATCTTAAAGGCTAATAACAAACTTTAGCTTAAATTAGACAATAACTAGATGGCTTTCTATAAAAACATGGATGATCAGATTCACAATGAAAGCACTGTTGATATTGTTTATATATCTCGAATGATTCCCCTTGACTAAGGGAGTGAATGTTGCAATGTTATTATCATGTGTGTTAACAAAGTGTGTAAATAAATTCACTAATGAATGTGGCATTATAGTGTCGTTGTTTATGGTTATTTAGTGTAGCGTTTATAGCTAACAAGTGGTAGAAGAGCTGTAAGTAAAATTATTTACCTTATCGATCCTATTTGGAGTACAAATGGCTACTAGGATAGAGATCCCATCATTCTTTAAAGAAAAGCCATACGAATTGAATAAACAAGAGTTACTCGCATGGAATGAAATAACTGACCTGAAAGAAAAGAGCAATAGCCATAGTCCTTTCACTACCACAAAACAGCACATCAGGGATAAGATAGAAAGTGTCTGAACAATTAGACCTATCAAAGCTCAAGTGTCGGATAGGCTTAGAGAGACTTTTGAAGTTTCTTGACAAGAACTTGTACAAAGATGACCTCACAGACAGTATTCACAAATTTGACGAGTTCGAAGATTTTTAACAGAGGGAAAACCAGTCCATACAGGATTTCATAGCAGAATTTAACACAAGATATAGAAGAATAGAAAAAAGGCACGTTAAGCTTACATTCAATCAGAGTCAGTGAAAGAATATGACGAGCTCTGTGTTCTAAACTTCAAGCATCAGAGCAGGCGTTTCAAAATGCTGACAGTTTTTTACAAGCGTGAAGGAAAAGAGAGATGGTTTGGACCTGGAAAGGTAGTATTTCAAGATGAAAAAGTTGTTTTTGTGAGATATTTGTCAGAGTGGCACCTAACAGACTTTATAAAGCAAGCAAGGAAGAGAGTACAGAAAATAATGAGGAGAACACAAAAACGATTCAGAAGTGTCCTTGAAGCACTACAGACTACTAAGCTAGTTGAAGACAAAAGGCTGCATATTATATGCTTAGGGTGGTGTGCCATACAATTTTTGAGTGTATCTTTTGTTTATTTTGTATGGAGAAGGCCAGTGAGTTGATGGCTATTTATTTACATAATTGTAACATATGACTAGAGCGGTGTACCATACTATTTTTGAATGTGTAACTTTTGTTTATTTTGTGTGGATTAGGCCTATGAGTTGATGGCCATTTATTTACACATTTATTTTACTCATGTAAATAAACTTTGTATATATGTTTACTTGCGACTTTAAGTCTTGTGTTGCATACATTAGTTTAATTGTATACCTAGAGGTTATACCTAATAACATAGGCCGTACAAGTAGGGACCAATGTACCTATGGACGAACGTGCCAGCAGACCTTTAACACTGATCTGTGGACCTAAAACACCTAAATCTAGCTATAAGTCTCATGGGAGCTCGTTATTAACAATAAAGTCGCACTGGAACTGTTGTTGACGATAAATCTCTTAGACTACCTTTAGCTATACCGACTAATAGGTCCTGTGAACTGATCATATTGGTTCGTGAATCCTCTTTAGGTCACATAGGGGCTCGTCACTTTTCATCATGAATCCTCTTTAGGTCACATGGGGGCTCGTAAAAATTTTTTTTTATCAGTGTTTAACCATCCTAGAGCCCTACTGATGTTATGTATTTCAGTAAACTTATACATTTGATTATTGTTAATTTACTTTAAGTTCTCAAGCTTTGCCTGTTGTGATGAGATTGAAATTGATGTTGTAATATATAGTTCTGTCTACATTTTGTTGTAGACAACTAAGCTTTTCAGATAGCAAGAAAGCGCTAGAGACTACCAGAGGTCGCAAGAGACTACCGGAGGCCGCAAGAGACTACCAGTGGCCGCAAGAGACTACCAGAGGCCGCAAGAAACTACAAAAAGGTTCTAGCCACTGTCAGAAGTTCCCACATCTGCTTGTCTGCCCGTACGTGTTTAATTTGGTTGAAAGACATTGTACTTAGCAGAATCTTGCTGCACTTGTCACGGTTGTGATGTCAAGAGAGATCAGATGACCACACAGAGCACTAAACCAACCAGTCACCAGTCCTGTTGACAAGCCTGTTGACTTCTGATGAAGTTTAGTAGCTGCGATATTTAGCCTGTTTAGAGTTGAGATGTATCTGGTAGTACGATGAAGTTGGCTGCTGTATGCTGCTTCACTAGACCAAAATGTCCGTAATGTCCAATGTAGACTAGGTGAGACCAAGGTCACCTCCGACGACGTTCCGTTATACGATTAACGGTTTTCACAAAAAATAAGTGGATGTAGCTGTTTCCACTACTTCAACACTAACAAATCTAGATATGGTCTAGACCAACTTACAATAAATAGATCAATGTTCAGCAACGACAAATACGAATTCACTAACCTTTCAAAGGTTAAATGCAGTGACCGTTATCCTAGTGGCAACCGGTTCAATGAGCAAACTGCTCCATAAGAATCTCTCAAAGGGTAAGACAGAGCGATTTAGTTAGCTAACAAACTTGTAGTCCTCACAATAACTTCCAACAGTGGACAAACTGTCCTTCTCAAAACTGACGAGGTAAAACTTGATATGACTATGTGGCTCCTACGACTGGTAGCAAACGAAGAAAAAATATGTCCAACAGGTTTACTGACAAACTCTCACCCGTTATGAATGAAAGGTTCCTCTGGCTTCAGGTCGATTCAGCATACGAAGATCAGGCGTTTATAATATAAGTAGAGTAGACCAAACGTTGAGATGATCACTGTCTTGACGAAGGTCACTCTGAGTTAACGGCTCGTTGAACGTATGATCGAGCAGGCGACGACTGCATGTAGAACTGACGACATAGCCTAAACAAAGTCACTCTGCGATGATGCTGTGTTCAGCCGTACTCCGATGAAACTTCTTTATATCTTCGAGTGCACGACCCTCACCTGAGCAAACGTTCAGCTTCGAGGTCCGGTTCAAGATTCGCTTCGAGGTTCGGGGTCGCCACTGTGATGTGCTTGTTCAGGCTGTCTTGAGGTCAACTATAGATGACTGTTGAATTTCAACCAATTACTCTGCAAGCGTTTGAGTTTTATTGTTCGGGTGTATTTAATGTAGTTGATCAACAATACAGAATAAACAAGACGATCGATTTAACGAGTAAAGAGATGTGCTCAACACTGATGAACAATTTATCATATATTTATTCTAAGAAAAGGCCACAGTAAAAGTCTCTGTCAAAATAAACACGTCTTTACCCTAGAGAATTCTATCGCTAACTGATTTTCCTGTCTCTAACCCAACATATCCCAAACGTCACTAGTCCCGTTCAATATACGTCTTCTTTGGTGCGTCGCTAAATAACTAATACTGTAAACTAGGTGTCTAACAATAGATAGATAGATAGACAGACAGAAAGATAGATAGACAGACAGACAGAAAGATAGATAGATAGATAGATAGATAGACAGACAGACAGATAGATAGACAGATAGATAGATAGATTTGTTTATGTTTGCTTTTGCCACTTTTAGGTAGCCAAGCGCTTTAACATCCGGTCGCCATGTCTCGATATGTAGATATAGATTTAGTTTATTTGTGCATGAATCAGTAGACAGTTGTCAAACCTATACCTTGGAATAATGTAGAGTTTCTTTTTTTTCCACAGCAAATTGGTATACTTTTTTATTGGTAGACCGAACGCTATGCTGTCACAAAAATTTGAACTAAAGGATTTATCTAACAGTCATACCAACTTAACGGCCATGCGTGACAGCAGGAGTGGATGTCATGTTTATATGCATGACTAAATGCATAACGCGTAGGACGTAATCATCTTCTTTTTTGAAGTAACGTCTGTATTATATAAGATAAGCAGATAAGAATGCATTGGATGGGTTCGTCTTTCTGATGCTGTCTGCTGCTGTAGCTGTAGGGGTGGGTGTCATCGTCCATTTCGCAGGAGGCAACAGAGAAGTGGTCTGTAGGTGTCATCTTGAGACTATACTAGGTGGGCAGATCTCAGAGTGCTTGAAACTTGCCAGTCAAGGGCATAGAGAAATATGTAAGAAGATTTTCTAAATTATGTTTTGATATGTAAACTTTATTTAAGATAAGATACGATACAACATAAGAGTATGGACGGACCTGCCATTGAAAGAAGTTCTAACTAGGGCAAAAGATAGAGAGAAATGGAGAAAGACGTCGACGACGGTCCATTAGACTTAGGGATAGATAAAGTTAAAGATAAGATAAGATAATGTTTATTAATCCAATCAAATGGAAATTCAGTTTGACTACAATTGAACACCTCAGCGTAACTACTGTAATGATAACTATAATATAGATGGAAATACAAACAACATTCACGCACGAAAGAATTACACACTCAAAAAACAGGCTCTATGAATTCTACTTCTTTGTACTTCTGAATGACGACAGCTCCTAATATAAATATTTCAAGCAGATATTATCTGATAATTTATATTGATGGCTAGGAATATATTTATTTCAAAACAACAAGTTATTTTTTTTTTGAGGACATATTTATTTATATATTAAGAAACAAACATTAATAGCAAAATTGTTTGAAGGGGCACGGTGGCTGAGTGATTAAGCGCTTGACTTCCGAACGTGTGGTTCTGAGTTCAAATCTCGGCGAAGACAGATTTTCAGTTTCAGGATGTTTGTCCATTCAACTGTAATGGGTACCTGACTGTAGTTGGAGAAAGTAAAGGCGGTTTATTGTTGTGCTGGCCACATGACACCATGTTAGAGACAGATGACATTAACATCATCCGCCCCATAGATCGCAAGATCTGATAGGGGAAACTTATTGTTTAAACACGAAACACAATTATAAGATAAGAGAATCACTCACACATGCGCAGTGCTTTTTTTTTTGTTAAAGCCTTCTTCTCCTTCTTTACGTCTTTCATTGGACATTTCCATAAAAAGGCGATAAAACTATATGTAGCTATTTTTGGTGTATCCGGTGTACAAAAACTAAGGAAGCATTGATAAGGTTGTTTTATTAAAAAGTTAGGCCTATATGATTTTTACAAACAAACATTTTTCAAACAAACATTTTACAAACAAACATTTTACAAACAAACATTTTACAAACAAACATTTCACAAAAAAAACATTTCACAAACAAACATTTTACAGACATTCTAGAAACAAACATTTTATAAAAAAACATTTTACAAACAAACCTTTTACAAACAAACATTTTTCAAACAATCATTTTAGAAACAAACATTTCACAAACAAACATTTTCAAACAAACATTTTCAAACTAACATTTCGCAAACAAACATTTTCACATCATTTTACAAACAAACATTTTACAAACAAGCATTTTACAAACATTTTAGAAAGAAACATTTTAGAAACAAACATTTTAGAAACAAACATTTTAGAAAAACATTTTACAAACAAACATTTTACAAATATCAAGGCTCAATTTTGCCACAGTTTCTTTTCTTATTCTTTAGTTAGCAACAGTGAATTCAATTTAGAGTCATTGTTAGTGTCAGTGGCGTAGCTAGGAATCTGCCGTCCTTTTGGGGCCCCGGAGCTTAACTTCTTTGGTGGCCCCTGCATTTTGAGTAATATTTAATATTTAGTGTAAAAAACAAACCCACTCATTTAGGTGGCCCCACCCTAGCTACGCCTCTGGTTATTGTTTAGTTTATCGTGAAAATCACCATTTGCTATTACAGCAGAAGATTATAAGCCATCGCAACTAACCGTGTCGAAAGCCTTGGTGAGATCCACAAAGGCAGCATATATATTTAAGTTCCCCTCTCTGCATTTTCTTGTAACTGTCGCAAAACAATATCATGTAGGCTTATCTCTACCGGCTCTAAAGCCACATTGGTTTTCCACTAAAATATGGGTTAGTCGGTCAAGCAAAACTCATTCAAAATTCAAAGAGCATTCATGCTACTGACAGAAGTGTGATGCCTCTATAGTTGGAGCAGTTAGACTTGTCACTCTTTTTGCATAGGGATATGAGAATTGCAGTTTCAACTTCCTCAAATGGTGAATCATCGTGCTCCTCTCTCATAGTTTTTTGGGGAATATTTACCACCGATCCCTCCGATACAAACCTTTTGTCTCCAAATAGCAGGCCATAGTGTTCTGTCCAGCAATTTTGTGTATCTGTCTTGCTAGTTAAAAGAGTGGAATCATCGGAAGATTTTAGCGGCGACGTAGTGTGGTTACAGTCTGGTAAGATGAGCTATAGGCGACTCGTGGAAAGAGCGTGTCACCAGTGTTAGCATAACCCCGGAGAGTTCAACCTTAAGCCACCATTTAGTTATATGCCCGGACCTTTGACTGCAGAGTGTTACAAGAAGCTTTATAGAGAGATCTGGCTATATTGTCATTATTGTTTGCAAGAACAGAACAATAGCAGTTGTGCTTTTTCTTTAGCAGTTCTTGAATTTCTTCCTTGTTCTCATCACACCAGTCTCTATTGGGTTAGGCTGTCACGTCACGTGGTATCGTTTTTAGCTGGCTCTAGTTACTAACTGTATCATCTTCCCTATGACTTTCTGAGATCAACCTCTATTATCCCCCTTAATTTCTCTTGTATTTTGTGTCCTCCTTGAGAATGAGTTTGTGTTGCGTTCATATGCGCTGTCCATTGTAGCCGTTGGACAATAAGCAGTAATGTGCATATACTTGGGATGTTTCGTAGCACGCTTCACGGGCAAAAATAAGCGATTGAGTCTCGTATTTTTTAAAATATATGATTCATCCCTTTATAAAAAAAAAATTACATATATTCTTAGGTTTCAAATTATCATTCTTCCCTAGTGCTATTAGAGCACGGAATGGGTTGCCTGAGCCAGCCAGGAAAACTAGTGACTTGGCAGAATTTAAGTCATTGGTTAATATGCATGACTAAATGCATGGGGCGTAGGACGTAATCATCTCTTTTTTTTGAAGTAACGTCTGCATTATATAAGATAAGTAAAATCCGAAGTAGATGGGTAAAGTTGGTTGTTGTGCTGGCCACATGACATCCTCGTTAATTAGCTATCAGCCATAGAAGCAGATTACTTTTAGATCATTTATATCCCATAAATCGCAAGGTCTGAAAAGGTGTCAATATATTGATATTACATTTAAATACATAAAATTAGATCCATAAGATCTTATGAAATGTGCATCCATCCATCCTTTCCAGTGGCGCTACAGCCCATGGAGGGCTCTGGCCTGCTTTAACACATCCTTCCATTCAGATCTCTCCTGGGCCTTTCGTCTCCACGCCCTAACCCCAAGCTGCTTCAGATCTGCTTCCACATCATCTATCCATCGCATTCGGGGTCTGCCTTTGGGTCGCCTGCCTTTTGGTTTTTGCCAGTATACGATTTTCGCCCCTCTGTTGTCTGACATTCTTTCAAGGTGACCTGCCCAACATAGTCTGTTCTTTTTTATTTCGTTCAATATTGGTGGGTCTTCATACAATTGATATATCTCATTGTTAGTGCGTGTCCTTCACCCTGTTTCATCCTGTATGGCACCATAGATTTTCCTAAGAATTTTTCTTTCCCAAGTGTTAAGTAAATTTTCAGATGTCTTTGTCAGTATCCAGGTCTCACTTCCATACATTGCTGCTGGTCTTATTATAGTTTTGTATATTATTTTCTTGGTTTTCCTTGAAATCGTTTTGCATTTAAGTAAATGGTGGGTGCTATAAAATGCCCTGTTGCCTCCTGCTATTCTTTCCTTCTTTATTTCTGTTAGTAGGTCATTTTTGAAATTAATAGTACTTCCTAGATATTTTAAAGTTTGGACGTTTTCAAATTCGTGGTCTTTGATTTTGATATTTTGTCCCTCTGTTTGATTGTCTCTTGTCATTGTGATGTACTTGGTTTTACTGTCATTTACCTCAAGTCCTGCTGGTCGAAATGCTTCTTCTAGTTGTATGAAGGCTCTAGCGATGTCAGAGGTTTCTTTACCCAATAAGGCAATGTCATCGGCATAAGCAAGGTATTGTAGAGGTTGGCTGTATATCGTCTCTGTTGGTTGTGGACCCGTGTTTTCTCTCCTGAAATAGTTAGTAATAGTTCCCCTTGTGTTTATGTGTATATTTCTTATAACTCTCTCCAGTGTTAAATTGAAAAGCATGCAGGAAAGTGCGTCTCCTTGTCTTAATCCTCGTTTAATCCTAAATTCCCGTGAGAGTTCTCCTTGTATTATGACTGCTTTTGAGTTGTTTAATGTCATATGTATAAGTCTTGTCAGCTTGTTGGGTATTCCAAAATCCTGTAGAGTGTCATATAGGTATTTCCTTCTGATACTGTCATAAGCCATTTTATAGTCTATAAAGAGTTGGTGGATTGGTATGTTGTATTCATGGCATTTTTCTAGTATACATCTTAGTGTGAAGATGTGGTCGGTTGTGGATTTGTTGGGTCTGAAACCACATTGGTAGTCACCTAAGATTTCTTCTGAATATTTTCCAAGTCTCTTAGTTATAAGCCTAGACAGTATCTTATAATTCACATTTAGTAGAGAGATTCCTCTGTAATTACAGCACTTTAACTTGGATCCTTTTTTGTGCATTGGGGTTATAAGAGCCGTTTCCCATTCTGTTGGTATTACTTCTTCTTCCCAAATTCTCGATATTAGTCTGTGTATTTGGGAATGTAAGTCTTTCCCTCCATATTTAATTAGTTCTGCTGTGATTTGGTCCTCTCCTGGTGCTTTGTGATTCTTCATGGTCCTAATTATTTCTGATGTTTCAATGAGTGTTGGAGGGTTCACTAAGGGATCTGGTCCCCCATGTGGCAGTTTATATTCTCCATTGTCTCCATCTTCAGTGGTATTTAGGATCTCCTCAAAGTATTCAGCCCATCTCTCAATGACCCTGCTGTTTTCTGTAATGAGCTGACCATCTTTGTTCTCACACATGTGTGATCTAGCTTGAAATCCGTTCTTTTCATCTTTAATTTTCATATACATTCCTCTCATGTCTCCCTCCGTTGCTAGTTCCTCAATTTGAGTAATCTTGGACTTTTCCCATTCCCGTTTTTTCTTTCTTACAACTTTTGTGGCTCTTCTTCTTGCTTCATTGTATTGCTGTCTAGTGTTCCTGGTTTCTATCTGTAGCATTATCATTCGGGCATTGTTCTTCTCTTCTATAGTTTGTCTGCATTCATCATCTTAACACCTTATTTTCTCGTTCTTTTGTTTAAATCTAACTACCTCTTCTGCTGTTCTTTTGATAGCATGCTTTATTATTTCCCAATTCTCATTTATGTTATTTTCGCTGTCCTTTTCTAATGTTGTCAGTTGCGTTTGGAGTGCCATTCTATAAGTTTCTGCAACAAGTGGATCCTTTGTGAGTTTTTGACTATCCTATTGCTGTGCTATCTTTCTTTGGTAATTGTGTATGGTACTTATTCTTTGTCTAAGTTTAGCTTTTACTAGTAGGTGGTCTGAGTCAGCATTAGCTCCTCTGAAACTTCTTACATCTAGTATGTCTGATCCATGTCTCTTATTTATGAGTATATGATCTATTTGATTCTGGGTGTTGCCATCAGGTGAGATCCAGGTAACCTTGTGAATATTCTTATGTTGGAATTTTGTGCTGCTGATAGACATTCCTTTTCCTGATGCAAAATCCACTAATCTTATGCCATTATTGTTAGTCTCTTCGTGTAAGCTTTCTTTGCCAATTGTTGGTCTGAATGCTGGTTCCTTTCCAATTTTTGCATTGAAATCTCCTAGGACTATTTTGATGTCATGATGGTGCTTCATCATAATTCTTTCAAGTCCATCATAGAAGTCTTCTTTTGTGTTATCATCTGCATCTTCAGTAGGGGCATGAACATTGATAAATGATATGTTGAAGAATTTTCATTTCAAACGCAGTGAGCAGAGTCTATCACTTACAGATTTAAATCCAATGACATTACCTACCATTTCCTTTTTAACAGCAAAACCTGTACCTCAGTTGTTAGTGCTTCCACCACTATAAAATATAGTATACTCCTTGGTTCTGAGAATGTCCGAGTCTTTCCACCTGATTTCCTGTAGGGCTACAAGGGGTATCCTATATTTCTTTAACACTTCAGTAAGTTGGGCTAGCGAACCTGCTCTATAAAGGCTTAGCACGTTCCATGTCGCAAAACAAAAATGATGTCCTTTTCCAGGCCTACGTCGTTTTCCGTTGAGATCTGTCCGGGTTTTCTTGTGTGTATTAGCTTTCGTAACAGTATTTTGTATATGACAGAGTTGTTAGCCCTGTGCATAACCATCTGGGGGGCTGCCCCTTTTAGCTCTCTGGATAGCTGCCTTTATTTTCGGGTAAGGTGCCCTAGCCTTTGTGGATCCCTCCACTTCCTGCAAGGCAGCAGGTTTGATTTTGGTCCACCCCGGGTATTTATTTCCCCGGTACCCACCATATCTGGAGGGCATTCCCCTATCCGCCACCTGGGGAGGCGCTCGATGGGAGATCAAAAACTCCACACGAGTATGAAATGTGCATAGCTATTGTTATTATCGCAATTAAGTTTCAAAAAACTATAAATAATTTTAACTCCCGTTTATTTTTTATAAAACGAATGATGACAAAATGACAAAATAAATAAATTAGCGTTTGTCTTATATTATTCTATAAAAGAGACGCTACTTCAAAAAAGAAGATAATTAGATCTACGTCCGGAAGCTCAAAATTGGAACCAGTGAAATCTGCCCATGTGGAGTATCACCAGAGAATGCAGACCTCGTCCTCCAAAACTGCTCTCTTTACCTAGAGGCCCGTATAAGTCATTGGCCCCAAATCACCCCAATAGAAAGGAAACTATATGGAGAGCTCCCTGATTTGGAAACCACTGCGCAGTTCATCTCATGTATTGGTCTACTCATCTGAACACTCCAACATAACAATGAGAACGAAGAAGAAGATCTACGTTCAACGCGTTTAATGTGCCATTCTAGTCATACGTATTAATAAGTGACTTAAACTCTGCTAATTCGTTGGTTTTCTTGCTTATTCAGGCAACCCATTTCATTCTCTAATGGCACTCCTTTACTCCACTAAAAAAAAATTAAGTCCATCTGGAATAACCTGCCCAGTGGGCAGCTGAATATTCCGGGCTAACATAGGTTTCAACAGCCACATGAGGAAGCACAAAACCCCAGTGCAACGCCCCCAGCCCCCTGGATGACAAAAGTGGTCATCATGGAACAACGATGGACAAACTATATGATATATGGTTTAGATCTAGTCGACATAACGTCATAACTTAATTTTTCGTTTTATTCAAGTCCTTTTTATAAGTAGCATAAAGTTTTTCTTTTCTTCTTCTAATAAAATTGTTATTTAATGAGACCTTAATCCTAATTATACCTAGACAGCGCATATAATTTAATTTATATATCTTATTTTAGTATTTAATACGTACAAATAAAAATAAAAAAATAAAATCAGCTGTCGTTGACGCGAAAAATTAAATTATAAACAATTACACCTCTCAACGATTTTCTTAACATGGTTGATCCCATTCCAAATAATTCTTTAATCGTCTCTTTTCAAAAAGATCACTGACTAATCTAGGTCTAGTTAGTAAACTAAGATCCACCATGACTGTCTAATAACTAGGGGCCTTCGATGGGAAGTTTTACCCAAATTACTGGGCCATGTGTATGTGAGAAAACTGTCTAAGATCAGACAGTATGATAATGACTCAAATGAGTATGGAGACAGACTGTGCAATGCTCAGAATAGCAAAAGGACTGAGCCAGCCCTATTAATCCAGATTATAAATAATTCATGAATATGGAGGTAAATAATTAAAAAAAATAATTTTTTCGTTCAAATCTAGCCATGATTATAGATAAAGTTTTAAAGGGTCTCCGGTTCGAATCCCAGTAAAGGCTGGGATTTTGGATTTCAGATTTGGATTTTTTTTTTAAACAAAATGCCTAGCTACTGCTGCATAAAAGGGTGCTAAAAAAAACTCATATACTTCAATAAACAAGAAAGGAATGAGATTTTTTAGCATTCCTAGACAACCTAGGCCTAGAACTTGGCAAGGCTCTAGGGATGAAGAGATTACTTCGAAAAGAGATTACTTCGAAAAGACTTGGCTGTTGTCCTGGGGAGGTTTGGACTACGAAGGAACTTCCAAAATGTAAAATATTTTACAGTACAATTTAGTGGATTTAATTATATCTAGATAAAGTAGATAGATCTATATTAACTAGATAATACAATAAATAGTTTGTCCATCATGGCTGAGGGCTTTGCACTAGGGTTTAGTGCTTCCTCATGTGACTGATGAAACCTATGTCCACCTATGTTAGTCTGGAATGCTAGTTATACTATATTCTAGTATAAAGACTAGATTTCATATCACTATGCTCCAGCAATAGTGTATCACTTACTCCTATGGCTAAAGTCAAAAGTAAATGCTACAGATCTAAATTATATATCTTAACATATAGGATTTATAGGTAAATCTACTCAGGCTACATTTAGTAGATCTACTGATCTATTAATTTAAAAAAACAACAATAAAGTAACATGTAGGTCAAATACGTTGTAAGTTAGTAATCTAATCTAGATTCGTATCTAGAAGTTTTTTTCATGGTCTAGATCTAAGACTTAAAACTATCTAATATCTAGAGCTAGATCTAATAATTAATACAAGTCTAGATTATAAACATGCATCTAGATCGTGATAGTATTATAAATAGTCTGTAATTGGTCTAGATCTAGTATAGAGCTTGAGTTGATATAAATAGATTCTACATAATAGTATACTCTAAACATACATACTAGATCCACACACATAGCATGTGACATAGTACTCGACTCTCAAGCTCTAGCTAGATTGACTAGAATCTTTCAATCTAGATTAGATTTAGATTTAACTTTTTAGAAATGATTTCCACAGGGGATGGGAATGGGCAGGGTTTAAACCGGAACCATCTGTAAGTCTGAACAGTCCATTGCGCAAAATGCATGACCAGGCAGACATCTTGATTTGAACTAATAACTAAGATACTTTATAAAAAAAACAACTAGTTCTTGGCATCCATTGTTATTCAAACAGTTACATAGAACAGGTATTGATATAGAAATAAAATGTTTTTTTTAATAAACAAGTTAGCTTTAAAGACCTTACGATCTATAAGGCAGATGATGTAAAGGTCACCTGTTTCTGTGGACCACAGTTAACGAGGATGTCTTGGCTAGCACAATGAACAGCCACCTTACTTTTCCCCAACTAATGTCAAATACCAATTAAACCTGGTTGGACTCAGAGGTATCCCAAAATTCAAAATACCAGTCTTCAATGAGATTCGAACCTGGTACTCCAGGTTCCACTAAGGGCCTCTTTTGAATGAATAGATCTACAATTTTCATTCTAATAGATAAGATAATAATTAATATACAAACAATACTTCAATTCATTTCTTTTATTTCCACAAATAAATGAATGCATTATATGATTTGAATAAATATATCTATATATTAAATTATATAAATATTTCTCATTGGATAGTTTGGATATAATACAGGTACAAAAAAAATGAAAGTCTCACATTTACACATATATATGTATATATATAATTTAATTTAACTACTATAATTATTAATGTACACAAATTTTTTTTTTAACACACATTATTTCAAATATTCTAGGTAAACCTGCCTATATATTAGCTGATATGTTCAAAATTCATCCCACAACTGCATCTAAGATATTCATATACTGTTTTGGATGTTATGTATGTCAACATGTCCAATTTGATTTTCTGGCCCAATAAGGATAGTCTCAGGCCCAAAAAATTTATTCATACTTATGGCAGGAAGGTGTTGTCTCATTACTTTCAATAAATGAATTAAAAATATTTATACTAAGCTTTATAGTTTCTTTGGATTTAATAGTTTTTAAATTCTTATTTTTAGAAGCCATGTTGTTCACAAGAGAATCAAATTAACTTTTTGTTTTTTTGATGAGGTGAAGTCAATCTGAGAAACCTTAGTTGGCAAAACTTTTTAAAGCTCAGATAGATTTATCCAGTAAGATGACATGCCTGTAACTGTCTTACTCTCTTTGAGTCTGGTGTTGGCTTCCAGCATAAATAAAGTGGCAGCCACATGAGTGCAGGACTCACCAAAACTAAATATACAAGCAGTGGGCTGATAGAATAATACCATCTTGACATATTACTATCCAGGGCTGCAGTACCTTTTCTGCAAACCACTGAGAGTGAAGACCTATTAAAAAGAAAAAAATAATAATTTAAAATACCTGTACATATCAAGACATTGGTCTCATATACATGTAAATACCTTTGAATATCAAGACGTTAAGTATAATATAACAATATTTATTACTTACCTTTGCTAGTGGTTTAAAAGCCATAACATCTTGAACCCAACCATCTAGGAACTGGTTGTAAGCTGCTAAACTCTTGTAAACCTGTAGACATTTTCAAAAGTAAAAATAGCAATAACATTTTAATAATAGATGTAGAACTCTTGTAGTATAAAGAATTGGTTGGACTTTGAAGCGTCCTAAAAATATAGAAATTCAAAACCCTATTCTACACCAAAAATTCAATTGAGAATTGTGAAGTGCTTCAGCCGCAACAGCCAAAAGGTTTGGGCTAAGGTGTAATTAGCTTCAAATCTTAAGGAGCTTCTGATAGTTGTAAAAGAAACACAGAACTAGTATCAATCTAGGACCATTAGATTAATCAACAAGTTACTAGTCTTGATGAGCCTAGTCCTAAAATAAACTTTAAAAAGTCTTCAGCCCTAGACTTAGATCTAAACTGGTTAGTAAAGTTTTCTTTGGTTTAGATGCTAGATCTGATCTATATAATACTAGTATCTTATAATAAGTAACTATTATCTGTAACTATAGTCCAAATATATCTTGTGCAGAGATGTGTTTAATGAGCGCCTAAAGGCAGCACTGAAAACCTCCCAGATACCCCTCCCCTCCAGTCCACCAATGAGATTGAACCATAGCGCTCTGAGCATGCTATAAGCATGAAAGTATTCGCTACATAAAAGCTAAATTTATTTATCTTATCAAGTGACCTAGAAGTGAAGACTAGATCTAGCTATATCTATTATATAAAAATTAAGTTTCATATGCTTAAAATATGCAGCATCAGAGAGATGTAGATTTTAGATGTTATCTAGATCTATTCTATAGAGTCTAAATGAGATCTAGAATGACCTACTAAGCCTAAGTATTATGTAGGCTAGACTCTAGATCTAGTCACACTCTAATCTGAGACATCATCCAGATTTTGTATATAATGTATCTATGATCTATATAGCCATAGATTTAGATCTAGATTACTAAACCTTGAAGGC
Source organism: Biomphalaria pfeifferi (assembly GCA_030265305.1). Taxonomy (NCBI): domain Eukaryota; kingdom Metazoa; phylum Mollusca; class Gastropoda; family Planorbidae; genus Biomphalaria; species Biomphalaria pfeifferi. The sequence continues at coordinate 156,421 of JASAOG010000226.1, read as the reverse complement.
TTGAGTAGAGAGTAGATGTCTATCACAATCTATGTAGGCCTACATTATATGTTACAACAATGTTGATCTAGCCCTAGACAATAATAAATATTGACTATTCAATCTGATTCTACATTTATGTCAAACAATATTATGAATATAGTATAGATGTCTAGATATGCTAACTTAAATAGCTAGAATATAGATCCAGAATCTACTCTAGATTAGTAGATCTAGATCTAATCTAGGTCTAACAATAAAATTGATTCAGAATACCTAGAATTCATCCTTTGTGATTGTGTAAGCACTTTAAGTAGAACAAGATTATAAGTGAAGAGATCTGGATAACACAAGGAGGGCAGCAAATCATTTTCTTTATTACGCTGGCTTGCTTTCAAAGTGTAAAAATTAATATTTGTTTCTGACTATATCTTTCTTTGCTCGACTTATCCATGGTAAGTGCCTAAAAGCCTGTGTTGACTGTGCATTGAAACCAGATTTTTACCAACAATATGTCTGCCTTGCCCTGATCACATGACTATGTCTACCAACCTAAAGGTACCTGATGTGATGGGGAAGGTAAAGGCGGCTGGTTGTTGTGCTGGCAACCTCATTAACCATGGGCCACAGAAACAGATGACCGTTACATCCTCAGGCCCTAGATTGTAAGGTCTGAAAGGGGAACTTTACTTTGATTACTTTAGTGGGAAAAAAAAGTTTCTTCTTCCATTTTTTATTCATTAAACACTGTTTTCTTGTGTTCTTTTCACTCAAAGAACTTGTAGGACTACTTTTAGCCTAATCAATTTGATGGAGGTACAGTGGCTGAGTGGTAAAGCTCTTGACTTCCATACTGGGGGTCCCGGCTATGAATCCTAGTGAAGACTGGGATTTCTAATTTCTGGATCTTTGGGCGCCTCTGAGTCCACCCAGCTCTAATGGGTACCTGATATTGGTTGGGGAAAAGTAAAGGTGATTGGTCATTGTGCTGGCCACATGACACCCTCATAAACCATAGACCGCAGATACAGATGACCTTTATATCATCTGCCCTATAGACCACAAGGTCTGAAAGGGGAACTTTTACTTTTTTAATCTGTTTGATATATTTATATTCAGACTCATTTATGCTTTCACTAATACTAACCTTTATAGATTTATGATTGCCCAATCCATGGTTCAACAAATTTAAAGATCTTACATGGCAGTATGAATAAAATGACAGTCTATAAAGTCAACTAAAAAAAAGTGAAATTGTACAAGATATAAAATGGAAATATTAATTCGGAGCAAGTCACAACATTTTGAAATAGAAATGTACCAGCTACAACTCGCTAGATGCAGTGGATACCAAGTCACAACATTTTGAAATAGAAATGTACAAGCTACACCACGCTAGATGCAGTGGATACCAAATCACAACATTTTGAAATAGAAATTTACCAGCTACAACACACTAAATGCAGTGGATACCAAATCACAACATTTTGAAATAGAAATGTACCAGCTACAACACACTAGATGCAGTGTATACCAAATCACATCAGTGTAACTGGCAACTCAGATGTAGACTTCTTGGACAATCAGGGAAGGCTAACACCAACCACCTAGCAGGCTGTGAGCTTCCATAAGCAAATTACATTTTGAAAAAGAAATTTACCAGCTACATCACTATAGAACACAGTGCTACATCATATGATTCAGCAGTCAATTCTACAGAAAATAGACAAAGTAAAACAAAAACCTAACTCCAAACAATAAAAACAACAATCTTCAAAGCAATGTAAAAGATCATTTTTTCCCTGGTTTCTCTGGACAAAATAAGAAATAATAATCCTTACTCAGTTTACTAAAATGGAAACCTAAGAGAGCTACCCACTCAAAACTTAAACCCACAAGTCTGGCACTCAAAACTAAATGAAACGACCTCATTTCATACAAGAATCTCAAAAAAGAAACACCACTTATAAAATATAATTGATGAATCAGTTAAACAGTGCAATGACTCTCTTTCTGCTATAAGAGTATTGAAAACAAAACCAAAAAAATCTTATCACAATCAGAAAGATCTCAAGAAAATGGTGAATATTTTTCTACAAATCTAATAAACCAATAACTAGTGGGTCAATTATACAGATGGATCATCTTAAGAATCCACCAGTAACAGAGGAGCTGTCTTATTCAATAAATGGCTCAATTGAGAAAGATTAGAAAATTTAATTGCTACTGGCAATCTCTCAGACATACTTTCTAATGAATAAACATTTCTTTCTAATGTTTAAAAAAATCAGATGCCTCCTCTATTAAAAATGTCAGGACAGCTCTTATAAAACTCAACAATAATAGCAAGAAAACTGTTCTTCAATGGGTCCCAGCACATTTTAAAATAGAGGAGAAGAAAAAGCTGACACTGCCAAAATGGGAGAATAAGTAAGCAGTCTTAAATTCCACGGGAGGTGCAGTGGCTAAGTGGTAAAGCACTTGGCTACTGAACCAGGGTGCAGGGTTTGAATCCTGCTGAAGACTGGGGTTTTTAATTTTGGGATCTTTGGGCACCTCTTGAATCCACCCAGCTCTAATGGGTACCTGACATTAGTTAGGGAAAAGTAAAGGTGGTTGGACACATGACACCCTTGTTAACCATAGGCCACAGATACAGATGCCCTTTACATCATCTGCCCTATAGACCACAAGGTCTGAAAGGGGGTACTTTACTTTTTCTTTTCTTAAATTCCACTATACAGAGAAGAGAAAAAAAAAGAGAGTAGTATAAACCAAAAATATAACAGTTGTTGCTCAAACATCAGGATTAAGGATGGTTGTTACATTCTATGAGGACACAGTCAATGAGTTATTTTTCACCTTTGAACAGGCGAAGATCTGATTTATGAATTTGTAAACATGTACTATTAACATTAGATTTTTACCAAATTATTAAATTTTTACTACCTCTTCTATTTTAACTGTGAATAGACCTAGATTTTAATGATTTGACTGTATGGAATTTGGCCCTTGTTGTGTGGAGGGAGTCTGGCCCTTGAGTGACTGCAGGCACGACATGGCCTAAATTGTGCCGATGTGCCCAAAATCAAATCAAACCTTTGAACAGTGCACAACATAATGAGGCAACACTTATTCTGGATGTTGAAACCAGTGAAACATGCCTTGTGGAGTTCCTCCAAAGAACACATGGCCTTGTTTTATCATGGCCCATACAAAATACTGGCCCCCAACAGTCCTTTAGAATAAAGATTGTATGGAAAGCTGCCTGATCTGAAAAGAATGAAGTTCATCTTCGATAAATATATATATCTGAACCCTACAATTTATAATGAGAACACAGAGAAAAAAAAACACAAACAGGATGTAATATTTAAGTTAAACTTTGGTCACACAGTCTCATATTTGTTTATATTGACTTTCATATTCACATTTATTCAAATAGAATAGCTGTATATTTTCTACATTTATCCTTAAACTGTTGTGCACTATTGGCCACTAGTTCAAATGTTTGATGTGTTTAAGGCTATATAAGGTTATAGCTACTCATGTGGCTCACGTTGAGTTAAAATCATACATTGTAATCATTTTCGTGTGTGTCTACATCCTCTTATTGTTTATTTGTGTTTTCAGGTGGCGATTTTATTGTTTACCATGGAGTTGTCTACTTTTCAAATTTTACTGACCAAGTTTTGTACAGTGACTGATCCATCAGCAGTTTCCGAACCAGTAACTGATATCTCAAAAAAAAATATCGCTTTGCTGATGGTGCCTGGTCACCCTAGGTAATCTTTCTATTTTTCTTTTAATATGTAAAGAAAATTATATATATGTATTTTGTTATATATAAATGGATACTGTTTGACCATGGTGGATAAAACAGGACATGATATTTGCAGAAGCTGTAGAACACCTTTCCACCATGGGAACCATAAATTTAAATGAAAATGTTCAGATTTTATCCATGATCACCTGTCTGAAGATTTGGAACTAGATATAGGTCTTAAAGTATCACACTCAATGATCTATTTAAACAAATAAAAAGAAATCTACTGTTTAACCACAAATCTTAATAACCTTTGGAAAGACCTTCACATAATCCTTGTTGGTTTTGTATTATCTTTTCAGTATGTTCAATTTGTTTATTTTTTCTTGAAAAATGTGTAGTTTTGGATACTGGATAGACAACAAACATACCTTTGATACTCATTATAAAATAATTAGTTTCTACTTTTGGACATTATGACAAATAGTATAATCCGCTGGTTTTGTGGAGGTATCAAAATGCTCTATAAAAAGGAACTTGATTCAAGAAACACAAGGAAGGGAAAAGAGAAATCTATTATACATAAGTAAGAAGTAATGGTATGGAGTATGCACAGTGGATATTAATAAAAAAAAAAGGTTTTTAAAAAAGTAAAGTTTACCTTTCAGACCTTGCGATCTATGGAGCAAATGATTTCAAGGTAATGTTTCTATGGCCAGTGATTAATGAGCAGGTCGTCATGTGTCCAACACAATGACTAATCGCCTTAATTTTCCCCACCTAAAATCAGTTACCCATTAGAGTTGGGTGACTGAGGGGCACGCTAAAAATTCAAAATCCCAACCTTCATTGAGGTTCAAACCCAGGACCCTATTGTTTTCCTATGAGGTACACAAATCATTTAGCCGACAAAAAATCAAAATATTGATATTGAAGCAAAATGAAAAATGACTGAGCTTTTGGCCCATGACTTTGATATGCTAATATCTATCTATACTTCTTTATGTTGGCAGGGGATCAACATGATTTGTTCATTGCAAGACACTTGAAGGTGTAAGTTGTAAAAGGTTTTGAAAGACTTGCAAAAGCAATCCATTCTTGACAGGGATAAACATTGGGAGCAGCTCACAGTTAATTGTCATCTTTCTGTTAACAATGCATGGATTATCTTATCTTCTTCATTCCAGGGGAATTATGCATTGAGTGAAGACATCTTGCTGTAGAAGAGAAGAAAAATTCAGCTATTCCACATGATTTACAAAATGGCTTTGATTGTCTTATGTTAATGGCTGGTAAAGAACTGAAACCTGTAGGCTGGAGATCACTTTATAGAAATCAAGGTAGGACTGCACTTTGCACAGAGTAAAGTTGAAGCACGTAGTTACCAAGTATAAAATAATATTCAAGTTGCTATTAGCTAAACTAGTAAAACCTGTAATTTAACATACATTAACATTCTTTTCTTATTTGAAGTCTACTGTTAAATTTCATCAATTGTAACCCTAACCCTATCAAGTAATTTACAGGTCATGTTCCTGTCTACTAAGCTATTTACTTCTCATATTTTTATGTATTCTGCCATAAATTTCTATAAATGAATTCACCCTTGAGTGGTATATTTTTGTCTGTATTTGCAACTACATATTTGTGTTGATTTTTGTATTTCTGACTTGCAACTTCTGAATTGAATCTCCTTTCTTTACGCAGAAATCTCTGATCTACATTGTACGAGAAAATCATGAAGTGGTTGCCCATAGGAATAAAGAGCCTCACAATGTTATTGTTGTCATTGATCCAGAAACTAAGTTGCAATCTGTCTTGGTAAGCAGTATTAAAGTTAGGGTGATAGCTTTCTTGGTCTTGAAAATAAAAGTAATTTTTTTGCTTTAGTAGACAGATTTATAATTGTCACAGCTTTCCTATTATATTTATAATAATAACTTGATAGCATCTACCTTAGGTCTTGATACGTCTAGGTGTCCCTGGTTCAGTTCTAGTTATCAAAATAAAACAATGAAACCTCTAGATCAAACTCATAAACTTTAATCAGCTTTACTGCATATCACACATGCTGGTCTCTGTCTGAAAACAAAACACACTTCCGGTCATTCGCGCAGATTGTAAAAATAGATTATAAATACATACACACATTCATTCGTGACATCTCGCCCCTCCTAAAATTATAATCAATTTTTACAAAGATATATAAAAAACATGATTATAAAACAAGTATAAAACATTAAAACACAATACAACAAAAATGTTACTTTGATAGGCCACAAATGCTCTGAATATGCCACACAGGCGTTTATGTATCCAGACAACTTGAACATAGTCACACAGACTTTAATGTAGTCACACAGACTTTAATGTAGTCACACAGAATTTAATGTAGTCACACAGACTGCAATGTAATAGGCACACCATCTATAGTTAAGACACACAGTCTTAGAAGATGAAGACACACAGTCCCTAACCCTAATTCACAGGCGTTTATGTATCCAATCAACTTGAACATAGTCACACAGACTTCAATGTAGTCACACAGACTTTAATGTAGTCACACAGAATTTAATGTAGTCACACAGACTGCAATGTAATAGGCACACCGTCTATAGTTAAGACACACAGTCTTAGAAGATGAAGACACACAGTCCCTAACCCTAATTCACAGGGGGTTTATGTATCCAGACAACTTGAACATAGTCACACAGACTTTAATGTAGTCACACAGACTTTAATGTAGTCACACAGAATTTAATGTAGTCACACAGACTGCAATGTAATAGGCACACCGTCTATAGTTAAGACACACAGTCTTAGAAGATGAAGACACACAGTCCCTAACCCTAATTCACAGGGGGTTTATGTATCCAGACAACTTGAACATAGTCACACAGACTTTAATGTAGTCACACAGACTTTAATGTAGTCACACAGAATTTAATGTAGTCACACAGACTGCAATGTAATAGGCACACCGTCTATAGTTAAGACACACAGTCTTAGAAGATGAAGACACACAGTCCCTAACCCTAATTCACAGGGGGTTTATGTATCCAGACAACTTGAACATAGTCACACAGACTTTAATGTAGTCACACAGACTTTAATGTAGTCACACAGAATTTAATGTAGTCACACAGACTGCAATGTAATAGGCACACCGTCTATAGTTAAGACACACAGTCTTAGAAGATGAAGACACACAGTCCCTAACCCTAATTCACAGGGGGTTTATGTATCCAGACAACTTGAACATAGTCACACAGACTTTAATGTAGTCACACAGACTTTAATGTAGTCACACAGAATTTAATGTAGTCACACAGACTGCAATGTAATAGGCACACCGTCTATAGTTAAGACACACAGTCTTAGAAGATGAAGACACACAGTCTTAAAAGATAAAGACACACAGTCTTAAAAGATGAAGACACAAAGTCTTAAAAGATGAAGACACAAAGTCTTAAAAGATGAAGACACACAATTTTAGTTGTAGACAGAAAGTCTACCATCAAGCAACAAAGTCTAAACTGTTGAAGACACAAAGTCTTTGACCAAGCAACACATGCTTGTGAGAAGCCATGTAGGCTTATATCTATGATAAGCGTGACAGAATGTCCGCTACGATGTTTCCTTAACCTGGAATATGCTGCACTTCGAATTGAAAATTCTGAAGCATCAGGGCCCAGCGAGTTACCCTGGAATTCACCGACTTACATGTGTTTAAACAGCGTAAAGGTGCGTGATCTGTGCGGAGTATGAATGTTCTGCCCAACAGGTATCTGGCCAACTTGGTTACTGCCCAAACAACTGCCAAGCACTCTCACTACGGTGCTGTATCTTTGTTTGTGCTGTCCCCATATGACCCGCAAAAGGTAAGTCATGACCTAACTCCAAAATTCTGTTTCTGTCGGCAGCAGAAACGACTAGCTGTAGTTTCTCTTTGTTATCTTGTCTCATCAGAAGTCCATTTTTCACTTTAAATTTACTGGTGGGATGCTTCGCCAATTCAAAAAGTTTAACCAATGTTTGGTCCTCCTTTTGTTTCAATGCATAACTGGATGTTAATTTTGATTCTGGCTGTTCAATCTGACTATGTAGGATCGGTTGTCCCATGTTTTCTATTACACCAGATTGAGATCTAGTTACCGCATTTGTAACTTCTGACATTGCTGACCTTTGCCACTAGTAGATATCTGTGATGGTAGGCTCAGTTATGCCAGTCACGTTTCCTAGAATCAAGTCAGCTGCAGGCCTCTCCAACACACATGCTTCAACTTTCCCAGATAAAAATGGCGTATCAATGTCAATGACAGCTGTGGGATATTCTTCAATTGTTCCTCCAAATGTCATACATTGGACTTTCTTACCGGTCAACTGGTGAGGGGGCACATGTAGTCTCTTCACTCTGATTGTGGTCGCTCCTGTGTCTCTAAAGACCCAAACAGATTTCTTCCCAACAAATCCAGGATACATTTTTAATTTCCCAGCGTCACAAGTTACAGTTCCAGCCATCTGGATCTGATCAGATTCATGAGGGAGTTGTTCACCATGTTGAAAGTCTATGCAAACTGATGCATTGTATGGATGTCCAGTTGGTCTTCTCCTGTTGCTGGTTTTAAACTCCTGACTTCTGCTTGAACCCTTAGTCTCATTTCGTATTAATGGGCTTTTGTTTCTACATTGGGCTGCTAAATGTACCGTTTTGAAACACTTAAAACATTTTCTTTTTCTCCCACACTTCTTTTCTGCAGACGGTCCTGTCTCCATTCTTGTTTAAAGCGACTTCTGTTATCATTAGTCTTTGCAGCTAAGGCAAACTTGCTAGTTATCAAGTCTTCCTCTCTCTAATTGTCTGCTCTGGGTGTGCAGTAATATATTGCTGACACAACTTGACTGCTGTTGGCACATCTTTCGGTTTCCTTTCATGTAGAAAAGCCACTAACTTAGGATTGCAAGATGTGAGGATCTTGTCTCTGATGAACAGATCAATGAGACCTTCGAATGTCTTTTCAGTATTTGACTATTTGACCCAACGCATTAAGTATCTTGTAATGTCCTCAACAAATTCATGGAATGGCTGGTTTCTCTCTGGTTTAGCTTTATGGAACTTCTCTTTATACCCATCATCTGTCAAGCTGTATCTTTTCATCAATACTTCCTTCACCTTGTCATATTTCTCTAAATCTTTCTTAGAAAAGTTGATACAAGCTTGCAGTGCTTTTCCCTGTAATAATGTGTAAAGATGACTTCCCCATTGAGTTTTAGGTATTTCTGTAGCTGGAGCATGCACTTCAAATCTCGCCAAATATGCATCCATTTGATCCACGTTCTCATTAAAAGGTGGCAACTTTGGCTTCCATACAGGTTTTATATGCTCTTTAATTTCTCCTTTCGTCTCCCTAAGCTCCAACTCTCTGACTCTCAATTTGTGTATTTCTACCTCAGCTTCTTTCTCTTTAGCTCTTGCTTCTGCCTTTCTTTCTTTAGCTCTTTCTTCAGCCTCTTTAACTCTCACTTCCCTCTCTTTAACACATTCCTCACGCTCTCTGTCTTCTCTTTCTTTAGCTCTTTCTTCTCTTTCTTTCACCCACTCCTGTAGAGCTGTCCCCGACAATCCCATTTCTTTTCCAGCGGCTATAATCTGTGATAATTTGTCTGCCATCCTTGTTTATGCGTGTAGCATCAAATATAAACAATACAAATTACTTTATCACTGTGTTTGACCTGGTTTTGTCTCGGCTGATTGGCTTAGTTTTTTCCTGCCGTTGCACATGAGCACACACACTTCACGACTTCACGGCCTTCTTTGTCCTTGACCTTTTCACAATGGCGAATCACAGTTCTGCCTAATGTCTTCCAAGACTAAGTCAAGTAACTAGATAAACAAGCCTCCAAATATGTCACAGCTTTCCTAGTATATTTATACTAATAACTCGATAGCATCTACCTTAGGTCTCGATACGTCTAGGTGTCCCTGGTTCAGTTCTAGTTAACGAAATAAAACAATGAAACATCTAGATCAAACTCATAAACTTTAATCAGCTTTACTGCATATCACACACGCTGGTCTCTGTCTGAAAACAAAACACACTTCCGGTCATTTGCGCAGATTGTAAAAATAGATTATAAATACATACACACATTCATCCGTGACAATAATCATTAAACATTGTTTTAAATGTCTAAAAGATTAATTAAAACTTGTGAAATTATTTTCACTGTTATTAGTATTTTTTATTCCTAGATTTATCACTGCTTTTAGTTTCCTATATAATCGTTATGTTACTATTCAAATGTTGTGTAAACATAATTCTTATTACTATTATGCTTTACAAAAAAGTGAATTATGTTCTTAAAGGCTCACTAAATAGTTTTATTCAACACTTCATACAGTTGGAGAATTTAGGGGAACACTTAGCTTCTTTTTTTAGGATGGATTATTTCCTTTTATTTAAATTAAACTATAAAACTAATAAACCATATTCTATATTTAATTTTTATTACTTATTTTCAAATATATATCTAGGCCTTCATAAAAAGCATACAAAAACATGTGAAAAAATTAGGTTGATTAACTTTGATGATATTGTATACGTGATGATCATATTTTTGTCAATATCAGGAATGATATTGGTCAAATGAATTGTAAATTGTGTTGTGGACTCCAGCCTGTTCTTAGACTTTGACTTTGTTACAGCATAATCAGAAAATCCTGCTACACTTAAATAGACTGTAGGAAACTGAAGTAATGATAGCTTGTATAACTTGTTTGAAATGTTATGGATTCAGACAAACTTGACCAGAGATCATTTAATGGATGATCTGTCAGAAACTAGATCAGTTCAAAGTCCATTGTGATGTTGTAAGGAAAGAATTTCTGTTATGGAGAAGAACTAATAAAAGCAAATTGTTGTTTTTTTTCTGCTTTACTTAATAATTAATTCATGTACTAGTTAATTATTCAAGTAGTTTGTGGAACACCTAGTCAGGCTTTGTGTGGGAAAACAGTTTGGGAAACATTGACCTACTATATGAAGCAGATAGTGATTCAAATTATCATATTGACAGCATTTTAACTTTATTTCTGTACAGTTGTAATAGAGTTTTAGAAAAGAACTTTGATACATGACTCTAGCTTTAGCCATGCATTAATGAGTTTAAGTAGTTTTTTATTTTAGTTGTAGGCAGGGAGTTGATTGGTTGATGTCTCAATTTACATAATCATGTATTATGGTCCGGCAGTTACGCTGGGTATGGCACGTATCCTGTATGGGAGATGAACGTATGCCGAAGGCAGTCTTTTTTGCTGAGCTAAAAGGTGGTTGACGTAACAGAGGCGCCCCACGGAAACGTTTCAAAGACCAACTTAGGCGTCAGCTTTCCTTGGCTGACATAGAAGAGAGCACCTGGTTGCATGCGGCCTCAGAAGGATACAGCTGGAGGTCACTCACGAAGGCCGCGGGATACACATTTGAGACCAAAAAGAAAATCTGCTCCTGAGGACAAACGCAGATGCAAAATATGTAGGTCACTGCTGGAGCTGCACAGCCACAGGAAATACTGCACTCCTCACTTATCTTTGGACTCCAAGACAAGCCTTATACATGATCATTGTTAAGCTCACTATCATCAGTTCATTATGTAGAATTTTCTTCCAAAAAAAAAGCATAAAAAAAAGTTCCCCTTTCAGACCTTATTGTTTATAATAATATAATATTAATAATACATGCTTTGTAGAATACAAGAAAAAATAAATATTAATTGTTTTTTATATTTTTTTTTATTTACTGTTAGATGTTAGTCACTTTGGGAGCAGTGATCTTGAGATTTCGATGCTAGATACTCTCAGATTTGAAAGCCAGTATCTTGATATTTTCTTAGCTCCTCTAGATCAAGATGGCAAAAAACTTTATAAGAATAGGTCTCCCATCCATCACACAACATTCAAGCACCAATGGGTTTCTTTCAAGGAGTTGAAGATAAGGTTTGAATCAGATTTATCAGGCATTTTTTTATTTGTCTCATGCTAAAAAGGGATATTTTTTTTGCTAAATTAAGGACAGAAGGTAAATATCAACACTGGCACTGGTGTAGATGAGAGTAGATGGCAACTGATGCTTTTCTGAAAGAGACAATTAAGCTCTCAAGAAGGCAGTGGAACACACATTTAAGGCCAAAATAAAACCTGTTTTGAAAGACAGGTGCAAAATTCAAAAGAAAACAATTGGATCCTTGTAGGACAACAGCTTTGTCTGCATCAGATGATGAAAAATATGCATGGAGAAAGAGGGTTTGCATAATATTGATGTGTAAAAACAAATGTCACAGATGACAATCTCAGCTCTGTATGGCCTATACAAATGTCATTAGTCTGATTGTTGACAAAGGGCAAAGCGTGTAATTGTGTAATTCTGTTTGTGGTAAAAAAAAAATAAAGTTTCCCTTTCCAATCTTGTGGTCTATAGGGCAGATGATGTAAAGGTCATCTGATTCTGTGGCCTATGGCTAACAAGGGTGTCATGTGGCCAACAAAATGATTAACTGCCTTTACTTTTCCCCAACTAATGTCAGGTACCCATTAGAGCTGGGTCTTCACCAGGATTCATACCCTGGTCCCCCGGTTCAGCACCTTACCACTCAACCACCGCACCTCCCTGGTTGTGGTATCAGGCTATTTTATCTTGATAGGCTATAAATATAAGTGTAAAATATTTTTTTATGTGTATAAGATGCATGTCCAGATAAAGGTACTACAACTGACCAAAGTTTTACAAAATTCATATATAAAGATAAACTAAATCATGAATAGTGATGTGCCTTTAGAACTGTTTCATAGTAGAAAAACATCTAAAATCATTTTTTTTTCATCAGGACCAGACACAACAGAATGCGACAACATATGTATCGGAAGCTCAAAATAAACAATGTATAGCCTGAGAAAAAATCAGGTTGAAGAACCAAGGGTAATGCTAGTATATTATAGAAGTAGTATCTTTTTTATTCTTGCAACTCAAAGATGCATAAGTGTCACAAACTGTTTGTTAATTTGATATGAAATATAAATTTTTTTTTTTTTGTTACCCATATAATCGCTCTAAAAAAATTATTTCTAAAATAGATAACTGTCTCTAGTAACCTGCTAGTGGACCATGACCAACCTTTTTCTATCTTGCTTTGTATGGTATAAACTTTCCTAGTTTTGACTTTAAATTGTCGTTCTAGTCGTGTCAGTTATGCTATAGGCTACTTTTAATTGCACGTATATGATAAAAATAGTGAAAACAAGAGTTCATAATATTTTCTAAAGAAATTTTTAATATTTTGAATTTTTAGTGGAGCAACATGGCTATCGAAAAACAGAGACCATACAAACCTCATTAGATGAAGAGTTTTATTTAGTTGGTAAAGTCCTTGGTTTTGAGCCAGCAGAGAAACATAGAAAGGTAATTTGTCAACATTTCAGATTTATCACTTACAGAAAAGCAGAAAAGCTTTGATAGGCAGCTTTGTTGACCCAGTGATCCATCAAACTTATGGAATGGTGAAGATGTTCATTACAGTGCTTATGTCTGGCAACACTGAATGACTTACATTTTTAGTTCATGCTTTTCAAAATTTGGTGATGAAAGCTGAATTGAAGCCTTCATTACTGGCCAGTAGTCATGCTGTTTATTATTGCTGGTATTATTATTGCTTTTGATTAGCACAACTTCCATGCTCCTTTAGCAAGCACAGTGCATTCTGGTTCAATATCTTTTGTTGACATGTGAGGGGGGGGGGGGGGGGGGAGGATATCTGTGAGTCCTTCCTAAATTATTTAGGCTCTCAGCGAGCACAACATTGAATCAAATCAAAAATACCTAGTCTACAATGTGATTACAATTGAAGCTCTCCTCACATACATAATCAAGCAGTTTATAGCTTATCATTTATAAATTATATAATGTGTTATGTTTATATGTATGATTTTTTTTTTGATTTAAAGAAAGAAACTTAAGGATTTTAATTTTTATTCCTAACCCTAACCCTAACTCAAATCTAGTGCAACTCCTACGTGCATTAAAGAAAAGATTAATAGTTTCGTCTTACCGCATGTCCTTAAGAAAAGCACTGATACTGTTCCTGTATCTAACAACCACAATACGACATCGACTTCTACAACATTGGTCTGGTCCAGCACCTAGCCGTGTTTGAGTCATCTCCCCCTTATCTCAAACTGTTTCTGACTTTATAGTCCTTAAGCTATGTCTGATTTATTCTCTAATTATTGTCTTGTCACCCAGACTCTGCTAGTACCACATTTTCCCTACATAAATCTAAAGATCCGCGATGCGTCCTGCCGGTATCACTGACCGTAGTATTTCGAGCCCTATCGTTTGCAAATTTATTGTTTCTCTCGAGTCTTCGTAGTGTTGATGTCAACTAATGTCTCTGTCTGGGTGTCTATTCATCACTGTTATAGTCTGCTCCAGGTCGGCACATGAGAGATCATACTATATTATTTGTATCAACAACAAAAACCAAACAGAATAATGACACAGCTGTGACAATTGACAAATTCATGTATGAATACAAGCTATTCGATAGCATTACTTCATTTTAATGTACATTAGCTTTAAAAACTGTGTATTCATCATAATTTAGTCACCACAAGGATAGTTGTTTACAAATTCAATTCTCTCACAAACTATGTTCCTTCCTCTCAACAAACACTCTTAATGTTAATCTTCTCATCTCCTCTTGATAATGGTATTCAGAAGTCAACCTAGATTTTTATTTGAATCAACTTAAAATTTAAAGAGAAATAAAACTGAATAGTATTTATTTAGAATCTTGTCATACTGATTATTTTGATAGTGACTCCATATTGTCTGTGTTTATATGCTTTTTTTCCCCCTAAGTTTTGAATTAATCATTTGTTTGTTAATGCAATTGTTGAATAACAAAAGAGGACAATTAGTTTTTTAACTTTTTACTTTTTTATTTGCTTTTATCAACAGGAGTGGAAATGCGTAGTGTTTGCACAGAAGCTGGAATGTTTGCTATCACGGCTTGATGGCTACAGAGAAAGATTTTCTGGAAGCAGTAAATAAAGTCATCAAAGCGTACGCCAAATCTAGTGCAACTCCTCGTTACATGACTTAAATGAAATCAATAGTAGACTTGATAGAAATGGCTACTAGAGAATCAGTACAGAGCTTGTGTTTACCCACTGATCTGATTTTTGTTTGTATTCATAATTTTTTATTTCAACTTATTAAATCATGGTATTTTTCTTATTAAATATGTTGTCAGTGTGGTTTTTACTTTTGTCAGTAATTTGTTACATCTGGATGTTCCTTTAAGATTATTTCATCCCAAACCTTCTGCAGGATAGCTGGAAATGAATATGGCCATTTCATCTAGTAGGGTAGCTAATAGAATCTGAACATGAATGAACTAGATCAGTGTGCTTGATACTCAGAGCATTAAAAAGCAATGCATGAACAGTACCCAGATGTGTCTTAATATCAATTGATAAAGACACTAGAAAGCATTATGAAAATAATTCTTCAAAAATCAAGTGTACAGAAATAATGTTTTGGGTAAATAGGTTGGCATGTCTTGAGCTTATTTAAACCATAAAAATATATTTTTTAAAATTTAGACAATAAGGTTTCAAACCAAATTATTTTCCTTCAAGTTTGTAAAATTAGGCTTCTAATTACTACTTGCAGTACACAACAATGGCTGCATTGCATTTATAAGTACTTGCTTAAATCAATAAGATTTCAGCATTTCTTGTGTAACAGTTAACAGTTAGTTGAAAATATAATAATGCTGAAAAACGTGCTGCAAACAGTAACAGAGGATCTAGATATGTAAATATTTATGCTAAATAAATTTTAACTTTGGGATGCTGTGGGTGAGAGGTCTTCCAAACTGAGGGGATCTAAGGGTTCAAATCTTGCTGATTTGATTCTTATGATGCCTGAGCCCTCCTGCCCGAAGCTTACTGGTTAAGGCGCCAGTTACTCGCCTTTGCCCCTTTTCCTGTTAGTGAGAACAGTTCCGCCGGACTTAATATCTGAGCCACACATAAAGGCCATGAGTTGGACTGGTTGTCAGAGGCTATTCGAGACGCATGCCATTTGGAAGCATTTTATAGGTAGTGGAATGCTTACATCCATTACCACAAACGGCAATGACAACCTTGCTGGCTACCCACCTAGGAGAAGGAAAACTCTGAATTCAAACCTCATTGCTTTGCAGCTATACCCAATCATGGAAAAGGCTTCAGGAGTCAACCCTGAGGAAAAATCAGGAGCTGGCGACCCTAAGGCAGTTTGCAGCACCCAGTGCTACACTCTGGCAGAACCTGCGACGCCGCTAACCCCAAACTGTATCAGCACTGCCGTTCCTTTGGATACATCAGCTGCGTGGAGAGGGGGAACTGATGTGTGGGCAACATCGTTCTGACCACAGCTAATGCCCAGGCATTCATCTCACCAAGATGATCCATAGGAGGCCATAGAATGAAGCCTGAGAGTCCAACCAAATCTATTGGGCACCAGACAGTAGTTGGGGAAAGTAACGCTGGTTGGTCATTGTGGTACTTTACCTTCTTACAGGGTCATTATCTATAAATAAAAGTTGCATTGTATAATACGATTTTTACAATAGAGTTGGGTGGCTAATATGATTTAACACAACTAAACTTAAATTATAATTCACCAAAGTGGACTAAACAAGAAGATTAAACATATTAAAACTCTTTTATTGTCTCCCCTACCTAATATTTATTTTCTCTAACATTGAACTGGTACTCTTATTTTCAACTTTCTAGGCCATTTTTAGTATGGTAATAAATAAAATTTACTGATGTTTCACAAAACCAATGTTTATGTAAACATCCAATTTATACATCTCATGACTTTGACACATACATTATATAACAAATAGCAGTATTAACCTGGATTTTAATAACCAAGTTGTAGGTGTTGTTTAATTTAATTTTTTTATTTGAAAAATATTTCATTACAATATAATTATTGTACAATGCTGTCAGAAAGCAAACTTCCCAGTCTACAACATAGTGCCGCCCCCCCCCCCCCCCCCCCCCCCGGGCAAAACAATTAGGCTTCAAGGAAGTAAGAAAACAAGACTTCATTAGGAATGGAAGAGCATTGCTCAAGTCTTGGTTGGGAAGAGAGCTCTTCTGACCATGTCAACAATCCCAAACATTCTGTTTCACAAATGGAATGGGGATTGTTAAGTGTGGTAAAGAGAAGGAAGATGGCAGGAGTTCTCTGTGTGCTTAGCGGTCTGCCAATCTCTAGCCCCTGTGTCTGGAGCTTCTGAAGCATTGGAAATAGTAGTGTGATACAGACACCAATTAGGATCTCTTCCAGACAGAACAATCATTTCAGTCAGGCTGGTGAGAGGAAGCTTTTGTTATTTTTTGCTGGCCTATAGTTTTACAAGCCTTCAGTTCAACTCTTCAGACAGTTTTGAAAAAAAGCTTCAATTAACTCAAAAACCTTAGACCATGTAAAATTTTATAAAAAGAAGAATTCCATTAAATCAAATCAGAGCTATGTATACAAATTCAGCCTGTAAGTAAAATTAAAACTAAACAAAAATGTAAAATAAAAAATTAATTAAGTGCAAATTTAATGAAACCTCTCTGGTTTTACACAAATACTTTTTAAAAAATCATGATAGAAACAAATGACTTATACATGTGACCAACACAAATCATCTCACAAAAATTACATTATTAATTCAATAGATTGTGCACACACAAAATGAAGAAGCAATAAAGTATAGCTCGGGAAGAATCAATTAAAATGCATTTCAGTATCCAATACTTTACAGTTTATATTTTTAATAATAACAAAAAGCTTTACGCAGTTTATAGTTTGTATGATTGTGAAATAGATTAATGAATGAACTTGGTTGTATATAAACTTTTTACATTGTCAATATCTATATGTTACAACATCTAATCACAGAAAAAATATACCAAGACCACATCATAACATCATTATCAGAAAGACAACTACAGTGGTATTTAACATTGAAATCATGTAAAAATTAAAAAAAAAAGGAAAACTCCAACCTTAATAGCTAATAATTAACCTTTGCATAATATACACACTATCCATATGGCTATTTACAACAACAAAAACAATCAAAGCTAGCTTTCCCAGTTCAGTGATAGGATTCCAACGTTAAGTAAATTACTATTTTAATATATATATAGATTTTTAAAAAAATAATTTTGCTACAAATTTTCAAACACCTTTTTTACTAACATAAAATATAAATTTTCAATGGTACAAAATACTAGACTGGTACAAAATTAAATAAAGTGAAAACAGAAACATTTTCCTAAAAGAGAAATATGATAATTAATGAAATGGTGGATACTTGAACATTCATCTGTCTAGTGGATACTTGAACATTCAACTGTCTGGTGGATACTTGAACATTCATCTGTCTAGTGGATACTTGAACATTCATCTATCTGGGGGATACTTGAACATTCAACTGTCTGGTGGATACCTGAACATTCAACTGTCTGATAGATACTTGAACAATCATCTGCCTAGTGGATACTTGAACATTCAACTGTCTGGTGGATACTTGAACATTCATCTGTCTAGTGGATACTTAAACATACATCTGTCTAGTGGATACTTGAACATTCATCTATCTGGTGGATACTTGAACATTCATCTGTCTAGTGGATACTTGAACATTCATCTATCTGGTGGATACTTGAACATTCATCTGTCTAGTGGACACTTAAACATTCATCTGTCTAGTGGATACTTGAACATTCAACTGTCTGATAGATACTTGAACATTCATCTATCTGGTGGATACTTGAACATTCATCTGTCTAGTGGATACTTGAACATTCAACTGTCTGATAGATACTTGAACATTCATCTATCTAGTGGATACTTGAACATTCATCTGTCTAGTGGATACTTGAACATTCAACTGTCTGGTGGATACTTGAACATTCATCTGTCTGGTGGATACTTGAACATTCATCTGTCTGGTGGATACTTGAACATTCATCAGTCAGGTGGATACTTGAACATTCATCTGTGTTATTGCTTTAAAAGTTAATAAATGAAAATTTTGCGCTGAAAAAAAAAAGATACAAATATGTAATTAATTACTAGCTATTTGAATTGCATATAAGTATTAAATACATCTTGACACTATCATAATGATAACCATTCAATATGCCCATTTCTTCCCAGATTCAACAAATTAGAATCTTTCAAAGATAAAAGAAAAAAATTAAAAGGTTTAGGCAGAAAACTGATTATATACTTAAGATTAAAAAAAAAGGACTCCTTATGACAAGGCAATTATTAGTTGTTGTATATAAACTTAGCAAGTTGCAAAATACCATAAAATCTGAAACTCAATAGTTTTTCTAGTTTTTGAGATCTAAACATGACAGTCATATGGTCATACTAGCAGACCACACAAAACTAATAGCAGCTCTTCCATTTTTGTAAGCCAGTAATAATAAGGCTTGTTTTTGAGTCCGAAGATTAGTGAGTAATGCAGTATTTCCCGTGGCTACACAGCCTCAGCTGTGACCTACACATTTTGCCACATCCAGGGCAAGCAAGTAAAATATGTCTATAAACAGCTTATATAAATATTTATTCACAAACCTTCTATTTACTCAACTCTCCTTGGCAACTTTGACTTTGTTAGGTCAAAATATGAAGGGGCCTTAAAAAAACAATTTACAACTCATGTTAAAATGACATTGCATAATTTTATACAAACACTTATATTAGAGCTATTGTTAACTTTACAAGTATATTATAGTTATTAGATCCTATCACAAACTTTTACCTGGTAATTTGGAGTACTCTTGGGAGTTCAGAGCAGACTGTGTGGCAGTTTCTGTCTTCTTCAAAACAAAAAAAAAACATTTGAACTGTCTTATCCTCACTAAATATTTGTTTACATATTGAAAAAAACAACAACAATCATTTTTAGCATACATTATACGATAAAGTAGATGTGAGCAGGTCAGGGTGGCGCTACTGAGTGAGGCCCTTTTTTTTGTTACTTGCTGCTGCTCAACATTTGTTCATTTTTCTAACAGTAGGCAGATGGTAGCTCTACTAGGTGGGCCCAATCTGTGCACCTCGGTCTGCAACCAAGGGGCCATAGTAGCCTAAGCAACCAGACAGCAAAATTAACCTAAGCTAAACTAAACTAGCTAACTAAAGATAAAATAACCAACTACAATTATAAAACAAACTTATATACACTTTATTTACAACCAACTTACAAAGCAATAAAAATATAAGTGAATACGAAAATAAACATAGAAATAAACAAAAACTACATATACACACTACTAAATACTTAATCAGCCGTACTGAACTGAACTTAACAAATCCACTAACCAAAACCCTCTGCCGCCTCTAGATCTATGTTACTAAATCTAATACTATTACTAACTAAACCGACCACCAAATAACCTAAATTATCCCAACACTAAACAGTAAACTACTAGCAGCAGTACAGCAGAACTACCGCATAACTGCGGCAGACAGTTAGACAGCAAGACAGCTAAACAGGAATTATAGCAGGTGGTCCCAGCTGAAATTACACTACACAAAAATTACTTTACACAGGCACCACTGTCAGCACTGACCACTGGTCGAGACAAAAGAGAGCTCAACGTGGTCCAGGAGCTAGCAAAAGCTGGTCAGCGCAAACGTATCGGAGAGCATGACGTCACTCTAATTATCTAAAACTAAACTGGACTACTGATTTCCCTAATTTGTACCTAGCCGTACACAACAATAAAATCTAGCAAATTACTGCAGACACGGACTACACAACATTATATACCAAATTAAACAGCATTAAAAAGAGAATCTTAAAATTTAAATCCACAAAAATACAAAAAGGAAGATAAAAAGTTATTTCTATTCTAAACTCATATGGGGGCTCTATACCGTTTACAGACCTGCACATAAACTGATATTAAAAAATAACAACTAATCCATCACTAATGCCAAAGACAAAAATAAGCAGAACTAACCAGGGACAAAAAATAGAAAATAACATCCATAGCTCTAAGGCTAGTTTTAAAAACTACTTTTCCTCTACGAGTAAAACACAAATAACAGAAAAAGACTAAAACTAGCAGAAAGTTATAAATAGCGGAAACTACAAAATACTCAGCACTGAACAATAAAAATTAAAAAGGACACTAAATTACAAACATCATAGCCCTGGCCTATATAAATAATATAAATTAAATAAAATTAGGTAAAAAATTAGATCTAGGAGCGCCAGCTCACATAGAGAAGAAAGGTTTGCTGATCAATTAACTTAGGAACTTAAAATGTCAAGCTTAAACTTGGTTCTGACATATAATGATACCTAGACATTGTTACGTATCTAGGTAACAATGCCTAGATACTATTTTTTTTTCTTGACCTGTAGGTTGTCTGCCCCCTTGTGTAATAAGTTTTTTTTTTCTTTTTTTTATTCGTCAAGCCACACAGACAGTGACCGGTCCTTGACCTGTGTGTGTACCTCTGGTTGAAAGGAGGGTGTTTTTTTTTTCTGTCTCTTTGAAGAGCGTTCTAGATCTGGGTGTTGATGACTTTCTATTCTAGAAGTTACGAGATATCGACGCGCGGTAGATTATATAAGACCGCCCGCGTAACGTTGACAGACAGACATACGGAGACAGCCGTGAGACAGAATAGCGGAGACATTGCGCGACCCGTGCGTGGTATACCACTTGATCGTGTAAGTTAATATTTTGTTTTCTTTTTTCCAAGGCCTTGCTTGCTTGTATTTGTAATTATATTTTCAAACTCTTGTATTGTAATATTTTTACATGCCATTTTTGTAAAAGGGTTTTGGTCAACACATCAATTCTGTATTGAGTAAATGTTTATTTTTCTTTCTTGTAATTTTATATTTGATTAAACATTAAGTTGATAGTTTACCTTCCGATTTCTTGTGTCATTTTTTTTTGTTATTCATTGTAAGTCTTTGATTAAATTCAGACTTAAGATAAGTGACACAACTGCTTTTCTATTGTCACGTTCCCCTAGGCAAGCCATTTTAAAAATTAGAATTCAATTCGTAATACGTGACAACATAGACTCCCAAATAGCTAAGACAGAATGACCAAAAGTGTCTGGCACAGAGATGCCATCACCATACAAACTTAACTAGAGGCCAGTCTGACTGTTTTCCTCTCAACGATTCTCTATGCTTTGAATCATGGACAGTGTATAGAAGGCATGCCATGAAGCTTAGCTTGATAGAGCATATGGACACCACACTATGAGAATAGGAGCACAAACTGCAAAGGATAAAAAAAAAAATCAGCCTTGAAAGAAGAAAAATAGAAATCCACACAGCTTTACATTTACCCAGTATGCAGCCAAACATTCCAAGCTCATCAGAAAGGCACAAAAAAATGGAATGTGCCACCTAGAGGACAGATGTGTCCTATGAATTATAATGAGCGAACTATACATTAAATATGATGTGAGCTGTTAATAGATGTTTTATTTAAGATGATTCAGACATAAAGATGATGCCTATTATAAGCTATCAATGCCTGATCTTTTGACTCAGGACTGGACACAACAGAATGAGACAACGTATGTACCGGAAACTCAAAATTGAAACCAGTGAAAACTGCCTATGTGGAGTGTCACCAGAGAATGTCCTTCAAAACTGTTCTCTTTACCATGAGGCGTGTACAAGACACAGACCCCAAAACACCCCCAATAGAAAGAAAACTACATGGAGAGATTGCTGATTAAAACCAGTGCACAGTTGATATAAAAATATTGGTTAAGTCATCTGAATGCTCCAGCATAAAAAAAAGAACAAGGAAGAAGAAGATGATTCAGATGACCCTATAAAAAAGCCAAGGAAGGTTTTGAAAGATTTTTTAGCCTTTAAAAAAAAAACAACTACTGATCAAAAAATTTTATATTAAGGTAGTAAAGTAAAACAAACAAGAAAAATGAGCCTTACCAGAGCTATGTAAAATGATGCCAAAAGATCAGAAAGTTTTACTGTGCTTATTATAAACTGAAAATCAAACAAACATTTTAAGATAATCTTAAATGTAGCAATTGACTTTATATAAGTATAGGTTGAAGTGACACTAGAGACATGGGACAGGTTTCATTCAGTAGGCTAGGCTCTTACCATTTTCAATTATTCTAAAAAATTTTTTTTGCCTTTTTCAAAACTCATCATGAATTGGACAGGTGAACATCAGGGCTCTGTTGAAGCACATTATAAAAGAAACTTATCTGAAATAGGGAGGCTTTGTGCTTGGTTGAAATGCACTTGTACCAGAACAAATAACAATTTTTAAAACCAATTAAAACAAAAATGTTTTTTTTTAGTACTTTTCATAAATATAATTTTTTTTTTTTTTAATTTTTAAACATAGTTGGGTTCTTTGGGTAGATTAATTCAAATTGTGGGAGATGTATTATTACTTTATGGTGTAGTAAATGACAGATTGATTAATTATTTTGTCATGAGTGTGCTAACAATTAAGGCAAATGAGAAGCAACCTCTTTTTTTTTTAAACTTAATTAAAAGAAAAAAAAACTTTCTGTAAATCAATTAAAATGACACCATTGGTCCCTCAAATTCAATCCTATTAAAACTGTAGAAGAGAGATGTTTCACAATTATTAAGTTATTGGAGCAGCTAATAGAACAATATAATCTCATAGACCCATACAAATGTTATTAGATCAAACACTTTTTGATAATTTGATAAAACACTTATTTTTTTTATAAGAAAAATTTTTTTTGTCCCATAATAAAAACTGTTGATAGAAAAAAATTAACAATATGGTTTTAATCCAATATCTGTAAACTCTAATAGTAGTACTAAAAAAAAATATTTGTCTAAATGTTCAATATTCTAAGACAACTTTGTAATTCCAACATTTCATTTCAAGTCCATTTCAATTCTTGGAATTCTATAAACAATGGGAGAATAATAATTGTAACGTAATTTTAATATATTTGTGTTTCATTTGAAGAGTTAAAAAAAAGTACTGAGAAACTTGAAACAAAAATGTACAAACTCAAAACATAGTGTGTAAATGTAAAGTAAGAACTATTTTTTTTAAACTCATACCTTTATTTCAGCAGAGCTGTTATACTTTCTATTTTCATCCTCTATAACTGTTTTGCACCTATCTTTAGGAAAATGTTTGATTCCAAAGTTGCCTTTTAACTTGCGAATTGTTTTCATTCTAACCTCATCTTCATTTATGGCTAATGCAGGCCAACTTACACTCAATAGAAGAGAGGATTCAGTGTTCTGCGATACAAAAAAAAAAAGTTATTTAGAAAAGTTCAAGGATACAAGAGTATGCAAATATCAAGAACCAGGATTCTTACACATTTAAAGTGCACAAGATTAGGTTTTGAGGAATATACATGGCAGCAGAATAGTGAAGTGCTTGATTTCCTGATGAAACTGACTAGATCTCACATTATGCCATAAAAGTGCTTTATTTTCAACTAGTCCTGCTACATCTGTAGATTCATTTATTTGCAATGCATATGTACTGCATATTTCTTATTTTCAAAGCAAGTAAAAAATTTTTTGATGGCTCATCAAATGGTATGATTTAATAATCGGTATAAGTAATTCCTCCCCCCCCCCCCCCCCCCCCCAATAAATGAAAACAACCTAACATAAACATAAAATTAAAATACATGATGCAAAATAGAGCCATGAGATTTATAACAAACAAATATTCACATTTGAGTAACACCATTGCTAAAGTCACTTAACTTAGAGATGCTTCTGAACTAAAGACTAAAAAGTAAAGTAGTAAAACATTAAACACTGAACAATAATTTGCAAATACAAAACACACCTAATAATATACTAAGAAAGACACAAAGACAAAGGCACATTTCTTTTTCCATATGCTAGGACAAATTTGTTCAAGTATTCCTTCCCCGTTATCATTAGAGCATTGAGCAGTTTGTCTGAATTAGCCAGGTTAATCATGCAAAATGAAAACCATGTAGTGGACTGTGCAGAGACCTAATAATGGGATATTCAAAATAAATGTCAGTTCCTATTAATCAAACATGAATACAAACTGAATTTAGTAAAGAGTTGCTTTGGTTGAGAATAGGAGATGTAAGACTAATAGCAGTTGTAGACTGAGTGATCTACAAAAATGAAGTTTCTCTGCTAGGCTGCCTAGTACCTAGTACATAAATTCTTTTTTCTTTGGCCTCATATTACAATGGTAAAATGGTTATAAGTTCTTCTTCCCCTCATTCTTTGACATATTAAATGGAGGTGCAATGGATGAGCAGTAAGCCCTTGGCTTTTGAGCCAGGTGTTTAGGGGTTCGAATCTTGGTAAAGGCTGCAATTTTTAATTTCAGGATCTTTGGGGACCTTTGATCCTGCCAACTCTAATGGATACCTGACATTAGTTGGATAAAGTAAAGGCGGTTGGTCATTGTGCTGGCCTCATGCCACCCTTGTTAACTGAGGGCCACAGAAAAAGATTAACTTTTCATCATCTGCCCAATAGACAGCAAGGTCTGAAAGGTGAACTTTACTTTTTTTTTTTTTACTATAATTAGAAATTAAAATATTACTTGTTGAAACAGTATTTCTATTTACTGGTAATCCAGTAGTTATAGTGCAACTCTGTAATACAATAGAAATATCATTGTGTTATTCTTGTAAGACACACAAAGGTTCGGCAAGTTCAAGTTCCTATAAAATGTTGTATATCTTGAGCTATGCAAGATAAGTATATTTGTTACACCTAAAGTATGCTAAATGAAATAACATTTAAAAATATTAAGAATATTAAGAAACAGTTTCCAGTGAACAAGAAATTAACTTTTCAAGCGAAATCATTTAAAATTTTTTCTCTGGATGCTTTAAATAACTAAGAACTTTTTTACAACTTCAAGACATTTGTACTGGTGACTGATAATTTCATCCCTGGTCAATTCATTCTTGGTCACTTCATCCCCATTTAAATATTTTTTTCTAGTTATTGTGTAACTGTGCTGTTTAGCCCTTGTTTATCTAATAAACAAATATGTTTATTTAGAACACTTTTTGATATTTTGACAGTTATTATAGTGTTCCCCTCCACTCTTCATAATTTTTGAGAAGTGAAATAATATATGTAAATAAGTAGATATATTGTAATGCAGGCTTTGTATTTAGTTCTATTGTTTCTGTTTGTTATAGGGATGCCAATATTATCCTGCACATTTTGTGTTAATGTAATGAACAAATGCCAAAGTGTGGTGGAAGTATCGGAAATCTCTTGAGAGATAGAAGTACAATTAAAATAATTATGATCATGCCGATCTAAGCTGATTACTTATCAAAAAGGCAAATGTGTGGTGAAAGTGATGAATATCTTTTGAAAGATGAAAACGATTAAAATACTTATGATCATGCTGCTGATAACTTTTCTCCTGACGGCCATCTTTTTTTATTTTAACTTTAATTGTCAATCATTCTTTCTTGAATATGAGCATGCAATTTCAAACCCAGATATAACATTTTATTTTTTCTAATTTCTAATAAATGCTGACAGCAAGAAATACGTAACACTGGCTAAGAAATTAAGAATGATGTACAGCAATATGAATCAATGGATTGTCTTCTGTACCAACTATCAATAGCCTATCTTTTATTTCAATTAACATGCAAAAACAATTTAGCTCTATAAACGTTAGCTCTAAATCTATAAATGATTTCAATTAACACGCAAAACAATCTTTACATTAGCTCTATATCTATAAATGTTACATTTTTATATTTTTAATGACATTATATTCTGTTCTTATTTAATGTGTCACACTTTTTGTCTTGTAAATGAAATAAAATGAAATACTGTTAATTTCAAACTTTTTACAATTATTATTTGATGGATAAGAGGATGAAATGACTAGCAGATGAAATAACCAGGGGATGAAATGAAAAGGAGATGAAATGACCAGGGGATGAAGTGACCAAAGATGAAGTGACCAAAGATGAATTGATTGGGATGAAGTGACTGTGAATGAAATGACCAGGAACTCTTTGTATCAGTCTTCTGCTGTTCTTAGTGATCCTTAGTACCTAAAGTTAATTATATTTATTTTCTAAATCTGTGTCATGCATAGTGTATGAAATATTTAGATATGTAAACAAAGAAATAATCTTCAGACTCACATCCATATTTGTGAATCAGCAGAAAGTGTCAAGGCTCCACATCCATAAAACAATGATTTGACTAATGACTGCATAAGTATAGAGTGGGGGTTAGCATGATGTTGTTATTGTTCAACCATTCCAGTAGATTCCCACCCCTTGTCAACCTGAAACAACTATGAAAAGAAGGTTTTCCATCTGTCATGATCTTTCCCAGGTGAAAAGAAAGGTCATGTTGTCTCTCACAACAGTTTTAATCTAGTCAACTAGACTCTCTGAAGTGTCTTTCAGAGTTGCACTAATATTATAGAAGAGCAATGTTAATTTCATTTCACAGTTCTTTAGTATGGGACAATCTTTCACAAATTAATCACAAGCTTAAGATTTGTTTTGTAATATTCTTACACTGTAAAACACTAAACCTATTTTTTTTTTGTGTGTAGATTTAAGATTTTGGTTGATAATTTTAACATTTAAAGCAATAAGCTTTTCTTTTATATATCTTATCTTCTTATCTTAAACTATACAGACCTTACTTCAAAAACGTTATAAATAGAGATTGTTAGAGGGAAGCACTGATCATGTTGATGAATGACACTTAAAGTATGTAAATAATGTTTGCATCAGTCAAACACGCCAGCAGACTTTTTAAAAATGATATTGAATTGCTCATGTTAATTAGTCACTTAATGACTTAAGAAAAATAAAGACTATTTCCTCCCATCCCAAACCTCATGGAGGATGGGAGAGTATGGTGGCAGATTTTAAACCCAGAGCCATCAGTCCAAGCAGGCATACAGTTAGCATAATTGTACTATGAAATTGGCTAACTTTGGCAGACTCATTCCGTGATTGAAAAAGATTAATTGAGAATTTAAAGAACTAGAAATCTTTTATTGTCATTGTCTCTCTGAGCATTCTATCAAGTTTTGTTTTTTAATAGTTAATCTACTGTTTAGTTTATGTACTTTTGTTGCAATGCTAAATGTCTTTTGTTCTTGAAGTCTCTAAACCTAGTGTTTCACTGACCTAGTTGTTGGCCTCACTGCTGTTTTTTTTAAGACTGTTCTAGTAATGGTATGTTTCCTTGAGTTGAGGAATCCAAATCAAAGGTGTTCATTTATTATCTGAAATAAAGGTTAAATAGCATTTCTATTTTTGTTCTTATTAAATTGGAAAAACATTGTGGTGGTTTTTTTTTAAACTCCTGACAAATGACATACAAAAAAAACACATCCATTTTGATCAAACAGGTCTTATGTCTGCTTGGTGGCACATGATCTATTATCTACTCAGGGATGTAAGACATCCTCCATCAGGCATTTATCCTATATGCTCTGTATATTGCTGAATTGTTCACTTGTAAGGTAATTTTTTATGTGCAGCATAGTGCGAAAAGGTGCAAATTTGTGTTGAAATAGGAAGAGAAAGAGGAAGAAACCGAAAAATGGAGTGATTTAATTGACATATTATTGCTTGTTAATCAAGATTTAAGTCTTCATAATCTATTATAGATGAATCTGTTGGTGTATGATTAAGAGTCTCATCTGCTCGTAACATAATTAATTTACTGACTCATTTTAGGATTATTCATTTTTAGATTAGAATCAATGCCCAAGCACTCATGCACTATCCATGTAACTTTTGCTTTTTACATTAGGTTACTAATAGTTTTATCTTTCTACATGGCTGTTTCTTTGGCTACAGATTCCTGATGGCCAAGAAACAACTTACTTGCAAATGTTCATATTCTTTGCCTCTGTATGCTGGGTAACCAGTGACAAGATCAAATGTAGAGTGCAGGGCATATGCTGGACTTATTTGGATTTGAACTTTTCTACTTTTGAAAAAGAAGAAACAATTGTACTCAAATCTAGTTTAAATTTGATATTTACTTAACACACTAAAATATTCAGACAAAAATTATTCATTCAATTTATTATCTTCATTATTGTCAAATAGTTAAGGTTATGTTTGTACAATTTTCTATTTCATGTCAACTGGAAACATTTTAAATTTGAAGTCTACTAGAAAACATTATATACTTTTTGTTACCATGGAGAAACTTTTTACTTGACATTTAATTGAGAACAATGATGAATGTGCTTTTTATCTAAAGACACATAAGTTAATAATGCTATTTGATTGAGAAATATCTAATGAAAGATAACTTAATAATGCAGCCAACTATTGATTTGTAGAGAAATTTTATACCACCAATAAATATTTTTTTAGAGCTGCACATTTCTTGGATTTCCAAACTAAGAAAGCATATTGTTAAGTAATTTACGTGCAGACCCTGGGACCCAGGAGTAATCCAAACCTAGTTATTTTATGCAGTGACCAAAACAATATGATTTTAATATTGATATGCAATGATATTCTACGCTTAGTTGTAAACAAACTACTCACTTTATCTGCCTGTCATATCCAACATTGCACATGGAAAAGGGTTTGAGATGAACCATAGTCGCTCTACGACTGAAGGAGGCCAACTTGAATATCCAACATTGCTACATACCCATCATCAGCTTGGCCCAACTTATGGTCCTGCCCTGGTCCTCATCAATCTTTCTGGATAGAAATAATCAAGTAATTAATAATGTGCATACAAAGATACTAATTTTCAATGAGTCATCAAAACTGTACTAATTTTCAAGTCAACATGCACCAATTAAATATTAATAATGACCAAAAAATGGACCCTAACCTTTAAAATAAATCTTTGTAACACAATCTTAAGGTTTATTTTTTTCCAAGTTATTTTGTTAGCTAAAATATTTATTATCAACTGAACACTCCTGGCATCTGACTTACAGGGAGACATTGACTAACAATAGATTGCTATCTATTCTGATGAAAATCTTACTAAAATGAAATTATGTTTCATAGTTTAATTAAGAAACTTATTTCTGGGTAGATTTTTGTTGGGTGTTTGATAACCAATTTATTTGTAACCATTGCAGTATCTTTACTTGGAAGACACATTGACCAAAAGTAGATACCAGAGGATAATAACTAACTAAAACTAGTTAAGAATCAAGAATTATACACACTTCAAGTCAAAAAAGAAATATATAACCCTGATATTGAAAAAAAAAAGAAACATAATTATAAACTGTTTTAACCCTATACCACATGTATCCCAAATGCTTCAATACCTATTAATTTTTTTCACACATAAATCTTTCCTTATGAAACGCTAACAAATAGAGTTAATGCCTCCTGAGGTTTTTAATTTAGAAATCTCTATCCCTACTAGTGCTAGGTGAGTTTTTATTAATATAAAAGTGGCAGACTTTGAAAAAAAAAAGGCAGTAGTCCATCAAATATTGAATCTAGCTAAAAATACCAAACATAAAATGATAAAGCTGAAATACTTATAAACTTGAGCCAGTGACCAAACAGCAACTGCACAGTAAATAGAATCCTGAACATGAGCTATTCTATTTGTATTCTTGTCAGATCCAATAGAAGGAAAAAGACCATTGATAGGACTCTGGTATCGCAAGGTTTGATGTTTTACTGGAGATACAATAAAATTCAAATTAGGAACATTTGTAATCAATACATACATTTTTGAGATAAAATATATTAAATCATCAAATTCTGAATTACAATAAATTAACAAAAAGTGTTAAAAAACAATGGGTGAACTGTTACCATGATTGTCCAGAGTTTCATACCCTGCCATCCTAAAGGAGATTTGGGGTAAGATGTAATAATAATGAAGGAATGCCCAAATGTTGTTTTTTTTTATTGAAAATCATTTTTTGTTCTGCTTGAACTATAATATAACATGGGCATTTTTTTTATTGTCTTGAGCTTTGCTAATACCAGCAAGTGTTCATTTTGATTTTCTTTATTACAGTAGCTTTCTTGTATACACAACTTTTGATGTTTTCTTAGTTTTTCCTTTCCACTTTGATGTTTGTGCTCTGGTTGTTGACTGAATCAATAATGTCCCAATATAGTCCAATTAACCTAAATTGACTGTACTAGTGATATTGATAACTACTAAATTTAATATTAGAGTAATAGAAAAGTACCAGACATAACGTATGGGTTAGTAGCACTTTTTCATAGCAAAATTCTAGGGGCACAGACAGAAAGACAAGTTAAAAAGTGATTTTGCTAAGAAAAAAAGTCAAGTTTATAACATATGTATATTTTTAAAAATGCTATTTTCTCATTGGGCTAGAGCAAACTTTTATTACTAGATTACAGTGATGTTTTGTTAGTGAGTTATGGAGATGTTTTTTTTAATGATTAACGCAATGTTATTGTATGAAGGTTTTGTAAATAAAGAACTTACAGAGCATATAAAAACCATTAAGTTTTATGTTCAGCATATGAGGTTCTTTTTCTTATGTAACTAAATCTCCAATTCATGCATCTGGATATTGTGTCTTCATTTTGTTCCTTTGTTTACTATAAACAACTGTCAATGAATCACTGGTTCAACAATCTGTACAAAAGAATGTCTAATGAAAGGTAATGGCATTTCAATATTCAAGATCATGTCTTAAAACCCTGAAATGTGACTATTAGTTAAAGTAAATACAAATGATATCTATCTTATTCATGGTTGTGTAAACAATAAAATATTTGAAAAAAGAGCTGCATTTATCTTTTTCTCTATTTTTTTAATGAATTTTCTAAACTCATGAATGTTGGTAAGGTTCACAGTTTAATCCCCTACCATTAAAATAAGATAATTAACTTTGAACTTATTAAAAAACATTTTATCAAAAACAAAATTTCTAAGGAAAAAAAAGTAAATGTTTCCAAATTAAATAATTAATTTCTCCATCTCAGTGGTGCTTAAAGTCACTATGTCAAATTTTTTGATGGTATACAAACATAAGAATTCATTTATTTTTACAAACTTCACATGTTGCAACTTAAACATCCAGACAACAAAAGAAAATGAAATATATGATATACGCTATCAAGTGTTATAAAGTCCACTGTTCATCTTGACCGAGTTATTTAGTGTTTTTATACAACAGCTGAACCCAGGGACAATTAAACTTGATGAGAAACCAATGTAGTTTCTAAAGAACTAGATTTAATAGAAAGCTGTAACATATATTTGTGAACTCATTTTTCCTAAACTAAATGTTGTGCTCAGAGGACAGAGATTTTCATCTATTGATGATGTCATCATCATGTTTGTAAATAATATTTTTTTTAAGCAGAAAGATGATTAATTTTACACTATTATGTTAACAGTATTCATAAAATTGATCACAAACAAAATAATTATTAATGAATGAAATTATTTGTTTAAATTACATATGCTTTAACATGAGTGGGACTCAATGCTGTTAATACTTGTTATATTTGAGTTACATTCCTTTGTCATTGTTAGTTAAGTGTCCTTTGTTGTGAACAAGCAGTATGATGTATAAATTAAATATGTATGGCCCCACCCTTTGTGATAACTGTCAGAACAATTAATCCAATAACTATTTATTGAGTTGAACTTTGAGAAAATGAGAATTTCAAAGTGTAAGTAATACATAGTAAAGAGAAAGTAAAGTTAAATTCCTCTTTTAAACCATACAGTCTGTAGGGCAGATGATGTTAAGATCATCTGTTTCTTTGGCCAATGGTTAACAAGCAGGGTGTCATGTGGCCAGCACAACAACCAACCGCCTTTACTTTCCCCAACTTAAGTCAGATGCCCATTAGAGTAGGGGCGCCCTAAAAATCGCCAAGCTCAAAATCCCACCCAGTTTTCACTGAGATTCAAACCCAGGACCTCAGGTTTGGAAGCCATGCACTTAACCACTCAGCCACCACACCCCCCAAAGTAATGCATAGTGACATGAAATAATTTAAAGTTGAACAATTATCTCAAGTGTTTGATTACAAAATTAGACAAAAAGTAAAGTCTGCTATTCAAACTAGTCAAAACAAATGCAGTAGGTGGGGAACAAAGTGGCAGCTACTTCATTTTACCACTATTTGTAGATCTACACACTATAATCTATAATCTATCTATAATCTCAACTGCATTTCTAATTGCACATCAAATTATGTCTGTAGACATCTAGAGCATTTTTCACCACATACCACGGTAATTTTAAATTTATTAGCCCCACCTTGGACCATGCAAGGATAAATATCTACATCATGCATGTCTCATGATGATTTGATTGTAGACCTAGGGGCCTACTATCAAATTTAACGAGTAACAACATGATCTGCTATGGTTATAGATCTAGATCTATATTTATCTATATTCTAGCTCTAGAAAAGTAGAATCTAGATTCTAGAGATCAAGCGAGAGTTGAGATGCCAAAACATGGTAATGACCTGGTTTATTATTGATTATATTATAATTATTGTGAACTGTTATCTCGAACTTCGCCGAGTGCAAAAGCAACGAAGCTGCATCAGTCGAGAGAAAGAAAAGGAAAGCTACCCTGTGTCAAACTCTGCCACTTCAGAATATAAGGATTGATTTTGATCAGTCACACCAAATTCTGCCCCGTCTCAAAACGAAATCAAAGCCAGTGACTCACCTGTATCCTGACTCATTGTCTTCCGACACATGAGGAGCCATATCTTGATCTAGAATCTAGTTATAACTTAAAATGCACATGATTTGTTGGAGACAAGGGGGAAAAAGTTTGACCTAGAACTAGATCTATGTCTAGTCTAGATCTACTTTTAGTGAAAGCAGACGTGTACCTACATCTAAATCTAGATACTTAATATAGAGCAGCTCATTTGAGTACATTTTGCTTTTTTTTTATTTATTGATCCAATCAAATGGAAATTCAGTTTGACTACAATTGGCAACCTCAGCGTAACTACATTACAAAAACAAATTGGGTGAAAATTTTGAACAACATTCACTCACGAAACACATAAACAACCAGCGCTTTATGAGTTTGACTTCTATGTACTTTAAAATAAGTAGGGCTAATTATATCAATTACGTTTGTTTCAATTAGGATTCCAGCAAGTAATAGTGTCTTTCAAGTCATGTTTGTACAATTTCTTAACAGAATTAAACGACTTAAAAAATGTTTCAAATGAATAAAGAAATGTTTTATGAGTTCTATTTCCCAGTATACACATTTACACTTCTAGGTGTAAAACTATTAAACATTGCTACAAACTAGTATCTGATTCGACGTTCATTATTTTAACAGTAATTAAATCTAACATTAATCTAATAACATTTTTCTGGAATTCTTAGAAGAAATGTCAGTAACTAGTGCTTTTGTCTGTTTCTCACCAAGTGAAGCCAACCTGCTCTTTGTCATACAAATTTGTAAATAACTTTTGTACAATCGAAATTTCAGAAATTTCAATCGAAAAAGTGAGACAAAGTCAGAGAAAAAGGTTTCGGAAACTAGATGATATAATGTAGCTATCATAAAAAAAAAATGAACAACCTAATCTCTTATTAACACAAGACTTGATATGTCTTTATGAAGGGCTTCTTAGATGAATTTGCATCTCTGGCTATATCATCTGGATGAGACTAGAAGCATGTTGACATCATTCAACTCTTTGCGTTTGCTATTGAAATGAACCTGGGCTTTTAACGACGAAAACGTTTTGACATTTTTGATGCCCATGAAATCTGTCGCGTAATTCAGAAACAATGACATCAATAGTTCGTTTAGATACGTTGATGTTGAGAGTCTTCTCTCGAATCTTAGAATTTTTTCTTCTTGTAATTAGTGATAGGCTCATCAAATTGTCTTTTAACCTTCTGCAATTGCGTAGTGCAAAAAAAAATTATTAACAACCCAGCTACTTCAGCAGCCTCTTTTTTATTTTTACACTCTAAAAGTCATTTTTTAATAATTTACTTCAGTCAAGAGCCTCTTGAGTTGACTATCTGATGCATGTATTCCTCGCTGCTCGCTATCCAACATTTTTGACACAACATTGATTGCTCTTACAATATTGTACTAGACAATAGGCAGAACAATATTATAGAATGTTTCTTGTTGTCCTCAAAGTGCTGCAGCTCGTTAATTACAGTTCTTTATTTATCAAACACAGCTGAAAATCAGTTAAGATCTTTGAACTATTTGATGTGTGAGTGCTTTTTAAAATTTTATTTCAAATACAGGAAAAAAAAATTGAGCTTAAAGAAAATTGAATTATAAGCGAAGAGGGGCGCGTTGGCTAAGTGGTTAAGCGCTTGGCTTTCTGGGGTCCTGGGTGTCACGTCACGTGTGTCCATTAACGCACGACGTGTCCAAATAATGTCAACATTGGCAAGAGTGCAATGGGTCAGAAATAAGGGAAGTAATTATAAAGAAATTTCTTAATGCGCCACGACAAAAGGGGCGCAGACAACTGTTTCGATGTCAGGTAACTCCAGCTTCCCATGGCCTCAATGTTGCATGCCGGTGAAAATGTCTGTTTTGGTAGCATTTATGCGAAAAACGGGTAGTGAACCTCGCCTCTCTGTTGTAATAGGCCTACTTATCCATACGTGCCCCTTCTCTTCATTTGTGGGGGGGGGGAGGGAGGAGGAGGAAGCGGGACAACAATCCAAGGTCCCTGGGATTTCGAATGTGTATCTGAATCTCATGGAGCTCACGGTTAGCTAAACTCTTTTATTTAAAATAAACCCATTCTTTTTAAGTTAATTACCATACAAAGAGAAACTTAAGGCCTTTATTTGTTACAGTGATTGATATTAATGTATGTATAGTGAATATATTCGGATGAATTAATAAAGAGACCAACAACAGCGTTCTAAGACCAGTAGATGGCATGTCAAATCACATACGAATTAACATGGGTTTGGTGGAGGTGTCACATGATCTCAAGTTGGCCCCGCTACAAGAAGTCCTTCATAAATCACAGACTTTATTATCTTAAACAGTGTAGCGATGAGTATTAGATTATTTTACAAACGAATCAATCGTTCTATCAGCATTTCTGCTTTACATCGCCATTCAAAGAAGTAGACTCCACAACACACAGATATCAGTCTTGTTATTAATCGCTCACATTTTATAATTAATTATTACGTTTAACTGTAGTATTTCTTGTTTGTTACATTGTTTTTCGCACGCCCATATAACCGTTAGATTATGGATAAATATTTGAAGCGTAAGCTGACATTTGAAGAAGAGCAAGAGTGTAATGGAAATAGTGACAGTGAGATGAGACACGATAAAGTAAGAGAGGCCATACAGCGTAGGGCAAAATGACGTAAATATGCATCTGAATACTTTCACGTTGGATTTCTACCGTACAAAGGCAACAGCCGCAATGTGTCATATGTCTCGGTGCGTTATCGAACGAAAGTTTGATATATCAGTAGCTTTAGAAATATACTGTTTGGCCATTCTAAGACTAAGACTAGTGTAATCAGGTCGCCTGCTGTGCAGCGCCCCGGAAGTGGTCGGGGTCTTCTAACACCGTAAGGCTTGTAAGAGTCCCTGAAATGACAAGACCTCTGGCTTAGCGTGTTCTATCCGGCTTAACCTAGATCAGTGGTTCCCAAACTTATTTGTCTCGTAGACCCCTTGCCATGTTTTCTGGTTTTCGGTAGACCCCCTGCTTAACTCATACTGCAATTCACCAACATTTTTTATAAGTAATTTCTAACAGTTGTAAGTCGAAGGGTAAATACGTAATTTAAAGCTAGTTAGTATATCTTTTATATTGATAAAATTCAAATTAAAATAAACCAAAATAACAATTGATATGTAATACTGGAACCACCAAGCATGTTGGAAACGTGTGTTATTGTTTGTCGCAGGTTCATCATCCGTTGCTACGGATATTATGTTTCATAAAGGACTTTGTTGTACTATGAATTAGTCCTTCAAACATTAAATATTAATTAATTAATTAATTAATTGGTCTTTAAGTATCACAGTAAAAGTTTTCGTAAGGAGCAGTTTTTCGTGTATTTCATATTTCAAGTCTGGCTCAAATATTGGGTTCGCGGAACTATTTTCACAATCAGTAGAAGGGGCGAAGGTGAGAAACTGTCGTCTAAATCAGTAAGCGTTGTGCGGGATGGTCTCATTAGTCTGGGCTTGCAACCCACCTAGCAGAAGGTAAACTGAATTCAAACTTCTGCTGCCTTGTAGATATAGGCTTACCCAAACATGGGAAATGTTTCGTCAAGCCGGTGACCTTTTGGCAGTTTGCTGCACACAGCGCTACATCCTGCCAGAGCCTGCGAGGCCGCTAATCCCAAACTGTTTATCTCATTTGCAAAGAATTACATTTTAGGCTTTTAATGTTATAACTCACATCACTAATGTGCCCTTAAACTGTATTGTTGCTTAAATAAATTCATTTAATACTATCAAATTTAGGTTTGTGTTAAGACAAGTTTTTAAAACTACTTTAACAGTAGGTAAAATCAGTGTTTTATCTTTAATGTTTTCGCTATTAGGCTATAAGTAATCTTGTAAGACGCTCACAAACCGTCGTCTTCTCTCTCTGTCTCATGTTGAAGAGAAATGTTGTGAGTCTATTTTGAACTTTTTCTTTGAGAATCTTTTTTTTTTTCAAACCTTTATCTTTTTATCAGGGTGACATCATCTCAAATGATCCTCCAACGTAATTGGTTTCATATCATCATAAAAAGCCACTTAGGCAACCTCTTGTTTGATAAAGAAGGAATGAATCCCAATTAAAAATAGTCAACGCTGTACAATCTACATTTCTTTTTGAACATTCGGGCGTGTCAATCTTCGTGGTTTTGATTCCGTGGACTGTGGTAATTACGTTTCCAATAAGTTAAACAATCAGTTGTCAACTATTTTAAGTTTCGGAAATTTTCTCTCCAGCCTTGTGTCCTTGACATCAAATGTGACAGTCAACTTTCATCGGCTTTGTGGCCAGTCTTCTTAGCCACTCAAGTGGAACCCTGCTCTTAGAATGTGTGTATTGACCCGACGTTTTAGATTTGCAAAGAAAGTGTGTCTCTAAGGTGGAAAACATTTAACGACAATATGAAACAAAACTTTTTAGAAAAGACAGGTGTCTAGGTTTATCTTGGTTCAGGCCGCAAGGAAAAGATTTCTAGGTTCATAAGTCGGAGATTATGGGAATTTTTATAACAACAAGAAAATACGAGCGGCGATATTATGTGCTACCGAGCAATTCACGATAAGAGCCATTTTCCGGCGAATGGGTTAAAGTGTTTGCTGGCAGTTGTGGGGAAAATGTGGCTTGAAATAAGAATGCAGTTAAAACAATGACAAGGCGAGTTTGAAAAAAAGGGAGGGGGGGGGGGGAAGGTATCGCTTTAAAATTTACGAATATAGCATAGCAAATCCGCTCTTGGTATTTGTTCGCGGTATATGTCAGGATTCCGTGTAAATATTTTGGCTCACAATGACCCCCCGACCACACTGCTTTGCTGCTAACAGCTAAACAAGAGACCTTGGAGAGGGCGTAATTTTACTGAGGCCATATGTTGCATGAGGAAGACAAAAGGATAATGTTTAATTAGTTATGAATGAATGAGGGGCAGAAAGATTCCACTGAACACTTAATACGACGACTGTTCGAAGTGAAGAATGATCTGTAAATAATGTGACAAGAGATTGCAACACACATTCATATCATTTATAGTACACGTGCGAGTCGTGCGTATCTCAGTAATACTATCCCTTAATTAACATGGACCCGTATTACGTCGCCTGTTGGTCAAGCCTCAACATTGCTAGCTGAGCGATATTTCCACTCGGCTCTCTGAACCAGCACCTAGCAGTTCTTGCAAACGGAACAGCTACGAGCCGAGGCGTGCAGTTAGGCCTTAACAACGAAGTTCAGCACCAAGCCCCAAAGACGGGAAAAAGAAGGACGTCATCAAACACACAGCAACCAAGAGGGGTCACCACATTTAATGCAGACACACACACATACACAAGAATTCGTGCTCACAGAATACAGCCGACAAAATGTAGAACTTAGCCGACATGAGGAGCCTTCACTGGCGAAGACCTGCTCCAGTAAGTTCAGTCATCATAAAGATTTATATGGCTCCCAAGCTGAAAAAAGAAGATTGGGCATCAGAAATAGACCTTTTTATCTCTTGCACTTGAAATGAGATTGTAACATTTTAACTTTGAGTGTGTCCATGAAATCTGTCATTAATTAATAATTTAAATGCATATGTATTTATCACATCAAATCATCATTAGATTTAATTCCATTTTAATTCTGTGTGGCTCTTACTTTAACAAGCTATGCACAAGTTATGTCGTCGTGTTAAAATTGTGTAACTTAAGGTCACTATGATCCCGCGGTGGTATGTGTGTTGTTCACGACTGACAAAGAGAATTGCCAACTCGATATCGGACTTTTTTTTGTTTTCACTTGCAAAAACATTTTTCGGTCTTAGCTTAGGTTACTACAATCGAGTTGTTCCATTGCAAGTCAAAAAGGCTAGGTCAGTGATCAATGCTGGGGGTGAAAAAAAAAAGTGGGTTCCAGAGAGAGAGAAGAAAGGAAAGAGAATAATAGCGATCCGTTCCGATTCAGTGTAACAGATACTGGTATTGACTGCCAAAAAAAAAATTGGTGGATGGTTGAAATGCGTGCAGATTATGAGAAGTTTTTAAAAGGAGAGAATGTTCCGGCATAACTAGACAGTCACAGGTCGGTGTGTAATACTAGTTAAAAGATATTTACACTAATTAATTATTGCATAGGCTAACCAGCTATAAGCCTGCCCCCTGTAGAATGAAAGTTTTTCAATGATATGTTTTTTGGAAAGTAATATTGTCTCCTAAATTACGTGGCATTGTTATGTCCTAGTTGGGTTAGAGAGTATGTTAGCTGAGGTAGATTATACTGTGCATTTTTTTTTAGCGACGGTTAAAGGAGTGACAGTGACGTAGTCAGACAGATGAATAACGCAGGAGAATAGGCGAACAAGGAAGAACGGTGTGGCGATAGCTTAGAAGATGGTTGATTAGAATTAGAGATATTTTAAATAACGACGGATAAGTAGACAAAAACAGGCATCCCAAGTGTTAATGAATGCATCATTTATAGTAGTAGAAAGTCTTGAGTACGTTCATGTTATTAGTTGTAATGTTCTTTTGGCTAATGTAGAATAGTTGATGAAATAGTAGTGGATTTGCATAACACCCAAGATACTAGCCAGAACAGCATGTGTGGATTCGGAGGAGTCTCTATCTAAACACTGGGAAAACACTATGTAGAATTGATTTACCTTGTGTTTAATGTTTTCAAATTCAATTCAATACTTAAACGATCCAGCGATAAACAAAAAAATAAATGACTTGTACGAATAGAATAGCGACTTACATTTAAGTATTATCCTTGAATAAATAAAACACAATAAAGACAATGATGATAATAATCCACCATAGCTGGGCCTGCCTTAGATAAGTAGGGTGTCTAGGCGATGTGATTTGGTAGCCCCAGATAAAATATAGAAATAAAAAAGAAACGGCGAAAAACTAAAATTACGCAATTTTATATATATATATATATAT
Organism: Biomphalaria pfeifferi; assembly: GCA_030265305.1. Taxonomy (NCBI): domain Eukaryota; kingdom Metazoa; phylum Mollusca; class Gastropoda; family Planorbidae; genus Biomphalaria; species Biomphalaria pfeifferi. The sequence goes on along the minus strand of JASAOG010000226.1, from coordinate 115,943 downwards.
ATATATATATATAGATAGATAGATAGATAACACTTTTTCAAGCTGTAAGGAAAGTCGTCCTGAATCTTGGAAAATCGATCTTAGAAAAGTTGTGTTCAATATTTAAAAATAATGTAAACTCATCTTTCCTGATTTTTATTAGAATGGGCTACTAATCACAGAACTATATACCTAGGCGAATCTATAACATAAAGCCATTTCCTTTTAATTTCCATGGAGAAGACAACACAGGCCATTACAACAATCCTCAATCTAGATTATAAATTTTTCAAGCCTGTTGTTTTAAATCATTTTTTTTTATATAGTTAGGGTTAGAGTTTAGGGTTAGGGGTTAGGGTTAGGGTTTAGGGTTAGGGTTTAGGGTTAGGGTTAGAGTTAGGGTCTGCAGGGCACTTGGTTTGTTACAGGACGATGTCAACTGGGACGAGACTCTCCAGGAAGCTGCTCTGTCTCGCTCACCTCAAAAGATCCGTGAACTGTTCGCTGTAATGCTGGTCTTCTGCCAAATGGAGAACCCCTTAAATCTCTGGGAAAAACATAGAGACAGCATGGCAGAAGATGTTAGGAGACAGACTGAAAGAGATCATGGAGGAACAGAAGTCCAACAGTGGTTGCCTATGATCTACAACAAGTGTCTTCAGTTGCTTGAGAACTACGTCATTGCTATCGGAGGTCTCTCTGTCGATCATTACGGGCTGCCTTCACCTTCGAGAGAACTGGCAGAGGTTACGTCGAATCCCGAGTACTTGAGGGAAACCTCTTACGACACCTCGGAGTTGGCCAATGTAGTCTCAAACAACGAGCCTTTGCTGAATGGTGACCAAAAGAGAGTTTACGAGCAAGTCATGAGGAGCGTTGTCTCGGGCACTGGCACGGTGTTTTTTCTTGATGCTCCAGGAGGAACTGGCAAGACATTCCTCATAAACCTTCTGCTTGCGAAAGTCCGAGCGGAAGGTGACATTGCTGTAGCTGTGGCTTCTTCTGGCATTGCAGCAACTCTTCTTCAGGGTGGGAGAACTGCTCATTCAGCTTTCAAGCTACCTCTCAACCTCAGCCACACCACTGATTCGCCCTCCACGTGCAACATATCAAAGCAGAGCAACATGGCTGAAGTGCTAAGACAGTGCAAGCTGATTGTCTGGGATGAGTCCACCATGGCACACAGAGGGGGTGTCGAGGCTTTGGACAGGACTCTCCAAGACATCCGAAACACCACCACACGTATGGCAGGCTTGACTGTTGCTGGCTGGAGACTTTCGGCAAACCCTACCAGTCGTGTCCAGAGGAACACGCGCCGACGAAGTGAAAGCTTGTCTGAAGTTTTCGTACCTGTGGCGTCAAATCACTGTCGTCACTTTAAGAATAAACATGAGGGTTCATCTGAATGGCGACACAAGAGCCGGAGAGTTCTCTGATCTTCTGATGAGTATTGGTGATGGCAGCTTCAGTCAAGAAAATTCTAAAATAGCAATTCCCTCAAATCTCTGTCTCCTGGTGAAGACCTTGCAAAACCTTCGTTACAATGTTTATCCCAATCTAAGAACTCTCCAGCATATAGACGTGTCATGGTTGAGGGAGAGAGCTATCCTAACACCACGAAACGACATGACCACGGCCATAAACCACGTTTTACTCCAAGAACTCCCCTCACAATCTAAAACATACCAGTCTGTGGATTCAGTTGTGGAAATGGAAGACGCGGTGCACTATCCGGTAGAGTTTCTCAACTCTCTGAATCCTCCAGGCACTCCTGAGCATCGTCTCATTTTGAAGGTTGGGGCACCGATAATGTTGCTGAGGAACTTGCAGCCACCTAAACTGTGCAACGGCACCAGACTTCAAGTCACGTCTCTGCAGAAGAACCTCATTGAGGCAACTATTTTCACTGGCAGTGGCTCAGGAGAGACAGTTTTGATTCCTCGAATCCCCGTCATCCCCTCTGACCTCCCATTTCAATTCAAACGCCTCCAATTCCCAGTAAGACTCTGCTTCGCCATGACAATCAACAAGTCTCAGGGACAGACACTACAAAAGGTTGGCATTGACTTGAGACAGGACTGCTTCTCACATGGGCAACTGTACGTCGCATGCTCAAGAGTAAGCTCGGCGCAGGGATTGGTCATACTGCAGCCGGAGGGCCGAACTGACAACGTGGTGTACAAAGAGATCCTCAACAAATAACTGTGTATTGGTACATGTATGTTTCTTCTCTATTTCAAAAGGTTTACTTTTCTTCTTAGTAATGAAATATTTAAGGCAGTACATATAACACATTATTTTTACTTATCGGACTAACATTGCAAAAAGCCACACAAAAACTGCGTTGTTCCGGTTATTCCAAAAATACATGCGCTACATTCCCTGCGGTAACACTCCTGGCACAAATGAGAATGTTTTGTTGTTACATGTAGGCCTATTAATTAAAGCAAATTTGAAATGTTAATGCAATAATCCTCCCGCTGCAAAGCGAGGGTATTTTGCTAGTCTCACAATAAAACTGAAACTGCTACACAAATAAATACATTGATAGTCCTGATATTACTTTTAGTAGTAGAAGATTGTATAGAATCAAAATAACTTGATTCAATTAGATCAGGGGTGGGCAAATTACAGACCGTGGGCCACATGCGGTCCGCCAAAATGTTTTATGTGGCCCACGGAAACCTACAGAATTCAGGTGAGCCCACAGATTAAACATATAACAATGCAAATATATTAAAAATAAATAATTTTAAATATCTTCTTATTAATTATATTTAAATACCTTCTTATCTATTATATTTAAATATCTTCTTATCAATTATATTTAAATGTCTTCTTATCAATTATATTTAAATATCTTCTTATCAATTATATTTAAATATCTTCTTATCAATTATGATGAAGAAGCTAAATAAACATTGTCTCTTCATGTTATTCTAAAAAGTTTAAAGCAAATGAAGATTATGCTTATTGGTAATATTTGGAAACTATGAAGAACTGTGTTGAAAGTGTTGGGTTGGCTTGGAACAAGATTTCAAGTGATGGAGCCCATACTTTGACTGAGAAAAAGTTTTTTTTTTAAATAAAGAACAATATCCCTACGTTAAATTCTACATGGAGAGTTTGCATTGAATATCAGACTGTAAAGAACTTAGGTTATTCACAGCCCCCAAATGTAAAGGGCTTGGGGATAGTTCTCTACTATAGATAAATGGCTCGATGTACTAAGGGTATGATTCTATGAAGGGCGTAAATTAATGCCCCAACTGTAGATCTTTACAAGTGTATAAGTATTATAACGTACACTCAACAAAGGAGGTATAGAATCAATATTTATTTACAGCAAACAATGTGTTACACATATAATATGGAATACATAATCCTCACTAGTAAGAGTATCTAAATGTGCCCAAATTAAATACTACAGGGCGCCTAGACTAGATGCAATAATAGCTTACATAAGGGTATCATGAAACAACAGAGCGTTACCCCAAATATTCAGTACACATATAGCAAGAATGATAATATAACCTCCTTACACTAGGCATAATAACTGATAAACAATCACAAGCACCTACTCAGACCAGGTCAGCTCACACAGGAAACTTATTAACCCCCCTTGAAAGCTCCATGCTAAAACTTCAACATGGCGGACGTTGTCGACCGTTAAATAAGTACGTACATCGGTTTCGGTTAGCGCAGGGAAGCCGCGTACCAAGTTTCGTGAAGATGGCTCCATAAATACGAACGTTCAACATGGCGGACGTTGTCGACCTTTACGACCGTTACGCGTACGATTGGGAAACGAAACCTGCTGCACTTTTGTAAGTAAGCTGTAGGGAATGCGCCTGCCAAATTTCACCCTTGTACCTACACGGGAAGTTGCAGAATTAGTGATGAGTCAGTGAGTCAGGGCTTTGCCTTTTATTAATATAGATTCCAATAAGTTGTTAAGTTAAATAAGCTGTGCCTTTTATACATTGATTTGATTGATTACACGGTACACATATACATAAAAATGAGTCAAAGTGGCATTCATTTTTTTTTAAAAATTATAACTGGTCTATGCTAAATTACTGAATTCATAGTAAGAGATAACTATTAATGTATTTGAAAAATAATGGTAAAGGGAAGTGACTGCAACAGGTCATTGTGCTGGCCTCAATACACCTTGAAAGGTACAGTAATTACTTCAATGAGCAAAAAGAATTTTAATCAGCGATGAAATTACCAAAAAAGCTATGACAGGAAATGCTATTAAGATCTAGTCAGTAATTACCCTCTACAAACTCTTAGTCAAATAATCTAAGTGACTTCAATATTCAATCATTATCAAAAAGAAACCATTCCAAAAACAAAGTGAATGATAGATAAAAAATGGGAGAAAATTTTTGATGTAGAGCAAAATGTAAAATATATTCAAGTTAAAGTAAATTTCCCTTTTCAGACAGATGACTTTTAAATCATCTGTTTCTGTGTCTTATGGTCATTTTGAGGGTGTCAGGTGGCCAGCACAATATTCAATTATTATAAAAAAGAAACCATTCCAAAGACAAAGTGAATGATAGATAAAAAAAAATGGGAGAAAATTTTTGATGTAGAGCACAATGTTAAAAAATATATTCAAGTTAAAGTAAAGCTCCCTTTTCAGACAGATGACTTTTATATCATCTGTTTCTGTGTCTTATGGTCAATGAGGGTGTCAGGTGGCCAGCACAATGACCAACCGCCTTTACTTTTCTCCACTAAATGTCAGGAACCCATCTGAGCTGGGTGGACTGATTGGTGCCTAATAGTCCTAATATAAAAAAAAAGTCTTCAAACCCTAGACCCATGTTTGGCAGCCAAGCACTTTACCACTTAGCCACCACACCTCCAAGTGAATTATATAGAAGCTTTTAACTGTTTGCTCATCTTTCATTCTACAACTAAAGCAAGGTTATTATGTATTGCTAGGGGTAGTCTCAATGCTGTCTGGAATGATTCAAGAGAATATAAGTATTATGTTAGCGGGGCTGGGCCCAAGGTCATGTCTAGCCTAGGCTAACAAGAAGTTTAAGTTGCCAAATGGTAATGCTACTGAATGGGTTGTATCTGTGCACCTCAGTCTGTGACCAAGGTGTTTGAGTCATCTAAGCAACCAGACAACTAAACTAAACTAAACTAGCGAACTAAAAGAAATCTAGAAACATAAAGAAGAAATTCAAAAATGAGACTTTAATTTCAATGACTAAGGCAGCAGTTACAATCTAGTACATAAACATTAGAAGTGGTCATCATGACAGAGCTGGGCATGGCTTGGCCATATTTTTAAAACTAACTTTAGAAAACAAACTGCCAGTTATTTAGACAGTTGTTAAAATATAAAGTAGATTTACACATCGTAAAATTTTAAAAAATAAAAATAATTCTGAAACTTACAGGCAGTCCCAGGTACAGAATAATTAAAACTGACACAGACCACTGGTCAAACAGTACATGAAACATCATAGGCTCTATTTGAAGTACTCCACCCTAACCTATATAATAATAGGCAGAAATACAAGTATACAGCTTAGCACTAGCCTACAAAAGTAAAAATAAAAATGCATAATAGCTTTGGGAGCGCCACTTCACAATTATAAAAAATTATCTGTTAATAAAGTCTAGGTCTTATGTTTGTTTTGTTGGTTTTACATGTGTTCCATCAGAAATAGAGATTACAGGACAGTGAGTGTTAACACCAGAGACTATGGATATGACAAAGTGGATACCCCATGATCACCAATAGATAATGCAAAGTGAATTAGTATTAGAAAGTTTTAAATAGATTAAGGGGATAAACTCATTGCTTTAGTGAAGACTGACAATACCAAGTAGTAAATATTAATATGCTCTTTATTTATAGCAAAATATGTAGGTCCTAGCTGGGGCTGCTCAGCCACGGGAAATACTGCATTCCTCACTAATCTTCAGACTCGAAGATAAGCCTTATTATTACCATTATTTATGGAAAATTTCTCCAAGATATCGAACGAAAACTCAAAACTGCATTCATGGTAACACAGCAAAACATTCATATTATAACAGCATAGAAAATGTTAAGTTTTATTTTAAATATAATAATATAACAATATTATAATAGAAATAAATAATGTCAAGTACTATTTACACTGTAAAAAAGCATAGAACAAATTGTGCAGGGATGTGACAAACATTATATGATAGCACACAAAAGCAGGGGAGATAAAAAAATTAATTACAAGCATAATGTAGCAAGGCTTTGATGTTGTGACTGTACTGAGTATTGAATGTTAACTGAAGACACATATAGTTATTACAACATTTTTCCGTGGAAGTGATATTCTGCATTAGAATTCATGAATAAATAAATAAATAAAAGTTTGCTTAATACTGGTACAATAATAATAATGATAATATACCAAAGCACCTTCCTCCTTCAAAATACAAAAGCATTTAACTGAAACAACAAGAAGATTGAGGGAAAAAAAGGAATATTTAAAAAAAAACAATGAACAAATGACGACTGATTGTCAAGATATACCTAAATATAGAACAAGATTTACAAGTCAATTATGGTGATTCCACCATAATAGTTCTTACAAAGTACATTACTTGAGTTCTTGTACCTGTATTAGAAATGATTATTCTATTCATTGCATCTGTTAGGTTTTCTGACTTCCCAAATACTTCCGGTGATGTAACCATGTTGTGAGTTTGGGTTACAGGGTTCAGGATGTATAACTGTGGGTGTAGAAGTATGTGTCACCACTCTAGTAGGTGAGCATGGGTACTCAACCTGAAGTTAGGAGCATTCTTCATTGTTTCCTTCTGAGTCCCATATTGCAGCTTGGTCACTAAAATTGTCTTGAGAAGGTCTGGTTTTGAAGTAGCATTAGGGAAATGTTAATTTCTTTCAGACACAGTAGGAATGTAAAAACATCAACGCCAATTAGCAATCAAAAGATAATGACAGGTTCCCTTAGAGCACAAGGAAGTCTCTAAATGATGGTCGAAAAGGAAAATCTCTAATAGATCCGGTGTGTCTGTGTCTTTGCCTCTAGGAATTGTTTTACTTCTCAAGATGTTCCCTGTTAATACAAGAGAACAAAATTTGATCAAAACATTTTTATAGTCAGTGAAACACAAAACTTGGCAAAGCTTTACTTAGGGGTTTAGTATAAAGAAAATATAAAGAGATAAACATAACGTTGCTTACCATTTTATTCCATACATCTCTTGACCCATTTTTTGGTTTACATTTCATCTTCATGTTGGTCTACATCTTCATCATGTTGGTCTAAATAAGAATTAAAAAATTAATAAGAAAAACTTTTGCCTCGAAAAGGAAAAAAAAAATTCTTTTGTTGCTTTTCTTTCCATGTTAAACAAAACTATTATGATGATGCAGGTTTCACTATGTTTTAACTTCGTATTTTATGAATAAACTTTTAAGAAAAAAAAATACACCCAAGACATCTAAAACAGCAGCAAAGAATAACAAAAAAATAAAGTTTTAACAATTTTAAGGTTAATTAAGTCATTAAAGTCTAAGGAACTTGTTGGAGATTTTCAATTATGCCAGAAAACAATAAATAACTAGCTATTTAGTGTATCTGGTGTACAGAATACAGGAAGCTTTAATATTTAGAGTGAAAATTATGCTATTAGGTTTGTGCATTTCTAGCAAAATAAAATCACAACTTTCTAAGTTCTTTGCAGTACAAACTCTGTTTTGTTGAGTTGGCAACAGCAATTTTTTCTTCAAAATCTCCAGGTTCATTCTTTTTTATATATATATTTTTATTTCACTTTATATTGTTTCAGCAAATCTCTTTATTGTTTGCTCTTCTTTTTCTATCCTTATCTATTGTATTTCTTTTAGAATGTACTTAAAAATCGAAAAGTAAGCTAAGAGCAGATTACTAAGTTTAAAATTCCCACCAGATAAGATCCAAACAAATGAAAATTTAGTTTATGATTATCCGGAGGATTACCACTATAGCAACGACAATATAGATACAAACAGGAACAACATTCGCACACAAAACATACAAAGACACAGTCATACACAACCACTGGTTAATAAACTAAACCTCTTTGTGATGTGACTAATGACCATGAAACACTGACAGAAAGTGGAGTAAAAGAGTTGTAAAATCTTTCTGTTCTAGCCTTAATGATGAGGAAGCGACCACTTTATCCAGATCTGATGTAACTGGTTTAGTGGCTGCAGATTGTCCTCAAGAATGCATAAATGAGATCATTTGTTTCAACATTACTTACATGTACACAGCACTTGATATTCTTGTCAAATGTTTGACATGTTTTGAATGTTTCTTGAGAGCTGAAGAGAATGTACTTCATTGACCAAATGTCCAGCAGAATAAATGTCATCAGGCAAGATATGAGCATCAAGATGACCGGTGCACATTTCACATGACCAGGCAGCCATCCATTCTTATGAGAAGACAAAGTCTTAGTGTAGTGACCTCTCTTGCTTGAATTTTTTCTTGTAACTTGGTGCACAAAATAATTGAGAACTGAAATAACTTCAACAAAAAATTATGAAAATCTAGGAGAAAAAAAATGCTAAGTAGAGGAAAAGTGACAATTATAATACACATTTTGTTAATGTTTTATTTCATTTTTTATTTTATGCACATCGGCACAATTTAGGCCATGTCGTGCCTGCAGTCCCTTAAGGACTACTCTCTCTCTCTACATAACAGGGGTTAAATTTTATACAGTTAAATCATTAAAATCAAGGTCTAATCACAGTTAAAATAGTAAGGGTAGTAAAAATTTAATAATTTGGTAAAAATCTAATGTAAATAGTACATGAATAAGATGATAATTCCCCTCTCCCTTTTCAAGTTAGTTGTTAGTAACACTAGGTTAGTAGCAACAAAATCATGTAGAAATAGACATGGCTTTATTTAATTTAGTCTGACTGTTGTTAACTTGTAGCACCAAACTGCTGGTAGGCAACTAAACTGTTGAAGGCATAATATATCTTAGCTTATAAAAACTTGAACAACTTCCTTGTGAACGAAACTAAATATAACATTTATAATACTTGTGATCACATGAAATAAATGTAGTAGACTATAATAAAATTTCTTACAATCTAACTCACTACAATAACACAACCTTTTAGTCTTACATTCTGGAGTCGTCTCCCTAACTAAGAAAAAATGAGGACAATGCCACTTTTGCATCATTCACATCCAATCGCTTACCTCTTTCCACAGTCACCATAAAAACACACACACACACTCCATAACACTTCTGCTTGTCCAACATTCTTTCACTGAATCAAGCCCCAAGCATCCTACTTGTCCATATGTTAGACTTTGCAATGACCACGTTTTTAATCATACTAGTTACATTTAGCAGACACTCTGGCACATATTGGAAATAATAGTGCAAATAGTATGACTAATCAAGCTTTAAAAAACTCTAAATTAGATTCTTATTTCTGTACCTTGATATCTGTCAACAAAAACAACTGATACATTTGAACCTAAGGAAGAACAAAAAGAATCTGAACTATAAAGTTGTGTAACAAAAACTTGAAAGAGTTCAAGGTAACAAAACTTAATATATAGATATAAATTGCAGATATAGGCGAGAACCTAAAAAATTGAAATTTAATTTTGTAGCTTGATACCTGTTAACAAAAAATTAAACTTCAGTAAAAAGAAGTGTGATTAAACATTTCAAATATATAAATTCATATGTTGCTAATGAAACTGAAAAAAAAAGTGGTTCTGGGAGTAATAAGGACTACACATTTGTAAAAACACTGCAGATTATATATAATATATAATAACCATAATCATATATTTATTTATTTATTTATAACGGTAATCAAAACTAACATAATATAATATAATATATATATATATATATATAGAGAGAGAGTTGAATGAATATTTGATGTGCCCCAACAGTCAATTGAACACTTGAGGTGCCACATAAGTTAAAAGGACAAGCAGTTGTTAGGACACTTGTGGTGCCCCAACAACTGATAGGACAAACATGAGGTGAACAACAGTTGGTATGATGGATGAGGTGCCCAACAATTGATAGGACACTTAGAGTGCCCCAACAATAAGACCATTGAGTTGTTAGGATGAATGAGATGCCATATGATAGGATACTTTAGGTACCCCAACAGTTAATAGGAGACTTGTGGTGACCTAACAGTTGGTAGGAAAGAAGAGGTGCCTTACCAACTGATAGGATACTTGAAGTGCCCTACCAAACAATAGGACAAGAGGTGCCCTACAAATTGATAGGACACTAGAGGTGCTCTACCAATTGATAGGATACTTGAGGTGCCTTACCAATTGATAGGATATTGAGATGACCCAACAGTTATAAGGACATTTGAGGTGCCTAAAAAGTGTTGAAACACTTGTGGTGCCCCAACAGCTGATTGGACAAGCTTGAGGTGGACTACAGTTGGTATGATCGATGAGGTGCCTAACAATTGATAGGACACTTGGAGTGCCCAAACAATTGATAGAACACTTGGAATGCCCAAAATTAAGATTATTGAAGTGCCCAACAGTTGTTAGGATAAATGAGATGCCCCAACAAATGATAGGACATTTGAAGTGCTTCAACAATAGGTATGATACCTAAGGTGCCTCAACAGTTAAAAGGATATTTGAGGTGCCCAAACAGTCGTTAGGACACTTGTGGTGTCCCAATAGCTGACAGGACACACTTGAGGTGCCCAACAGTTGGTATGAGGGATGAAGTATTCCAACAATTGATGACCATATAGGTGCCTAACAGTTGGATTTGGGTTTTTGGCACATCAGCAAATTAAGGCTATGTCATGCCCATAATCTCTCAAGGGTTATTCCCCCTTCATAGCTGAAGAGCTAAGTTTTATACAGTTGGGTCATTAAAAACAAGATTCATTCACAGCTCAGATGGTGAAAATAGTAAAAATTTACATAAATTAATAAAAATCTATTTTAAATATTATACATTCACAATTGCTTTGCCCTATCACAAATCAAACACTCGTAAACAGTTGAAGGATGAAAAAGGTGCCCCAAAAATCGACCAGACACTTCAGGTGCACCAACAATTAATTAGTAAATAGTATATTGAAGTTGGACAGTGATTGTAAATTTTGACACAGGCAGACAATATTTTTATGCCAATGTATATTATATATCTCATCAAGTAATAGTCAGTAATTTTGAGCAGTACAAGTATATATATTGCATGGAAGTTGAACTGTAATTGTAATTGTAAATTTTGACACAGGCAGACAGTACATTTGTGTATATTATATATCTCATTAGTAAATAGTATGTAAACACTCGTAGACAGGTGAAGGATGAAAAAGGTGCCCCAAAAAATCGACCAAACACTTCGGATGCATCAACAATTAATTAGTAAATAGTATATATTGAAGTTGGACAGTGATTGTAAATTTTGACACAGGCAGACAATATTTTTATGCCAATGTATATTATATATCTCATCAAGTAATAGTCAGTAATTTTGTGCAGTACAAGTATATATATTGCATTGAAGTTGAACTGTAATTGTAAATTTTGACACAGGCAGACAGTACATTTGTGTATATTTTATATATCTCATTTGTAAATAGTATGTAAACACTCGTAGACAGTTGAAGGATGAAAAAGGTGTCCCAAAAATTGACCAGACACTTCAGGTGCACCAACAATTAATTAGTAAATAGTATATATTGAAGTTGGACAATGATTATAAATTTTGACACAGGCAGACAATATTTTTATGCCAATGTATATTATATATCTCATCAAGTAATGGTCAGTAATTTTGTGCAGTACAAGTATATATATTGCATGGAAGTTGAACTGTAACTGTAAATTTGGACACAGGCAGTAATTTTGTGCTAATGTATATTACATATCTCAAGTAACAGTCAGTAATTTTGTGCAGTAAAAGTATATATATTTATATATACATTCTATTGAAGTTGGACAGTGAAAAGATTAAGAAGCACTCTTCAAAGTGATGAGCTATATCAGTGCTAGTATTCAATGACATTACAGGAAGATAATCAGTATTGAAATATATTACTGATAATTTTGATTTTGATTTTTAATTTTTATGTTCTATTTTTAGAAAGCTGTTGACAGTATTGTTCTTGTCAAAATTTGGTATCACTGATATTGTGTCCTTGTTAAATTTTGTCTTTTTTGAATGTGTAAAAAAATATATATATATGATCAGAACATAAGGTTTTAGAGGTCGCAGATTTAACACTAGTAGATTTTTGCATTTAGACTATTGTTTATTTTAATGTTTATGTTGTATTAATATTGTGCACAATTTCTTGGGGTCTTTAAGTCATTTTTGTTTATATTTGTAAGTATATGTAGTATTTCTTGAAAATTTTCTATCTTTTTCCTGCTGTGCTTGTTTGTTTTTATATATAAACCAAATCTTGCTTTTGGAACAGGATGTGCTTAGGGTATGAGAGTGAGGTCAATGTGTTGCTCGAATCCTCCTCAATTTAATCAAAGTTTTCAGTGCAAGGACACTCAGTCATCATCAAATCATCATTTATATAATTGTAACATTTTGGTATAAATTTTGTTACATTTTTTTTTACATTATAATATTTTATTAATTTTGTTTTCTCTTTCTATATGACAAAATAATATATTGTAAAAACATAATAAGTGATTATGACATTGATTATTAGATTGTTGACAATTTAGTGTGTTATGTTAATCACAATAGTATTGGTTTGATAATATTGTCAGTGATTGTAAACTATAAAAGATATTAGATATCATAATTATCTATAAAAAAGTACAGAATGCATTGGTACATTTGATAAGTATTAATAGATGGATGGATATATTGAACTAAAGAAAGTGCTGAATTGTTTGGTCTTAAAGATGAAGAAAAGAAAGATGTTTTGACATAAATGGAAAGGAAAGAAAATCAAGTTGATATTGAAAGAGTTGGCGAGAGCACAAAGAGAAGTGAGAAATGCAACTAGATGCTGAAAGAAATTAAAAGGAAGCAAAACCAGACAAAGAATCAGAAATAAAAAAAAAAAACAACTGAAAAATAAAAGCTGCAATTCAAAACAAGACAAAACAGAAACTACCAAGTGTGAACATAAAGAGAATATTTATAGGCAAAAAATGAGGGACCTTAACTGATGAAATAAATAGTTATTTTCAGACTATCTGTAAATCTTGCAATTACAATGAAGATACTTGTTCTAATATATTCATCTGTAAACTAAGTGGCAAGACTTTGAGTGTTATTAACTCATTAATAGAAGAACAAAGAAAGAAATGCATCCTGTTAAAAGCAATATTGGAATCTAAATCACCAAAGAGAAATTTATCATCAACAACAAAGACAAGAATCTAATTCTCCAAGCTATAATGTACCAAGAAATAGATAAGGAATCGGAAATCAGAATAGGTAACAAAGTAATAATGTTAATATAAATGAAGTTCAAGCTACAGTGTATAATATTGAAGTAGAACTGAAATTTTTTTCAGCATATGTTAATAGTGTAATAGTGAAATATACCACAGTCATTACAAATGATAAACATGTTACACAAGATACTATGACAGGTATGACTAAGAAAATATGACAGGCTTAACTAAGATAATTTGACAGGTAAAACTAAGAAAATATGACAGGTAAAACTAAGAAAAAATGACAGGAAAAACTAAGAAAATAGGACAATTAAAACTAAGAAAATATGAAAGGCATAACAAAGAAAATATGACAGGTAAAACTAAGAAAATATGAAGGATAAAACTAAGAAAAAATGACAGGAAAAACTAAGAAAATAGGACAAGTAAAACTAGGAAATAATGAAAGGAATAACAAAGAAAATATGACATGTTAAACTAAGAAAATATGACAGGTAAAACTAATTATGTCCCAACTATTATTCAACTGAACAATTTCGTCTTGGATCAACAATTCAATTGATGACTATATTACTACATCTAGTCCTCAGCTAAAAATCCTCAATTTTTCAAAAATTAATACAATATCCTTTCCTATAAGTACAAAGATGGCCACCGAGACCGATCTTCTTTGAAAATGTCCTCAACTACATCCTTTTAACATGAAGATGGCTAAAGAGCCCAGTCTTCACTTTTAAAATTCCTACATTAATCATTCCTATTAACACGAAGATGGCTAAGGAGTCCAGTCGTCGCTTTTAAAATTCCTCCGTTAATCATTCCTATAAACACGAAGATGGCTATGGAGTCCAGTCTTCGCTTTTTAAAATTCCTGCATTAATCATTCCTATAAACACGAAGATGGCTAAGGAGTCCAGTCTTCGCTTTTAAAATTCCTCCGTTAATCATTCCTATAAACACGAAGATGGCTAAAGAGTCCGGTCTACGCTTTTGAAAAGACCTAAGCTAAACATAGTAAAGTCATCAATTAAATGTATTTTCTCCACAACTATTTAGTTGGTCTGCAAGGGCAAATGTTGATTAAGTGTGCGTTGCATCACGAGCGGCGATATTTCCTTTGATGGACAGGTTCATATGTTCCTTGAGTGTGACTTAATTATTGTTACAAACCTTCCATCGGGATATAAATGAAGACGTCTAACACAGTTATACATCCGTATGAATTTCTTTTTTAAGCACTCAAAGACCATGATTTCACTGGGAATTGCAAATACATTTTGATCACCACATTAAGTGCAGAGATGAAAAACCTGCGAATTATCACACATTTGTACACAAATGTTTGTAGATATCCTCATTATAATTAAATAAAGATGTTTCAAAACATCACTGGTTACATCGCTTCACAATGTCTCATTGGATGAGAGATGTGCGTGATACAAATGACAATCCCAACTGTTCCTGCACAATCCTCATATATCTGATGGCTTGTATTTTCATCCTTTTTTTTTTTAACTCTTGTTTTGCAAACGTGCATCAGTTGAATAGTTGGAGCCCAATAAAAAGTTTCAGGCTTGCTTTTTTCACTGACTCCTGTTTTGAGCTTGTTGACCTACAGCTTCATCGTGATAAACTGACTGCAACGAATTTTTACGATGGCGTCGTGTTAGATCTCTGGAAGGTGGTCTACAAGCATCCGGTTTGAGGGCTGAATCAGCCTCACAAACTTCGCACTCAACTAATGTTGAATGGGTTGAATCAGCGTCAAAGCTTGCACTCAACTAATTATGTCCCAACTATTATTCAACTGAACTAGCCGGTTATTTTTCAAACTCATTCTTCTATGATTTTTTTTGAATGCCTCTCAACATTCCAAGTTATGATGATGCTTTGTCCAAGGCATTGTAGCACGTGAAAAAAAAGCAAAACAAGAAAAAGGATGTGCACTGTTGGGTTGTCTACAAATGCACAGACATAACCAACAATTTCGTCTTGGAACAACAATTAAATTGATGACTATATTACTACATCTAGTCCTCAGCTAAAAATCCTCAATTTTTCAAAAATTAATACAATATCCTTTCCTATAAGTACAAAGATGGCCACCGAGACCGATCTTCTTTGAAAATGTCCTCAACTACATCCTTTTAACATGAAGTTGGCTAAAGAGCCCAGTCTTCACTTTTAAAATTCCTACATTAATCATTCCTATGAACACGAAGATGGCTAAGGAGTCCAGTCTTCGCTTTTAAAATTCCTCCGTTAATCATTCCTATAAACACGAAGATGGCTATGGAGTCCAGTCTTCGCTTTTTAAAATTCCTGCATTAATCATTCCTAAAAACACGAAGATGGCTAAGGAGTCCAGTCTTCGCTTTTAAAATTCCTCCGTTAATCATTCCTATAAACACGAAGATGGCTAAAGAGTCCGGTCTACGCTTTTGAAAAGACCTAAGCTAAACATAGTAAAGTCATCAATTAAATGTATTTTCTCCACAACTATTTAGTTGGTCTGCAAGGGCAAATGTTGATTAAGTGTGCGTTGCATCACGAGCGGCGATATTTTCTTTGATGGACAGGTTCATATGTTCCTTGAGTGTGACTTAATTATTGTTACAAACCTTCCATCGGAATATAAATGAAGACGTCTAACACAGTTATACATCCGTATGAATTTCTTTTTTAAGCACTCAAAGACCATGATTTCACTGGGAATTGCAAATACATTTTGATCACCACATTAAGTGCAGAGATGAAAAACCTGCGAATTATCACACATTTGTACACAAATGTTTGTAGATATCCTCATTACAATTAAATAAAGATGTTTCAAAACATCACTGGTTACATCGCTTCACAATGTCTCATTGGATGAGAGATGTGCGTGATACAAATGACAATCCCAACTGTTCCTGCACAATCCTCATATATCTGATGGCTTATATTTTCATCCTTTTTTTTTAAACTCTTGTTTTGCAAACGTGCATCAGTTGAATAGTTGGAGCCCAATAAAAAGTTTCAGGCTTGCTTTTTTCACTGACTCCTGTTTTGAGCTTGTTGACCTACAGCTTCATCGTGATAAACTGACTGCAACGAATTTTTACGATGGCGTCGTGTTAGATCTCTGGAAGGTGGTCTACAAGCATCCGGTTTGAGGGCTGAATCAGCCTCACAAACTTCGCACTCAACTAATGTCGAATGGGTTGAATCAGCGTCAAAGCTTGCACTCAACTAATTATGTCCCAACTATTATTTAACTGAACTAGCCGGTTATTTTTCAAACTCATTCTTCTATGATTTTTTTTGAATGCCTCTTAACATTCCAAGTTATGATGATGCTTTGTCCAAGGCATTGTAGCACGTGAAAAAAAGCAAAACAAGAAAAAGGATGTGCACTGTTGGGTTGTCTACAAATGCACAGACATAACCAACAATTTCGTCTTGGATCAACAATTCAATTGATGACTATATTACTACATCTAGTCCTCAGCTAAAAATCCTAAATTTTTCAAAAATTAATACAATATCCTTTCCTATAAGTACAAAGATGGCCACCGAGACCGATCTTCTTTGAAAATGTCCTCAACTACATCCTTTTAACATGAAGATGGCTAAAGAGCCCAGTCTTCACTTTTAAAATTCCTACATTAATCATTCCTATGAACACGAAGATGGCTAAGGAGTCCAGTCTTCGCTTTTAAAATTCCTCCGTTAATCATTCCTATAAACACGAAGATGGCTATGGAGTCCAGTCTTCGCTTTTTAAAATTCCTGCATTAATCATTCCTATGAACACGAAGATGGCTAAGGAGTCCAGTCTTCGCTTTTAAAATTCCTACGTTAATCATTCCTATAAACACGAAGATGGCTAAAGAGTCCGGTCTACGCTTTTGAAAAGACCTAAGCTAAACATAGTAAAGTCATCAATTAAATGTATTTTCTCCACAACTATTTAGTTGGACTGAAAGGGCAAATGTTGATTAAGTGTGCGTTGCATCACGAGCGGCGATATTTTCTTTGATGGACAGGTTCATATGTTCCTTGAGTGTGACTTAATTATTGTTACAAACCTTCCATCGGAATATAAATGAAGACGTCTAACACAGTTATACATCCGTATGAATTTCTTTTTTAAGCACTCAAAGACCATGATTTCACTGGGAATTGCAAATACATTTTGATCACCACATTAAGTGCAGAGATGAAAAACCTGCGAATTATCACACATTTGTACACAAATGTTTGTAGATATCCTCATTACAATTAAATAAAGATGTTTCAAAACATCACTGGTTACATCGCTTCACAATGTCTCATTGGATGAGAGATGTGCGTGATACAAATGACAATCCCAACTGTTCCTGCACAATCCTCATATATCTGATGGCTTATATTTTCATCCTTTTTTTTTAAACTCTTGTTTTGCAAACGTGCATCAGTTGAATAGTTGGAGCCCAATAAAAAGTTTCAGGCTTGCTTTTTTCACTGACTCCTGTTTTGAGCTTGTTGACCTACAGCTTCATCGTGATAAACTGACTGCAACGAATTTTTACCATGGCGTCGTGTTAGATCTCTGGAAGGTGGTCTACAAGCATCCGGTTTGAGGGCTGAATCAGCCTCACAAACTTCGCACTCAACTAATGTCGAATGGGTTGAATCAGCGTCAAAGCTTGCACTCAATTAATTATGTCCCAACTATTATTCAACTGAACTAGCCGGTTATTTTTCAAACTCATTCTTCTATGATTTTTTTTGAATGCCTCTCAACATTCCAAGTTATGATGATGCTTTGTCCAAGGCATTGTAGCACGTGAAAAAAAGCAGAACAAGAAAAAGGATGTGCACTGTTGGGTTGTCTACAAATGCACAGACATAACCAACAATTTCGTCTTGGATCAACAATTCAATTGATGACTATATTACTACATCTAGTCCTCAGCTAAAAATCCTCAATTTTTCAAAAATTAATACAATATCCTTTCCTATAAGTACAAAGATGGCCACCGAGACCGATCTTCTTTGAAAATGTCCTCAACTACATCCTTTTAACATGAAGATGGCTAAAGAGCCCATTATTCACTTTTAAAATTCCTCCATTAATCATTCCTATGAACACGAAGATGGCTAAGGAGTCCAGTCTTCGCTTTTAAAATTCCTCCATTAATCATTCCTATAAACACGAAGATGGCTAAAGAGTCCAGTCTTCGCTTTTTAAAATTCCTGCATTAATCATTCCTATAAACACGAAGATGGCTAAGGAGTCCAGTCTTCGCTTTTTAAATTCCTCCGTTAATCATTCCTATAAACACGAAGATGGCTAAAGAGTCCGGTCTACGCTTTTGAAAAGTCCTAAGCTAAACATAGTAAAGTCATCAATTAAATGTGTTTTCTCCGCAACTATTTAGTTGGTCTGCAAGGGCAAATGTTGATTAAGTGTGCGTTGCATCACGAGCGGCGATATTTTCTTTGATGGACAGGTTCATATGTTCCTTGAGTGTGACTTAATTATTGTTACAAACCTTCCATCGGAATATAAATGAAGACGTCTAACACAGTTATACATCCGTATGAATTTCTTTTTTAAGCACTCAAAGACCATGATTTCACTGGGAATTGCAAATACATTTTGATCACCACATTAAGTGCAGAGATGAAAAACCTGCGAATTATCACACATTTGTACACAAATGTTTGTAGATATCTTCATTACAATTAAATAAAGATGTTTCAAAACATCACTGGTTACATCGCTTCCCAATGTCTCATTGGATGAGAGATGTGCGTGATACAAATGACAATCCCAACTGTTCCTGCACAATCCTCATATATCTGATGGCTTGTATTTTCATCCTTTTTTTTTTAACTCTTGTTTTGCAAACGTGCATCAGTTGAATAGTTGGAGCCCAATAAAAAGTTTCAGGCTTGCTTTTTTCACTGACTCCTGTTTTGAGCTTGTTGACCTACAGCTTCATCGTGATAAACTGACTGCAACGAATTTTTACGATGGCGTCGTGTTAGATCTCTGGAAGGTGGTCTACAAGCATCCGGTTTGAGGGCTGAATCAGCCTCACAAACTTCGCACTCAACTAATGTCGAATGGGTTGAATCAGCGTCAAAGCTTGCACTCAACTAATTATGTCCCAACTATTATTCAACTGAACTAGCCAGTTATTTTTCAAACTCATTCTTCTATAATTTTTTTTGAATGCCTATTAACATTCCAAGTTATGATGATGCTTTGTCCAAGGCATTGTAGCACGTGAAAAAAAGCAAAACAAGAAAAAGGATGTGCACTGTTGGGTTGTCTACAAATGCACAGACATAACCAACAATTTCGTCTTGGATCAACAATTCAATTGATGACTATATTACTACATCTAGTCCTCAGCTAAAAATCCTCAATTTTTCAAAAATTAATACAATATCCTTTCCTATAAGTACAAAGATGGCCACCGAGACCGATCTTCTTTGAAAATGTCCTCAACTACATCCTTTTAACATGAAGATGGCTAAAGAGCCCAGTCTTCACTTTTAAAATTCCTGTATTAATCATTCCTATGAACACGAAGATGGCTAAGGAGTCCAGTCTTCGCTTTTAAAATTCCTCCATTAATCATTCCTATAAACACGAAGATGGCTAAAGAGTCCAGTCTTCGCTTTTTAAAATTCCTGCATTAATCATTCCTATAAACACGAAGATGGCTAAGGAGTCCAGTCTTCGCTTTTTAAATTCCTCCGTTAATCATTCCTATAAACACGAAGATGGCTAAAGAGTCCGGTCTACGCTTTTGAAAAGTCCTAAGCTAAACATAGTAAAGTCATCAATTAAATGTGTTTTCTCCGCAACTATTTAGTTGGTCTGCAAGGGCAAATGTTGATTAAGTGTGCGTTGCATCACGAGCGGCGATATTTTCTTTGATGGACAGGTTCATATGTTCCTTGAGTGTGACTTAATTATTGTTACAAACCTTCCATCGGAATATAAATGAAGACGTCTAACACAGTTATACATCCGTATGAATTTCTTTTTTAAGCACTCAAAGACCATGATTTCACTGGGAATTGCAAATACATTTTGATCACCACATTAAGTGCAGAGATGAAAAACCTGCGAATTATCACACATTTGTACACAAATGTTTGTAGATATCTTCATTACAATTAAATAAAGATGTTTCAAAACATCACTGGTTACATCGCTTCCCAATGTCTCATTGGATGAGAGATGTGCGTGATACAAATGACAATCCCAACTGTTCCTGCACAATCCTCATATATCTGATGGCTTGTATTTTCATCCTTTTTTTTTTAACTCTTGTTTTGCAAACGTGCATCAGTTGAATAGTTGGAGCCCAATAAAAAGTTTCAGGCTTGCTTTTTTCACTGACTCCTGTTTTGAGCTTGTTGACCTACAGCTTCATCGTGATAAACTGACTGCAACGAATTTTTACGATGGCGTCGTGTTAGATCTCTGGAAGGTGGTCTACAAGCATCCGGTTTGAGGGCTGAATCAGCCTCACAAACTTCGCACTCAACTAATGTCGAATGGGTTGAATCAGCGTCAAAGCTTGCACTCAACTAATTATGTCCCAACTATTATTCAACTGAACTAGCCGGTTATTTTTCAAACTCATTCTTCTATGATTTTTTTTGAATGCCTCTTAACATTCCAAGTTATGATGATGCTTTGTCCAAGGCATTGTAGCACGTGAAAAAAAGCAAAACAAGAAAAAGGATGTGCACTGTTGGGTTGTCTACAAATGCACAGACATAACCAACAATTTCGTCTTGGATCAACAATTCAATTGATGACTATATTACTACATCTAGTCCTCAGCTAAAAATCCTCAATTTTTCAAAAATTAATACAATATCCTTTCCTATAAGTACAAAGATGGCCACCGAGACCGATCTTCTTTGAAAATGTCCTCAACTACATCCTTTTAACATGAAGATGGCTAAAGATCCCAGTCTTCACTTTTAAAATTCCTACATTAATCATTCCTATTAACACGAAGATGGCTATCGAGTCCAGTCTTTGCTTTTTAAAATTCCTGCATTAATCATTCCTATAAACACGAAGATGGCTAAAGAGTCCAGTCTTCGCTTTTTAAAATTCCTGCATTAATCATTCCTATAAACACGAAGATGGCTAAGGAGTCCAGTCTTCGCTTTTTAAATTCCTCCGTTAATCATTCCTATAAACACGAAGATGGCTAAAGAGTCCGGTCTACGCTTTTGAAAAGTCCTAAGCTAAACATAGTTAAGTCATCAATTAAATGTGTTTTCTCCGCAACTATTTAGTTGGTCTGCAAGGGCAAATGTTGATTAAGTGTGCGTTGCATCACGAGCGGCGATATTTTCTTTGATGGACAGGTTCATATGTTCCTTGAGTGTGACTTAATTATTGTTACAAACCTTCCATTGGAATATAAATGAAGACGTCTAACACAGTTATACATCCGTATGAATTTCTTTTTTAAGCACTCAAAGACCATGATTTCACTGGGAATTGCAAATACATTTTGATCACCACATTAAGTGCAGAGATGAAAAACCTGCGAATTATCACACATTTGTACACAAATGTTTGTAGATATCCTCATTACAATTAAATAAAGATGTTTCAAAACATCACTGGTTACATCGCTTCACAATGTCTCATTGGATGAGAGATGTGCGTGATACAAATGACAATCCCAACTGTTCCTGCACAATCCTCATATATCTGATGGCTTATATTTTCATCCTTTTTTTTTTAACTCTTGTTTTGCAAACGTGCATCAGTTGAATAGTTGGAGCCCAATAAAAAGTTTCAGGCTTGCTTTTTTCACTGACTCCTGTTTTGAGCTTGTTGACCTACAGCTTCATCGTGATAAACTGACTGCAACGAATTTTTACGATGGCGTCGTGTTAGATCTCTGGAAGGTGGTCTACAAGCATCCGGTTTGAGGGCTGAATCAGCCTCACAAACTTCGCACTCAACTAATGTCGAATGGGTTGAATCAGCGTCAAAGCTTGCACTCAACTAATTATGTCCCAACTATTATTCAACTGAACTAGCCGGTTATTTTTTAAACTCATTCTTCTATGATTTTTTTTGAATGCCTCTTAACATTCCAAGTTATGATGATGCTTTGTCCAAGGCATTGTAGCACGTGAAAAAAAGCAAAACAAGAAAAAGGATGTGCACTGTTGGGTTGTCTACAAATGCACAGACATAACCAACAATTTCGTCTTGGATCAACAATTCAATTGATGACTATATTGCTACATCTAGTCCTTAGCTAAAAATCCTCAATTTTTCAAAAATTAATACAATATCCTTTCCTATAAGTACAAAGATGGCCACCGAGACCGATCTTCTTTGAAAATGTCCTCAACTACATCCTTTTAACATGAAGATGGCTAAAGAGTCCAGTCTTCGCTTTTTAAAATTCCTGCATTAATCATTCCTATGAACACGAAGATGGCTAAGGAGTCCAGTCTTCGCTTTTAAAATTTCTCCGTTAATCATTCCTATAAACACGAAGATGGCTAAAGAGTCCAGTCTTCGCTTTTTAAAATTCCTGCATTAATCATTCCTATAAACACGAAGATGGCTAAGGAGTCCAGTCTTCGCTTTTTAAATTCCTCCGTTAATCATTCCTATAAACACGAAGATGGCTAAAGAGTCCGGTCTACGCTTTTGAAAAGTCCTAAGCTAAACATAGTAAAGTCATCAATTAAATGTGTTTTCTCCGCAACTATTTAGTTGGTCTGCAAGGGCAAATGTTGATTAAGTGTGCGTTGCATCACGAGCGGCGATATTTTCTTTGATGGACAGGTTCATATGTTCCTTGAGTGTGACTTAATTATTGTTACAAACCTTCCATCGGAATATAAATGAAGACGTCTAACACAGTTATACATCCGTATGAATTTCTTTTTTAAGCACTCAAAGACCATGATTTCACTGGGAATTGCAAATACATTTTGATCACCACATTAAGTGCAGAGATGAAAAACCTGCGAATTATCACACATTTGTACACAAATGTTTGTAGATATCCTCATTACAATTAAATAAAGATGTTTCAAAACATCACTGGTTACATCGCTTCACAATGTCTCATTGGATGAGAGATGTGCGTGATACAAATGACAATCCCAACTGTTCCTGCACAATCCTCATATATCTGATGGCTTATATTTTCATCCTTTTTTTTTTAAACTCTTGTTTTGCAAACGTGCATCAGTTGAATAGTTGGAGCCCAATAAAAAGTTTCAGGCTTGCTTTTTTCACTGACTCCTGTTTTGAGCTTGTTGACCTACAGCTTCATCGTGATAAACTGACTGCAACGAATTTTTACGATGGCGTCGTGTTAGATCTCTGGAAGGTGGTCTACAAGCATCCGGTTTGAGGGCTGAATCAGCCTCACAAACTTCGCACTCAACTAATGTCGAATGGGTTGAATCAGCGTCAAAGCTTGCACTCAACTAATTATGTCCCAACTATTATTCAACTGAACTAGCCGGTTATTTTTTAAACTCATTCTTCTATGATTTTTTTTGAATGCCTCTTAACATTCCAAGTTATGATGATGCTTTGTCCAAGGCATTGTAGCACGTGAAAAAAAGCAAAACAAGAAAAAGGATGTGCACTGTTGGGTTGTCTACAAATGCACAGACATAACCAACAATTTCGTCTTGGATCAACAATTCAATTGATGACTATATTACTACATCTAGTCCTCAGCTAAAAATCCTCAATTTTTCAAAAATTAATACAATATTCTTTCCTATAAGTACAAAGATGGCCACCGAGACCGATCTTCTTTGAAAATGTCCTCAACTACATCCTTTTAACATGAAGATGGCTAAAGAGTCCAGTCTTCGCTTTTTAAAATTCCTGCATTAATCATTCCTATGAACACGAAGATGGCTAAGGAGTCCAGTCTTCGCTTTTAAAATTTCTCCGTTAATCATTCCTATAAACACGAAGATGGCTAAAGAGTCCAGTCTTCGCTTTTTAAAATTCCTGCATTAATCATTCCTATAAACACGAAGATGGCTAAGGAGTCCAGTCTTCGCTTTTTAAATTCCTCCGTTAATTATTCCTATAAACACGAAGATGGCTAAAGAGTCCGGTCTACGCTTTTGAAAAGTCCTAAGCTAAACATAGTAAAGTCATCAATTAAATGTGTTTTCTCCGCAACTATTTAGTTGGTCTGCAAGGGCAAATGTTGATTAAGTGTGCGTTGCATCACGAGCGGCGATATTTTCTTTGATGGACAGGTTCATATGTTCCTTGAGTGTGACTTAATTATTGTTACAAACCTTCCATCGGAATATAAATGAAGACGTCTAACACAGTTATACATCCGTATGAATTTCTTTTTTAAGCACTCAAAGACCATGATTTCACTGGGAATTGCAAATACATTTTGATCACCACATTAAGTGCAGAGATGAAAAACCTGCGAATTATCACACATTTGTACACAAATGTTTGTAGATATCCTCATTACAATTAAATAAAGATGTTTCAAAACATCACTGGTTACATCGCTTCACAATGTCTCATTGGATGAGAGATGTGCGTGATACAAATGACAATCCCAACTGTTCCTGCACAATCCTCATATATCTGATGGCTTATATTTTCATCCTTTTTTTTTTAAACTCTTGTTTTGCAAACGTGCATCAGTTGAATAGTTGGAGCCCAATAAAAAGTTTCAGGCTTGCTTTTTTCACTGACTCCTGTTTTGAGCTTGTTGACCTACAGCTTCATCGTGATAAACTGACTGCAACGAATTTTTACGATGGCGTCGTGTTAGATCTCTGGAAGGTGGTCTACAAGCATCCGGTTTGAGGGCTGAATCAGCCTCACAAACTTCGCACTCAACTAATGTCGAATGGGTTGAATCAGCGTCAAAGCTTGCACTCAACTAATTATGTCCCAACTATTATTCAACTGAACTAGCCGGTTATTTTTCAAACTCATTCTTCTATGATTTTTTTTGAATGCCTCTTAACATTCCAAGTTATGATGAGCCTTTGTCCAAGGCATTGTAGCACGTGAAAAAAAGCAAAACAAGAAAAAGGATGTGCACTGTTGGGTTGTCTACAAATGCACAGACATAACCAACAATTTCGTCTTGGATCAACAATTCAATTGATGACTATATTACTACATCTAGTCCTCAGCTAAAAATCCTCAATTTTTCAAAATTTAATACAATATCCTTTCCTATAAGTACAAAGATGGCCACCGAGACCGATCTTCTTTGAAAATGTCCTCAACTACATCCTTTTAACATGAAGATGGCTAAAGAGTCCAGTCTTCGCTTTTTAAAATTCCTGCATTAATCATTCCTATAAACACGAAGATGGCTAAGGAGTCCAGTCTTCGCTTTTAAAATTCCTCCGTTAATCATTCCTATAAACACGAAGATGGCTAAAGAGTCCGGTCTACGCTTTTGAAAAGTCCTAAGCTAAACATAGTAAAGTCATCAATTAAATGTGTTTTCTCCGCAACTATTTAGTTGGTCTGCAAGGGAAAATGTTGATTAAGTGTGCGTTGCATCACGAGCGGCGATATTTTCTTTGATGGACAGGTTCATATGTTCCTTGAGTGTGACTTAATTATTGTTACAAACCTTCCATCGGAATATAAATGAAGACGTCTAACACAGTTATACATCCGTATGAATTTCTTTTTTAAGCACTCAAAGACCATGATTTCACTGGGAATTGCAAATACATTTTGATCACCACATTAAGTGCAGAGATGAAAAACCTGCGAATTATCACACATTTGTACACAAATGTTTGTAGATATCCTCATTACAATTAAATAAAGATGTTTCAAAACATCACTGATTACATCGCTTCACAATGTCTCATTGGATGAGAGATGTGCGTGATACTATTGACAATCCCAACTGTTCCTGCACAATCCTCATATATCTGATGGCTTATATTTTCATCCTTTTTTTTTTTAACTCTTGTTTTGCAAACGTGCATCAGTTGAATAGTTGGAGCCCAATAAAAAGTTTCAGGCTTGCTTTTTTCACTGACTCCTGTTTTGAGCTTGTTGACCTACAGCTTCATCGTGATAAACTGACTGCAACGAATTTTTACGATGGCGTCGTGTTAGATCTCTGGAAGGTGGTCTACAAGCATCCGGTTTGAGGGCTGAATCAGCCTCACAAACTTCGCACTTAACTAATGTCGAATGGGTTGAATCAGCGTCAAAGCTTGCACTCAACTAATTATGTCCCAACTATTATTCAACTGAACTAGCCGGTTATTTTTCAAACTCATTCTTCTATGATTTTTTTTGAATGCCTCTTAACATTCCAAGTTATGATGATGCTTTGTCCAAGGCATTGTAGCACGTGAAAAAAAGCAAAACAAGAAAAAGGATGTGCACTGTTGGGTTGTCTACAAATGCACAGACATAACCAACAATTTCGTCTTGGATCAACAATTCAATTGATGACTATATTACTACATCTAGTCCTCAGCTAAAAATCCTCAATTTTTCAAAAATTAATACAATATCCTTTCCTATAAGTACAAAGATGGCCACCGAGACCGATCTTCTTTGAAAATGTCCTCAACTACATCCTTTTAACATGAAGATGGCTAAAGAGCCCAGTCTTCACTTTTAAAATTCCTGTATTAATCATTCCTATGAACACGAAGATGGCTAAGGAGTCCAGTCTTCGCTTTTAAAATTCCTCCATTAATCATTCCTATAAACACGAAGATGGCTAAAGAGTCCAGTCTTCGCTTTTTAAAATTCCTGCATTAATCATTCCTATAAACACGAAGATGGCTAAGGAGTCCAGTCTTCGCTTTTAAAATTCCTCCGTTAATCATTCCTATAAACACGAAGATGGCTAAAGAGTCCGGTCTACGCTTTTGAAAAGTCCTAAGCTAAACATAGTAAAGTCATCAATTAAATGTGTTTTCTCCGCAACTATTTAGTTGGTCTGCAAGGGAAAATGTTGATTAAGTGTGCGTTGCATCACGAGCGGCGATATTTTCTTTGATGGACAGGTTCATATGTTCCTTGAGTGTGACTTAATTATTGTTACAAACCTTCCATCGGAATATAAATGAAGACGTCTAACACAGTTATACATCCGTATGAATTTCTTTTTTAAGCACTCAAAGACCATGATTTCACTGGGAATTGCAAATACATTTTGATCACCACATTAAGTGCAGAGATGAAAAACCTGCGAATTATCACACATTTGTACACAAATGTTTGTAGATATCCTCATTACAATTAAATAAAGATGTTTCAAAACATCACTGGTTACATCGCTTCACAATGTCTCATTGGATGAGAGATGTGCGTGATACAAATGACAATCCCAACTGTTCCTGCACAATCCTCATATATCTGATGGCTTATATTTTCATCCTTTTTTTTTTAAACTCTTGTTTTGCAAACGTGCATCAGTTGAATAGTTGGAGCCCAATAAAAAGTTTCAGGCTTGCTTTTTTCACTGACTCCTGTTTTGAGCTTGTTGACCTACAGCTTCATCGTGATAAACTGACTGCAACGAATTTTTACGATGGCGTCGTGTTAGATCTCTGGAAGGTGGTCTACAAGCATCCGGTTTGAGGGCTGAATCAGCCTCACAAACTTCGCACTCAACTAATGTCGAATGGGTTGAATCAGCGTCAAAGCTTGCACTCAACTAATTATGTCCCAACTATTATTCAACTGAACTAGCCGGTTATTTTTCAAACTCATTCTTCTATGATTTTTTTTGAATGCCTCTTAACATTCCAAGTTATGATGATGCTTTGTCCAAGGCATTGTAGCACGTGAAAAAAAGCAAAACAAGAAAAAGGATGTGCACTGTTGGGTTGTCTACAAATGCACAGACATAACCAACAATTTCGTCTTGGATCAACAATTCAATTGATGACTATATTACTACATCTAGTCCTCAGCTAAAAATCCTCAATTTTTCAAAATTTAATACAATATCCTTTCCTATAAGTACAAAGATGGCCACCGAGACCGATCTTCTTTGAAAATGTCCTCAACTACATCCTTTTAACATGAAGATGGCTAAAGAGTCCAGTCTTCGCTTTTTAAAATTCCTGCATTAATCATTCCTATAAACACGAAGATGGCTAAGGAGTCCAGTCTTCGCTTTTAAAAATCCTCCGTTAATCATTCCTATAAACACGAAGATGGCTAAAGAGTCCGGTCTACGCTTTTGAAAAGTCCTAAGCTAAACATAGTAAAGTCATCAATTAAATGTGTTTTCTCCGCAACTATTTAGTTGGTCTGCAAGGGCAAATGTTGATTAAGTGTGCGTTGCATCACGAGCGGCGATATTTTCTTTGATGGACAGGTTCATATGTTCCTTGAGTGTGACTTAATTATTGTTACAAACCTTCCATCGGAATATAAATGAAGACGTCTAACACAGTTATACATCCGTATGAATTTCTTTTTTAAGCACTCAAAGACCATGATTTCACTGGGAATTGCAAATACATTTTGATCACCACATTAAGTGCAGAGATGAAAAACCTGCGAATTATCACACATTTGTACACAAATGTTTGTAGATATCCTCATTACAATTAAATAAAGATGTTTCAAAACATCACTGGTTACATCGCTTCACAATGTCTCATTGGATGAGAGATGTGCGTGATACAAATGACAATCCCAACTGTTCCTGCACAATCCTCATATATCTGATGGCTTATATTTTCATCCTTTTTTTTTTAAACTCTTGTTTTGCAAACGTGCATCAGTTGAATAGTTGGAGCCCAATAAAAAGTTTCAGGCTTGCTTTTTTCACTGACTCCTGTTTTGAGCTTGTTGACCTACAGCTTCATCGTGATAAACTGACTGCAACGAATTTTTACGATGGCGTCGTGTTAGATCTCTGGAAGGTGGTCTACAAGCATCCGGTTTGAGGGCTGAATCAGCCTCACAAACTTCGCACTCAACTAATGTCGAATGGGTTGAATCAGCGTCAAAGCTTGCACTCAACTAATTATGTCCCAACTATTATTCAACTGAACTAGCCGGTTATTTTTCAAACTCATTCTTCTATGATTTTTTTTGAATGCCTCTTAACATTCCAAGTTATGATGATGCTTTGTCCAAGGCATTGTAGCACGTGAAAAAAAGCAAAACAAGAAAAAGGATGTGCACTGTTGGGTTGTCTACAAATGCACAGACATAACCAACAATTTCGTCTTGGATCAACAATTCAATTGATGACTATATTACTACATCTAGTCCTCAGCTAAAAATCCTCAATTTTTCAAAATTTAATACAATATCCTTTCCTATAAGTACAAAGATGGCCACCGAGACCGATCTTCTTTGAAAATGTCCTCAACTACATCCTTTTAACATGAAGATGGCTAAAGAGTCCAGTCTTCGCTTTTTAAAATTCCTGCATTAATCATTCCTATAAACACGAAGATGGCTAAGGAGTCCAGTCTTCGCTTTTTAAATTCCTCCGTTAATCATTCCTATAAACACGAAGATGGCTAAAGAGTCCGGTCTACGCTTTTGAAAAGTCCTAAGCTAAACATAGTAAAGTCATCAATTAAATGTGTTTTCTCCGCAACTATTTAGTTGGTCTGCAAGGGAAAATGTTGATTAAGTGTGCGTTGCATCACGAGCGGCGATATTTTCTTTGATGGACAGGTTCATATGTTCCTTGAGTGTGACTTAATTATTGTTACAAACCTTCCATCGGAATATAAATGAAGACGTCTAACACAGTTATACATCCGTATGAATTTCTTTTTTAAGCACTCAAAGACCATGATTTCACTGGGAATTGCAAATACATTTTGATCACCACATTAAGTGCAGAGATGAAAAACCTGCGAATTATCACACATTTGTACACAAATGTTTGTAGATATCCTCATTACAATTAAATAAAGATGTTTCAAAACATCACTGATTACATCGCTTCACAATGTCTCATTGGATGAGAGATGTGCGTGATACTATTGACAATCCCAACTGTTCCTGCACAATCCTCATATATCTGATGGCTTATATTTTCATCCTTTTTTTTTAACTCTTTTTTTGCAAACGTGCATCAGTTGAATAGTTGGAGCCCAATAAAAAGTTTCAGGCTTGCTTTTTTCACTGACTCCTGTTTTGAGCTTGTTGACCTACAGCTTCATCGTGATAAACTGACTGCAACGAATTTTTACGATGGCGTCGTGTTAGATCTCTGGAAGGTGGTCTACAAGCATCCGGTTTGAGGGCTGAATCAGCCTCACAAACTTCGCACTTAACTAATGTCGAATGGGTTGAATCAGCGTCAAAGCTTGCACTCAACTAATTATGTCCCAACTATTATTCAACTGAACTAGCCGGTTATTTTTCAAACTCATTCTTCTATGATTTTTTTTGAATGCCTCTTAACATTCCAAGTTATGATGATGCTTTGTCCAAGGCATTGTAGCACGTGAAAAAAAGCAAAACAAGAAAAAGGATGTGCACTGTTGGGTTGTCTACAAATGCACAGACATAACCAACAATTTCGTCTTGGATCAACAATTCAATTGATGACTATATTACTACATCTAGTCCTCAGCTAAAAATCCTCAATTTTTCAAAATTTAATACAATATCCTTTCCTATAAGTACAAAGATGGCCACCGAGACCGATCTTCTTTGAAAATGTCCTCAACTACATCCTTTTAACATGAAGATGGCTAAAGAGTCCAGTCTTCGCTTTTTAAAATTCCTGCATTAATCATTCCTATAAACACGAAGATGGCTAAGGAGTCCAGTCTTCGCTTTTAAAATTCCTCCGTTAATCATTCCTATAAACACGAAGATGGCTAAAGAGTCCGGTCTACGCTTTTGAAAAGTCCTAAGCTAAACGTAGTAAAGTCATCAATTAAATGTGTTTTCTCCGCAACTATTTAGTTGGTCTGCAAGGGAAAATGTTGATTAAGTGTGCGTTGCATCACGAGCGGCGATATTTTCTTTGATGGACAGGTTCATATGTTCCTTGAGTGTGACTTAATTATTGTTACAAACCTTCCATCGGAATATAAATGAAGACGTCTAACACAGTTATACATCCGTATGAATTTCTTTTTTAAGCACTCAAAGACCATGATTTCACTGGGAATTGCAAATACATTTTGATCACCACATTAAGTGCAGAGATGAAAAACCTGCGAATTATCACACATTTGTACACAAATGTTTGTAGATATCCTCATTACAATTAAATAAAGATGTTTCAAAACATCACTGATTACATCGCTTCACAATGTCTCATTGGATGAGAGATGTGCGTGATACTATTGACAATCCCAACTGTTCCTGCACAATCCTCATATATCTGATGGCTTATATTTTCATCCTTTTTTTTTTTAACTCTTGTTTTGCAAACGTGCATCAGTTGAATAGTTGGAGCCCAATAAAAAGTTTCAGGCTTGCTTTTTTCACTGACTCCTGTTTTGAGCTTGTTGACCTACAGCTTCATCGTGATAAACTGACTGCAACGAATTTTTACGATGGCGTCGTGTTAGATCTCTGGAAGGTGGTCTACAAGCATCCGGTTTGAGGGCTGAATCAGCCTCACAAACTTCGCACTCAACTAATGTCGAATGGGTTGAATCAGCGTCAAAGCTTGCACTCAACTAATTATGTCCCAACTATTATTCAACTGAACTAGCCGGTTATTTTTCAAACTCATTCTTCTATGATTTTTTTTGAATGCCTCTTAACATTCCAAGTTATGATGATGCTTTGTCCAAGGCATTGTAGCACGTGAAAAAAAGCAAAACAAGAAAAAGGATGTGCACTGTTGGGTTGTCTACAAATGCACAGACATAACCAACAATTTCGTCTTGGATCAACAATTCAATTGATGACTATATTACTACATCTAGTCCTCAGCTAAAAATCCTCAATTTTTCAAAAATTAATACAATATCCTTTCCTATAAGTACAGAGATGGCCACCGAGACCGATCTTCTTTGAAAATGTCCTCAACTACATCCTTTTAACATGAAGATGGCTAAAGAGTCCAGTCTTTGCTTTTTAAAATTCCTGCATTAATCATTCCTATGAACACGAAGATGGCTAAGGAGTCCAGTCTTCGCTTTTAAAATTCCTCCGTTAATCATTCCTATAAACACGAAGATGGCTAAAGAGTCCAGTCTTCGCTTTTTAAAATTCCTGCATTAATCATTCCTATAAACACGAAGATGGCTAATGAGTCCAGTCTTCGCTTTTTAAATTCCTCCGTTAATCATTCCTATAAACACGAAGATGGCTAAAGAGTCCGGTCTACGCTTTTGAAAAGTCCTAAGCTAAACATAGTAAAGTCATCAATTAAATGTGTTTTCTCCGCAACTATTTAGTTGGTCTGCAAGGGCAAATGTTGATTAAGTGTGCGTTGCATCACGAGCGGCGATATTTTCTTTGATGGACAGGTTCATATGTTCCTTGAGTGTGACTTAATTATTGTTACAAACCTTCCATCGGAATATAAATGAAGACGTCTAACACAGTTATACATCGTATGAATTTCTTTTTTAAGCACTCAAAGACCATGATTTCACTGGGAATCGCAAATACATTTTGATCACCACATTAAGTGCAGAGATGAAAAACCTGCGAATTATCACACATTTGTACACAAATGTTTGTAGATATCCTCATTACAATTAAATAAAGATGTTTCAAAACATCACTGATTACATCGCTTCACAATGTCTCATTGGATGAGAGATGTGCGTGATACTATTGACAATCCCAACTATTCCTGCACAATCCTCATATATCTGATGGCTTATATTTTCATCCTTTTTTTTTTTAACTCTTGTTTTGCAAACGTGCATCAGTTGAATAGTTGGAGCCCAATAAAAAGTTTCAGGCTTGCTTTTTTCAATGACTCCTGTTTTGAGCTTGTTGACCTACAGCTTCATCGTGATAAACTGACTGCAACGAATTTTTACGATGGCGTCGTGTTAGATCTCTGGAAGGTGGTCTACAAGCATCCGGTTTGAGGGCTGAATCAGCCTCACAAACTTCGCACTCAACTAATGTCGAATGGGTTGAATCAGCGTCAAAGCTTGCACTCAACTAATTATGTCCCAACTATTATTCAACTGAACTAGCCGGTTATTTTTCAAACTCATTCTTCTATGATTTTTTTTGAATGCCTCTTAACATTCCAAGTTATGATGATGCTTTGTCCAAGGCATTGTAGCACGTGAAAAAAAGCAAAACAAGAAAAAGGATGTGCACTGTTGGGTTGTCTACAAATGCACAGACATAACCAACAATTTCGTCTTGGATCAACAATTCAATTGATGACTATATTACTACATCTAGTCCTCAGCTAAAAATCCTCAATTTTTCAAAAATTAATACAATATCCTTTCCTATAAGTACAGAGATGGCCACCGAGACCGATCTTCTTTGAAAATGTCCTCAACTACATCCTTTTAACATGAAGATGGCTAAAGAGTCCAGTCTTTGCTTTTTAAAATTCCTGCATTAATCATTCCTATGAACACGAAGATGGCTAAGGAGTCCAGTCTTCGCTTTTAAAATTCCTCCGTTAATCATTCCTATAAACACGAAGATGGCTAAAGAGTCCAGTCTTCGCTTTTTAAAATTCCTGCATTAATCATTCCTATAAACACGAAGATGGCTAAGGAGTCCAGTCTTCGCTTTTTAAATTCCTCCGTTAATCATTCCTATAAACACGAAGATGGCTAAAGAGTCCGGTCTACGCTTTTGAAAAGTCCTAAGCTAAACATAGTAAAGTCATCAATTAAATGTGTTTTCTCCGCAACTATTTAGTTGGTCTGCAAGGGCAAATGTTGATTAAGTGTGCGTTGCATCACGAGCGGCGATATTTTCTTTGATGGACAGGTTCATATGTTCCTTGAGTGTGACTTAATTATTGTTACAAACCTTCCATCGGAATATAAATGAAGACGTCTAACACAGTTATACATCGTATGAATTTCTTTTTTAAGCACTCAAAGACCATGATTTCACTGGGAATCGCAAATACATTTTGATCACCACATTAAGTGCAGAGATGAAAAACCTGCGAATTATCACACATTTGTACACAAATGTTTGTAGATATCCTCATTACAATTAAATAAAGATGTTTCAAAACATCACTGATTACATCGCTTCACAATGTCTCATTGGATGAGAGATGTGCGTAATACTATTGACAATCCCAACTATTCCTGCACAATCCTCATATATCTGATGGCTTATATTTTCATCCTTTTTTTTTTTAACTCTTGTTTTGCAAACGTGCATCAGTTGAATAGTTGGAGCCCAATAAAAAGTTTCAGGCTTGCTTTTTTCAATGACTCCTGTTTTGAGCTTGTTGACCTACAGCTTCATCGTGATAAACTGACTGCAACGAATTTTTACGATGGCGTCGTGTTAGATCTCTGGAAGGTGGTCTACAAGCATCCGGTTTGAGGGCTGAATCAGCCTCACAAACTTCGCACTCAACTAATGTCGAATGGGTTGAATCAGCGTCAAAGCTTGCACTCAACTAATTATGTCCCAACTATTATTCAACTGAACTAGCCGGTTATTTTTCAAACTCATTCTTCTATGATTTTTTTTGAATGCCTCTTAACATTCCAAGTTATGATGATGCTTTGTCCAAGGCATTGTAGCACGTGAAAAAAAGCAAAACAAGAAAAAGGATGTGCACTGTTGGGTTGTCTACAAATGCACAGACATAACCAACAATTTCGTCTTGGATCAACAATTCAATTGATGACTATATTACTACATCTAGTCCTCAGCTAAAAATCCTCAATTTTTATAAAATTAATACAATATCCTTTCCTATAAGTACAAAGATGGCCACCGAGACCGATCTTCTTTGAAAATGTCCTCAACTACATCCTTTTAACATGAAGATGGCTAAAGAGTCCAGTCTTCGCTTTTTAAAATTCCTGCATTAATCATTCCTATGAACACGAAGATGGCTAAGGAGTCCAGTCTTCGCTTTTAAAATTCCTCCGTTAATCATTCCTATAAACACGAAGATGGCTAAAGAGTCCAGTCTTCGCTTTTTAAAATTCCTCCGTTAATCATTCCTATAAACACGAAGATGGCTAAAGAGTCCGGTCTACGCTTTTGAAAAGTCCTAAGCTAAACATAGTAAAGTCATCAATTAAATGTGTTTTCTCCGCAACTATTTAGTTGGTCTGCAAGGGCAAATGTTGATTAAGTGTGCGTTGCATCACGAGCGGCGATATTTTCTTTGATGGACAGGTTCATATGTTCCTTGAGTGTGACTTAATTATTGTTACAAACCTTCCATCGGAATATAAATGAAGACGTCTAACACAGTTATACATCCGTATGAATTTCTTTTTTAAGCACTCAAAGACCATGATTTCACTGGGAATTGCAAATACATTTTGATCACCACATTAAGTGCAGAGATGAAAAACCTGCGAATTATCACACATTTGTACACAAATGTTTGTAGATATCCTCATTACAATTAAATAAAGATGTTTCAAAACATCACTGGTTACATCGCTTCACAATGTCTCATTGGATGAGAGATGTGCGTGATACAAATGACAATCCCAACTGTTCCTGCACAATCCTCATATATCTGATGGCTTATATTTTCATCCTTTTTTTTTTTAACTCTTGTTTTGCAAACGTGCATCAGTTGAATAGTTGGAGCCCAATAAAAAGTTTCAGGCTTGCTTTTTTCACTGACTCCTGTTTTGAGCTTGTTGACCTACAGCTTCATCGTGATAAACTGACTGCAACGAATTTTTACGATGGCGTCGTGTTAGATCTCTGGAAGGTGGTCTACAAGCATCCGGTTTGAGGGCTGAATCAGCCTCACAAACTTCGCACTCAACTAATGTCGAATGGGTTGAATCAGCGTCAAAGCTTGCACTCAACTAATTATGTCCCAACTATTATTCAACTGAACTAGCCGGTTATTTTTCAAACTCATTCTTCTATGATTTTTTTTGAATGCCTCTTAACATTCCAAGTTATGATGATGCTTTGTCCAAGGCATTGTAGCACGTGAAAAAAAGCAAAACAAGAAAAAGGATGTGCACTGTTGGGTTGTCTACAAATGCACAGACATAACCAACAATTTCGTCTTGGATCAACAATTCAATTGATGACTATATTACTACATCTAGTCCTCAGCTAAAAATCCTCAATTTTTCAAAAATTAATACAATATCCTTTCCTATAAGTACAGAGATGGCCACCGAGACCGATCTTCTTTGAAAATGTCCTCAACTACATCCTTTTAACATGAAGATGGCTAAAGAGTCCAGTCTTCGCTTTTTAAAATTCCTGCATTAATCATTCCTATGAACACGAAGATGGCTAAGGAGTCCAGTCTTCGCTTTTAAAATTCCTCCGTTAATCATTCCTATAAACACGAAGATGGCTAAAGAGTCCAGTCTTCGCTTTTTAAAATTCCTGCATTAATCATTCCTATAAACACGAAGATGGCTAAGGAGTCCAGTCTTCGCTTTTTAAATTCCTCCGTTAATCATTCCTATAAACACGAAGATGGCTAAAGAGTCCGGTCTACGCTTTTGAAAAGTCCTTAGCTAAACATAGTAAAGTCATCAATTAAATGTGTTTTCTCCGCAACTATTTAGTTGGTCTGCAAGGGCAAATGTTGATTAAGTGTGCGTTGCATCACGAGCGGCGATATTTTCTTTGATGGACAGGTTCATATGTTCCTTGAGTGTGACTTAATTATTGTTACAAACCTTCCATCGGAATATAAATGAAGACGTCTAACACAGTTATACATCCGTATGAATTTCTTTTTTAAGCACTCAAAGACCATGATTTCACTGGGAATTGCAAATACATTTTGATCACCACATTAAGTGCAGAGATGAAAAACCTGCGAATTATCACACATTTGTACACAAATGTTTGTAGATATCCTCATTACAATTAAATAAAGATGTTTCAAAACATCACTGGTTACATCGCTTCACAATGTCTCATTGGATGAGAGATGTGCGTGATACAAATGACAATCCCAACTGTTCCTGCACAATCCTCATATATCTGATGGCTTATATTTTCATCCTTTTTTTTTTAAACTCTTGTTTTGCAAACGTGCATCAGTTGAATAGTTGGAGCCCAATAAAAAGTTTCAGGCTTGCTTTTTTCACTGACTCCTGTTTTGAGCTTGTTGACCTACAGCTTCATCGTGATAAACTGACTGCAACGAATTTTTACGATGGCGTCGTGTTAGATCTCTGGAAGGTGGTCTACAAGCATCCGGTTTGAGGGCTGAATCAGCCTCACAAACTTCGCACTCAACTAATGTCGAATGGGTTGAATCAGCGTCAAAGCTTGCACTCAACTAATTATGTCCCAACTATTATTCAACTGAACTAGCCGGTTATTTTTCAAACTCATTCTTCTATGATTTTTTTTGAATGCCTCTTAACATTCCAAGTTATGATGATGCTTTGTCCAAGGCATTGTAGCACGTGAAAAAAAGCAAAACAAGAAAAAGGATGTGCACTGTTGGGTTGTCTACAAATGCACAGACATAACCAACAATTTCGTCTTGGATCAACAATTCAATTGATGACTATATTACTACATCTAGTCCTCAGCTAAAAATCCTCAATTTTTCAAAAATTAATACAATATCCTTTCCTATAAGTACAGAGATGGCCACCGAGACCGATCTTCTTTGAAAATGTCCTCAACTACATCCTTTTAACATGAAGATGGCTAAAGAGTCCAGTCTTCGCTTTTTAAAATTCCTGCATTAATCATTCCTATGAACACGAAGATGGCTAAGGAGTCCAGTCTTCGCTTTTAAAATTCCTCCGTTAATCATTCCTATAAACACGAAGATGGCTAAAGAGTCCAGTCTTCGCTTTTTAAAATTCCTGCATTAATCATTCCTATAAACACGAAGATGGCTAAGGAGTCCAGTCTTCGCTTTTTAAATTCCTCCGTTAATCATTCCTATAAACACGAAGATGGCTAAAGAGTCCGGTCTACGCTTTTGAAAAGTCCTAAGCTAAACATAGTAAAGTCATCAATTAAATGTGTTTTCTCCGCAACTATTTAGTTGGTCTGCAAGGGCAAATGTTGATTAAGTGTGCGTTGCATCACGAGCGGCGATATTTTCTTTGATGGACAGGTTCATATGTTCCTTGAGTGTGACTTAATTATTGTTACAAACCTTCCATCGGAATATAAATGAAGACGTCTAACACAGTTATACATCCGTATGAATTTCTTTTTTAAGCACTCAAAGACCATGATTTCACTGGGAATTGCAAATACATTTTGATCACCACATTAAGTGCAGAGATGAAAAACCTGCGAATTATCACACATTTGTACACAAATGTTTGTAGATATCCTCATTACAATTAAATAAAGATGTTTCAAAACATCACTGGTTACATCGCTTCACAATGTCTCATTGGATGAGAGATGTGCGTGATACAAATGACAATCCCAACTGTTCCTGCACAATCCTCATATATCTGATGGCTTATATTTTCATCCTTTTTTTTTTAAACTCTTGTTTTGCAAACGTGCATCAGTTGAATAGTTGGAGCCCAATAAAAAGTTTCAGGCTTGCTTTTTTCACTGACTCCTGTTTTGAGCTTGTTGACCTACAGCTTCATCGTGATAAACTGACTGCAACGAATTTTTACGATGGCGTCGTGTTAGATCTCTGGAAGGTGGTCTACAAGCATCCGGTTTGAGGGCTGAATCAGCCTCACAAACTTCGCACTCAACTAATGTCGAATGGGTTGAATCAGCGTCAAAGCTTGCACTCAACTAATTATGTCCCAACTATTATTCAACTGAACTAGCCGGTTATTTTTCAAACTCATTCTTCTATGATTTTTTTTGAATGCCTCTTAACATTCCAAGTTATGATGATGCTTTGTCCAAGGCATTGTAGCACGTGAAAAAAAGCAAAACAAGAAAAAGGATGTGCACTGTTGGGTTGTCTACAAATGCACAGACATAACCAACAATTTCGTCTTGGATCAACAATTCAATTGATGACTATATTACTACATCTAGTCCTCAGCTAAAAATCCTCAATTTTTCAAAAATTAATACAATATCCTTTCCTATAAGTACAGAGATGGCCACCGAGACCGATCTTCTTTGAAAATGTCCTCAACTACATCCTTTTAACATGAAGATGGCTAAAGAGTCCAGTCTTCGCTTTTTAAAATTCCTGCATTAATCATTCCTATGAACACGAAGATGGCTAAGGAGTCCAGTCTTCGCTTTTAAAATTCCTCCGTTAATCATTCCTATAAACACGAAGATGGCTAAAGAGTCCAGTCTTCGCTTTTTAAAATTCCTGCATTAATCATTCCTATAAACACGAAGATGGCTAAGGAGTCCAGTCTTCGCTTTTTAAATTCCTCCGTTAATCATTCCTATAAACACGAAGATGGCTAAAGAGTCCGGTCTACGCTTTTGAAAAGTCCTAAGCTAAACATAGTAAAGTCATCAATTAAATGTGTTTTCTCCGCAACTATTTAGTTGGTCTGCAAGGGCAAATGTTGATTAAGTGTGCGTTGCATCACGAGCGGCGATATTTTCTTTGATGGACAGGTTCATATGTTCCTTGAGTGTGACTTAATTATTGTTACAAACCTTCCATCGGAATATAAATGAAGACGTCTAACACAGTTATACATCCGTATGAATTTCTTTTTTAAGCACTCAAAGACCATGATTTCACTGGGAATTGCAAATACATTTTGATCACCACATTAAGTGCAGAGATGAAAAACCTGCGAATTATCACACATTTGTACACAAATGTTTGTAGATATCCTCATTACAATTAAATAAAGATGTTTCAAAACATCACTGGTTACATCGCTTCACAATGTCTCATTGGATGAGAGATGTGCGTGATACAAATGACAATCCCAACTGTTCCTGCACAATCCTCATATATCTGATGGCTTATATTTTCATCCTTTTTTTTTTTAACTCTTGTTTTGCAAACGTGCATCAGTTGAATAGTTGGAGCCCAATAAAAAGTTTCAGGCTTGCTTTTTTCACTGACTCCTGTTTTGAGCTTGTTGACCTACAGCTTCATCGTGATAAACTGACTGCAACGAATTTTTACGATGGCGTCGTGTTAGATCTCTGGAAGGTGGTCTACAAGCATCCGGTTTGAGGGCTGAATCAGCCTCACAAACTTCGCACTCAACTAATGTCGAATGGGTTGAATCAGCGTCAAAGCTTGCACTCAACTAATTATGTCCCAACTATTATTCAACTGAACTAGCCGGTTATTTTTCAAACTCATTCTTCTATGATTTTTTTTGAATGCCTCTTAACATTCCAAGTTATGATGATGCTTTGTCCAAGGCATTGTAGCACGTGAAAAAAAGCAAAACAAGAAAAAGGATGTGCACTGTTGGGTTGTCTACAAATGCACAGACATAACCAACAATTTCGTCTTGGATCAACAATTCAATTGATGACTATATTACTACATCTAGTCCTCAGCTAAAAATCCTCAATTTTTCAAAAATTAATACAATATCCTTTCCTATAAGTACAGAGATGGCCACCGAGACCGATCTTCTTTGAAAATGTCCTCAACTACATCCTTTTAACATGAAGATGGCTAAAGAGTCCAGTCTTCGCTTTTTAAAATTCCTGCATTAATCATTCCTATGAACACGAAGATGGCTAAGGAGTCCAGTCTTCGCTTTTAAAATTCCTCCGTTAATCATTCCTATAAACACGAAGATGGCTAAAGAGTCCAGTCTTCGCTTTTTAAAATTCCTGCATTAATCATTCCTATAAACACGAAGATGGCTAAGGAGTCCAGTCTTCGCTTTTTAAATTCCTCCGTTAATCATTCCTATAAACACGAAGATGGCTAAAGAGTCCGGTCTACGCTTTTGAAAAGTCCTAAGCTAAACATAGTAAAGTCATCAATTAAATGTGTTTTCTCCGCAACTATTTAGTTGGTCTGCAAGGGCAAATGTTGATTAAGTGTGCGTTGCATCACGAGCGGCGATATTTTCTTTGATGGACAGGTTCATATGTTCCTTGAGTGTGACTTAATTATTGTTACAAACCTTCCATCGGAATATAAATGAAGACGTCTAACACAGTTATACATCCGTATGAATTTCTTTTTTAAGCACTCAAAGACCATGATTTCACTGGGAATTGCAAATACATTTTGATCACCACATTAAGTGCAGAGATGAAAAACCTGCGAATTATCACACATTTGTACACAAATGTTTGTAGATATCCTCATTACAATTAAATAAAGATGTTTCAAAACATCACTGGTTACATCGCTTCACAATGTCTCATTGGATGAGAGATGTGCGTGATACAAATGACAATCCCAACTGTTCCTGCACAATCCTCATATATCTGATGGCTTATATTTTCATCCTTTTTTTTTTAAACTCTTGTTTTGCAAACGTGCATCAGTTGAATAGTTGGAGCCCAATAAAAAGTTTCAGGCTTGCTTTTTTCACTGACTCCTGTTTTGAGCTTGTTGACCTACAGCTTCATCGTGATAAACTGACTGCAACGAATTTTTACGATGGCGTCGTGTTAGATCTCTGGAAGGTGGTCTACAAGCATCTGGTTTGAGGGCTGAATCAGCCTCACAAACTTCGCACTCAACTAATGTCGAATGGGTTGAATCAGCGTCAAAGCTTGCACTCAACTAATTATGTCCCAACTATTATTCAACTGAACTAGCCGGTTATTTTTCAAACTCATTCTTCTATGATTTTTTTTGAATGCCTCTTAACATTCCAAGTTATGATGATGCTTTGTCCAAGGCATTGTAGCACGTGAAAAAAAGCAAAACAAGAAAAAGGATGTGCACTGTTGGGTTGTCTACAAATGCACAGACATAACCAACAATTTCGTCTTGGATCAACAATTCAATTGATGACTATATTACTACATCTAGTCCTCAGCTAAAAATCCTCAATTTTTCAAAAATTAATACAATATCCTTTCCTATAAGTACAGAGATGGCCACCGAGACCGATCTTCTTTGAAAATGTCCTCAACTACATCCTTTTAACATGAAGATGGCTAAAGAGTCCAGTCTTCGCTTTTTAAAATTCCTGCATTAATCATTCCTATGAACACGAAGATGGCTAAGGAGTCCAGTCTTCGCTTTTAAAATTCCTCCGTTAATCATTCCTATAAACACGAAGATGGCTAAAGAGTCCAGTCTTCGCTTTTTAAAATTCCTGCATTAATCATTCCTATAAACACGAAGATGGCTAAGGAGTCCAGTCTTCGCTTTTTAAATTCCTCCGTTAATCATTCCTATAAACACGAAGATGGCTAAAGAGTCCGGTCTACGCTTTTGAAAAGTCCTAAGCTAAACATAGTAAAGTCATCAATTAAATGTGTTTTCTCCGCAACTATTTAGTTGGTCTGCAAGGGCAAATGTTGATTAAGTGTGCGTTGCATCACGAGCGGCGATATTTTCTTTGATGGACAGGTTTATATGTTCCTTGAGTGTGACTTAATTATTGTTACAAACCTTCCATCGGAATATAAATGAAGACGTCTAACACAGTTATACA
Organism: Biomphalaria pfeifferi; assembly: GCA_030265305.1. NCBI lineage: Eukaryota > Metazoa > Mollusca > Gastropoda > Planorbidae > Biomphalaria > Biomphalaria pfeifferi. The sequence goes on along the minus strand of JASAOG010000226.1, from coordinate 72,891 downwards.
TCCGTATGAATTTCTTTTTTAAGCACTCAAAGACCATGATTTCACTGGGAATTGCAAATACATTTTGATCACCACATTAAGTGCAGAGATGAAAAACCTGCGAATTATCACACATTTGTACACAAATGTTTGTAGATATCCTCATTACAATTAAATAAAGATGTTTCAAAACATCACTGGTTACATCGCTTCACAATGTCTCATTGGATGAGAGATGTGCGTGATACAAATGACAATCCCAACTGTTCCTGCACAATCCTCATATATCTGATGGCTTATATTTTCATCCTTTTTTTTTTAAACTCTTGTTTTGCAAACGTGCATCAGTTGAATAGTTGGAGCCCAATAAAAAGTTTCAGGCTTGCTTTTTTCACTGACTCCTGTTTTGAGCTTGTTGACCTACAGCTTCATCGTGATAAACTGACTGCAACGAATTTTTACGATGGCGTCGTGTTAGATCTCTGGAAGGTGGTCTACAAGCATCCGGTTTGAGGGCTGAATCAGCCTCACAAACTTCGCACTCAACTAATGTCGAATGGGTTGAATCAGCGTCAAAGCTTGCACTCAACTAATTATGTCCCAACTATTATTCAACTGAACTAGCCGGTTATTTTTCAAACTCATTCTTCTATGATTTTTTTTGAATGCCTCTTAACATTCCAAGTTATGATGATGCTTTGTCCAAGGCATTGTAGCACGTGAAAAAAAGCAAAACAAGAAAAAGGATGTGCACTGTTGGGTTGTCTACAAATGCACAGACATAACCAACAATTTCGTCTTGGATCAACAATTCAATTGATGACTATATTACTACATCTAGTCCTCAGCTAAAAATCCTCAATTTTTCAAAAATTAATACAATATCCTTTCCTATAAGTACAGAGATGGCCACCGAGACCGATCTTCTTTGAAAATGTCCTCAACTACATCCTTTTAACATGAAGATGGCTAAAGAGTCCAGTCTTCGCTTTTTAAAATTCCTGCATTAATCATTCCTATGAACACGAAGATGGCTAAGGAGTCCAGTCTTCGCTTTTAAAATTCCTCCGTTAATCATTCCTATAAACACGAAGATGGCTAAAGAGTCCAGTCTTCGCTTTTTAAAATTCCTGCATTAATCATTCCTATAAACACGAAGATGGCTAAGGAGTCCAGTCTTCGCTTTTTAAATTCCTCCGTTAATCATTCCTATAAACACGAAGATGGCTAAAGAGTCCGGTCTACGCTTTTGAAAAGTCCTAAGCTAAACATAGTAAAGTCATCAATTAAATGTGTTTTCTCCGCAACTATTTAGTTGGTCTGCAAGGGCAAATGTTGATTAAGTGTGCGTTGCATCACGAGCGGCGATATTTTCTTTGATGGACAGGTTCATATGTTCCTTGAGTGTGACTTAATTATTGTTACAAACCTTCCATCGGAATATAAATGAAGACGTCTAACACAGTTATACATCCGTATGAATTTCTTTTTTAAGCACTCAAAGACCATGATTTCACTGGGAATTGCAAATACATTTTGATCACCACATTAAGTGCAGAGATGAAAAACCTGCGAATTATCACACATTTGTACACAAATGTTTGTAGATATCCTCATTACAATTAAATAAAGATGTTTCAAAACATCACTGGTTACATCGCTTCACAATGTCTCATTGGATGAGAGATGTGCGTGATACAAATGACAATCCCAACTGTTCCTGCACAATCCTCATATATCTGATGGCTTATATTTTCATCCTTTTTTTTTTTAACTCTTGTTTTGCAAACGTGCATCAGTTGAATAGTTGGAGCCCAATAAAAAGTTTCAGGCTTGCTTTTTTCACTGACTCCTGTTTTGAGCTTGTTGACCTACAGCTTCATCGTGATAAACTGACTGCAACGAATTTTTACGATGGCGTCGTGTTAGATCTCTGGAAGGTGGTCTACAAGCATCCGGTTTGAGGGCTGAATCAGCCTCACAAACTTCGCACTCAACTAATGTTGAATGGGTTGAATCAGCGTCAAAGCTTGCACTCAACTAATTATGTCCCAACTATTATTCAACTGAACTAGCCGGTTATTTTTCAAACTCATTCTTCTATGATTTTTTTTGAATGCCTCTTAACATTCCAAGTTATGATGATGCTTTGTCCAAGGCATTGTAGCACGTGAAAAAAAGCAAAACAAGAAAAAGGATGTGCACTGTTGGGTTGTCTACAAATGCACAGACATAACCAACAATTTCGTCTTGGATCAACAATTCAATTGATGACTATATTACTACATCTAGTCCTCAGCTAAAAATCCTCAATTTTTCTAAAATTAATACAATATCCTTTCCTATAAGTACAAAGATGGCCACCGAGACCGATCTTCTTTGAAAATGTCCTCAACTACATCCTTTTAACACGAAGATGGCTAAAGAGTCCAGTCTTCGCTTTTTAAAATTCCTGCATTAATCATTCCTATAAACACGAAGATGGCTAAGGAGTCCAGTCTTCGCTTTTTAAATTCCTCCGTTAATCATTCCTATAAACACGAAGATGGCTAAAGAGTCCGGTCTACGCTTTTGAAAAGTCCTAAGCTAAACATAGTAAAGTCATCAATTAAATGTGTTTTCTCCGCAACTATTTAGTTGGTCTGCAAGGGCAAATGTTGATTAAGTGTGCGTTGCATCACGAGCGGCGATATTTTCTTTGATGGACAGGTTCATATGTTCCTTGAGTGTGACTTAATTATTGTTACAAACCTTCCATCGGAATATAAATGAAGACGTCTAACACAGTTATACATCCGTATGAATTTCTTTTTTAAGCACTCAAAGACCATGATTTCACTGGGAATTGCAAATACATTTTGATCACCACATTAAGTGCAGAGATGAAAAACCTGCGAATTATCACACATTTGTACACAAATGTTTGTAGATATCCTCATTACAATTAAATAAAGATGTTTCAAAACATCACTGGTTACATCGCTTCACAATGTCTCATTGGATGAGAGATGTGCGTGATACAAATGACAATCCCAACTGTTCCTGCACAATCCTCATATATCTGATGGCTTATATTTTCATCCTTTTTTTTTTTAACTCTTGTTTTGCAAACGTGCATCAGTTGAATAGTTGGAGCCCAATAAAAAGTTTCAGGCTTGCTTTTTTCACTGACTCCTGTTTTGAGCTTGTTGACCTACAGCTTCATCGTGATAAACTGACTGCAACGAATTTTTACGATGGCGTCGTGTTAGATCTCTGGAAGGTGGTCTACAAGCATCCGGTTTGAGGGCTGAATCAGCCTCACAAACTTCGCACTCAACTAATGTCGAATGGGTTGAATCAGCGTCAAAGCTTGCACTCAACTAATTATGTCCCAACTATTATTCAACTGAACTAGCCGGTTATTTTTCAAACTCATTCTTCTATGATTTTTTTTGAATGCCTCTTAACATTCCAAGTTATGATGATGCTTTGTCCAAGGCATTGTAGCACGTGAAAAAAAGCAAAACAAGAAAAAGGATGTGCACTGTTGGGTTGTCTACAAATGCACAGACATAACCAACAATTTCGTCTTGGATCAACAATTCAATTGATGACTATATTACTACATCTAGTCCTCAGCTAAAAATCCTCAATTTTTCAAAAATTAATACAATATCCTTTCCTATAAGTACAGAGATGGCCACCGAGACCGATCTTCTTTGAAAATGTCCTCAACTACATCCTTTTAACATGAAGATGGCTAAAGAGTCCAGTCTTCGCTTTTTAAAATTCCTGCATTAATCATTCCTATGAACACGAAGATGGCTAAGGAGTCCAGTCTTCGCTTTTAAAATTCCTCCGTTAATCATTCCTATAAACACGAAGATGGCTAAAGAGTCCAGTCTTCGCTTTTTAAATTCCTCCGTTAATCATTCCTATAAACACGAAGATGGCTAAAGAGTCCGGTCTACGCTTTTGAAAAGTCCTAAGCTAAACATAGTAAAGTCATCAATTAAATGTGTTTTCTCCGCAACTATTTAGTTGGTCTGCAAGGGCAAATGTTGATTAAGTGTGCGTTGCATCACGAGCGGCGATATTTTCTTTGATGGACAGGTTCATATGTTCCTTGAGTGTGACTTAATTATTGTTACAAACCTTCCATCGGAATATAAATGAAGACGTCTAACACAGTTATACATCCGTATGAATTTCTTTTTTAAGCACTCAAAGACCATGATTTCACTGGGAATTGCAAATACATTTTGATCACCACATTAAGTGCAGAGATGAAAAACCTGCGAATTATCACACATTTGTACACAAATGTTTGTAGATATCCTCATTACAATTAAATAAAGATGTTTCAAAACATCACTGGTTACATCGCTTCACAATGTCTCATTGGATGAGAGATGTGCGTGATACAAATGACAATCCCAACTGTTCCTGCACAATCCTCATATATCTGATGGCTTATATTTTCATCCTTTTTTTTTTAAACTCTTGTTTTGCAAACGTGCATCAGTTGAATAGTTGGAGCCCAATAAAAAGTTTCAGGCTTGCTTTTTTCACTGACTCCTGTTTTGAGCTTGTTGACCTACAGCTTCATCGTGATAAACTGACTGCAACGAATTTTTACGATGGCGTCGTGTTAGATCTCTGGAAGGTGGTCTACAAGCATCCGGTTTGAGGGCTGAATCAGCCTCACAAACTTCGCACTCAACTAATGTCGAATGGGTTGAATCAGCGTCAAAGCTTGCACTCAACTAATTATGTCCCAACTATTATTCAACTGAACTAGCCGGTTATTTTTCAAACTCATTCTTCTATGATTTTTTTTGAATGCCTCTTAACATTCCAAGTTATGATGATGCTTTGTCCAAGGCATTGTAGCACGTGAAAAAAAGCAAAACAAGAAAAAGGATGTGCACTGTTGGGTTGTCTACAAATGCACAGACATAACCAACAATTTCGTCTTGGATCAACAATTCAATTGATGACTATATTACTACATCTAGTCCTCAGCTAAAAATCCTCAATTTTTCAAAAATTAATACAATATCCTTTCCTATAAGTACAGAGATGGCCACCGAGACCGATCTTCTTTGAAAATGTCCTCAACTACATCCTTTTAACATGAAGATGGCTAAAGAGTCCAGTCTTCGCTTTTTAAAATTCCTGCATTAATCATTCCTATGAACACGAAGATGGCTAAGGAGTCCAGTCTTCGCTTTTAAAATTCCTCCGTTAATCATTCCTATAAACACGAAGATGGCTAAAGAGTCCAGTCTTCGCTTTTTAAATTCCTCCGTTAATCATTCCTATAAACACGAAGATGGCTAAAGAGTCCGGTCTACGCTTTTGAAAAGTCCTAAGCTAAACATAGTAAAGTCATCAATTAAATGTGTTTTCTCCGCAACTATTTAGTTGGTCTGCAAGGGCAAATGTTGATTAAGTGTGCGTTGCATCACGAGCGGCGATATTTTCTTTGATGGACAGGTTCATATGTTCCTTGAGTGTGACTTAATTATTGTTACAAACCTTCCATCGGAATATAAATGAAGACGTCTAACACAGTTATACATCCGTATGAATTTCTTTTTTAAGCACTCAAAGACCATGATTTCACTGGGAATTGCAAATACATTTTGATCACCACATTAAGTGCAGAGATGAAAAACCTGCGAATTATCACACATTTGTACACAAATGTTTGTAGATATCCTCATTACAATTAAATAAAGATGTTTCAAAACATCACTGGTTACATCGCTTCACAATGTCTCATTGGATGAGAGATGTGCGTGATACAAATGACAATCCCAACTGTTCCTGCACAATCCTCATATATCTGATGGCTTATATTTTCATCCTTTTTTTTTTAAACTCTTGTTTTGCAAACGTGCATCAGTTGAATAGTTGGAGCCCAATAAAAAGTTTCAGGCTTGCTTTTTTCACTGACTCCTGTTTTGAGCTTGTTGACCTACAGCTTCATCGTGATAAACTGACTGCAACGAATTTTTACGATGGCGTCGTGTTAGATCTCTGGAAGGTGGTCTACAAGCATCCGGTTTGAGGGCTGAATCAGCCTCACAAACTTCGCACTCAACTAATGTCGAATGGGTTGAATCAGCGTCAAAGCTTGCACTCAACTAATTATGTCCCAACTATTATTCAACTGAACTAGCCGGTTATTTTTCAAACTCATTCTTCTATGATTTTTTTTGAATGCCTCTTAACATTCCAAGTTATGATGATGCTTTGTCCAAGGCATTGTAGCACGTGAAAAAAAGCAAAACAAGAAAAAGGATGTGCACTGTTGGGTTGTCTACAAATGCACAGACATAACCAACAATTTCGTCTTGGATCAACAATTCAATTGATGACTATATTACTACATCTAGTCCTCAGCTAAAAATCCTCAATTTTTCAAAAATTAATACAATATCCTTTCCTATAAGTACAGAGATGGCCACCGAGACCGATCTTCTTTGAAAATGTCCTCAACTACATCCTTTTAACATGAAGATGGCTAAAGAGTCCAGTCTTCGCTTTTTAAAATTCCTGCATTAATCATTCCTATGAACACGAAGATGGCTAAGGAGTCCAGTCTTCGCTTTTAAAATTCCTCCGTTAATCATTCCTATAAACACGAAGATGGCTAAAGAGTCCAGTCTTCGCTTTTTAAAATTCCTGCATTAATCATTCCTATAAACACGAAGATGGCTAAGGAGTCCAGTCTTCGCTTTTTAAATTCCTCCGTTAATCATTCCTATAAACACGAAGATGGCTAAAGAGTCCGGTCTACGCTTTTGAAAAGTCCTAAGCTAAACATAGTAAAGTCATCAATTAAATGTGTTTTCTCCGCAACTATTTAGTTGGTCTGCAAGGGCAAATGTTGATTAAGTGTGCGTTGCATCACGAGCGGCGATATTTTCTTTGATGGACAGGTTCATATGTTCCTTGAGTGTGACTTAATTATTGTTACAAACCTTCCATCGGAATATAAATGAAGACGTCTAACACAGTTATACATCCGTATGAATTTCTTTTTTAAGCACTCAAAGACCATGATTTCACTGGGAATTGCAAATACATTTTGATCACCACATTAAGTGCAGAGATGAAAAACCTGCGAATTATCACACATTTGTACACAAATGTTTGTAGATATCCTCATTACAATTAAATAAAGATGTTTCAAAACATCACTGGTTACATCGCTTCACAATGTCTCATTGGATGAGAGATGTGCGTGATACAAATGACAATCCCAACTGTTCCTGCACAATCCTCATATATCTGATGGCTTATATTTTCATCCTTTTTTTTTTAAACTCTTGTTTTGCAAACGTGCATCAGTTGAATAGTTGGAGCCCAATAAAAAGTTTCAGGCTTGCTTTTTTCACTGACTCCTGTTTTGAGCTTGTTGACCTACAGCTTCATCGTGATAAACTGACTGCAACGAATTTTTACGATGGCGTCGTGTTAGATCTCTGGAAGGTGGTCTACAAGCATCCGGTTTGAGGGCTGAATCAGCCTCACAAACTTCGCACTCAACTAATGTCGAATGGGTTGAATCAGCGTCAAAGCTTGCACTCAACTAATTATGTCCCAACTATTATTCAACTGAACTAGCCGGTTATTTTTCAAACTCATTCTTCTATGATTTTTTTTGAATGCCTCTTAACATTCCAAGTTATGATGATGCTTTGTCCAAGGCATTGTAGCACGTGAAAAAAAGCAAAACAAGAAAAAGGATGTGCACTGTTGGGTTGTCTACAAATGCACAGACATAACCAACAATTTCGTCTTGGATCAACAATTCAATTGATGACTATATTACTACATCTAGTCCTCAGCTAAAAATCCTCAATTTTTCAAAAATTAATACAATATCCTTTCCTATAAGTACAGAGATGGCCACCGAGACCGATCTTCTTTGAAAATGTCCTCAACTACATCCTTTTAACATGAAGATGGCTAAAGAGTCCAGTCTTCGCTTTTTAAAATTCCTGCATTAATCATTCCTATGAACACGAAGATGGCTAAGGAGTCCAGTCTTCGCTTTTAAAATTCCTCCGTTAATCATTCCTATAAACACGAAGATGGCTAAAGAGTCCAGTCTTCGCTTTTTAAAATTCCTGCATTAATCATTCCTATAAACACGAAGATGGCTAAGGAGTCCAGTCTTCGCTTTTTAAATTCCTCCGTTAATCATTCCTATAAACACGAAGATGGCTAAAGAGTCCGGTCTACGCTTTTGAAAAGTCCTAAGCTAAACATAGTAAAGTCATCAATTAAATGTGTTTTCTCCGCAACTATTTAGTTGGTCTGCAAGGGCAAATGTTGATTAAGTGTGCGTTGCATCACGAGCGGCGATATTTTCTTTGATGGACAGGTTCATATGTTCCTTGAGTGTGACTTAATTATTGTTACAAACCTTCCATCGGAATATAAATGAAGACGTCTAACACAGTTATACATCCGTATGAATTTCTTTTTTAAGCACTCAAAGACCATGATTTCACTGGGAATTGCAAATACATTTTGATCACCACATTAAGTGCAGAGATGAAAAACCTGCGAATTACCACACATTTGTACACAAATGTTTGTAGATATCCTCATTACAATTAAATAAAGATGTTTCAAAACATCACTGGTTACATCGCTTCACAATGTCTCATTGGATGAGAGATGTGCGTGATACAAATGACAATCCCAACTGTTCCTGCACAATCCTCATATATCTGATGGCTTATATTTTCATCCTTTTTTTTTTAAACTCTTGTTTTGCAAACGTGCATCAGTTGAATAGTTGGAGCCCAATAAAAAGTTTCAGGCTTGCTTTTTTCACTGACTCCTGTTTTGAGCTTGTTGACCTACAGCTTCATCGTGATAAACTGACTGCAACGAATTTTTACGATGGCGTCGTGTTAGATCTCTGGAAGGTGGTCTACAAGCATCCGGTTTGAGGGCTGAATCAGCCTCACAAACTTCGCACTCAACTAATGTCGAATGGGTTGAATCAGCGTCAAAGCTTGCACTCAACTAATTATGTCCCAACTATTATTCAACTGAACTAGCCGGTTATTTTTCAAACTCATTCTTCTATGAATTTTTTTGAATACCTCTTAACATTCCAAGTTATGATGATGCTTTGTCCAAGGCATTGTAGCACGTGAAAAAAAGCAAAACAAGAAAAAGGATGTGCACTGTTGGGTTGTCTACAAATGCACAGACATAACCAACAATTTCGTCTTGGATCAACAATTCAATTGATGACTATATTACTACATCTAGTCCTCAGCTAAAAATCCTCAATTTTTCAAAAATTAATACAATATCCTTTCCTATAAGTACAAAGATGGCCACCGAGACCGATCTTCTTTGAAAATGTCCTCAACTACATCCTTTTAACATGAAGATGGCTAAAGAGTCCAGTCTTCGCTTTTTAAAATTCCTGCATTAATCATTCCTATGAACACGAAGATGGCTAAGGAGTCCAGTCTTCGCTTTTAAAATTCCTCCGTTAATCATTCCTATAAACACGAAGATGGCTAAAGAGTCCAGTCTTCGCTTTTTAAAATTCCTGCATTAATCATTCCTATAAACACGAAGATGGCTAAGGAGTCCAGTCTTCGCTTTTTAAATTCCTCCGTTAATCATTCCTATAAACACGAAGATGGCTAAAGAGTCCGGTCTACGCTTTTGAAAAGTCCTAAGCTAAACATAGTAAAGTCATCAATTAAATGTGTTTTCTCCGCAACTATTTAGTTGGTCTGCAAGGGCAAATGTTGATTAAGTGTGCGTTGCATCACGAGCGGCGATATTTTCTTTGATGGACAGGTTCATATGTTCCTTGAGTGTGACTTAATTATTGTTACAAACCTTCCATCGCAATATAAATGAAGACGTCTAACACAGTTATACATCCGTATGAATTTCTTTTTTAAGCACTCAAAGACCATGATTTCACTGGGAATTGCAAATACATTTTGATCACCACATTAAGTGCAGAGATGAAAAACCTGCGAATTATCACACATTTGTACACAAATGTTTGTAGATATCCTCATTACAATTAAATAAAGATGTTTCAAAACATCACTGGTTACATCGCTTCACAATGTCTCATTGGATGAGAGATGTGCGTGATACAAATGACAATCCCAACTGTTCCTGCACAATCCTCATATATCTGATGGCTTATATTTTCATCCTTTTTTTTTAAACTCTTGTTTTGCAAACGTGCATCAGTTGAATAGTTGGAGCCCAATAAAAAGTTTCAGGCTTGCTTTTTTCACTGACTCCTGTTTTGAGCTTGTTGACCTACAGCTTCATCGTGATAAACTGACTGCAACGAATTTTTACGATGGCGTCGTGTTAGATCTCTGGAAGGTGGTCTACAAGCATCCGGTTTGAGGGCTGAATCAGCCTCACAAACTTCGCACTCAACTAATGTCGAATGGGTTGAATCAGCGTCAAAGCTTGCACTCAACTAATTATGTCCCAACTATTATTCAACTGAACTAGCCGGTTATTTTTCAAACTCATTCTTCTATGATTTTTTTTGAATGCCTCTTAACATTCCAAGTTATGATGATGCTTTGTCCAAGGCATTGTAGCACGTGAAAAAAAGCAAAACAAGAAAAAGGATGTGCACTGTTGGGTTGTCTACAAATGCACAGACATAACCAACAATTTCGTCTTGGATCAACAATTCAATTGATGACTATATTACTACATCTAGTCCTCAGCTAAAAATCCTCAATTTTTCAAAAATTAATACAATATCCTTTCCTATAAGTACAGAGATGGCCACCGAGACCGATCTTCTTTGAAAATGTCCTCAACTACATCCTTTTAACATGAAGATGGCTAAAGAGTCCAGTCTTCGCTTTTTAAAATTCCTGCATTAATCATTCCTATGAACACGAAGATGGCTAAGGAGTCCAGTCTTCGCTTTTAAAATTCCTCCGTTAATCATTCCTATAAACACGAAGATGGCTAAAGAGTCCAGTCTTCGCTTTTTAAAATTCCTGCATTAATCATTCCTATAAACACGAAGATGGCTAAGGAGTCCAGTCTTCGCTTTTTAAATTCCTCCGTTAATCATTCCTATAAACACGAAGATGGCTAAAGAGTCCGGTCTACGCTTTTGAAAAGTCCTAAGCTAAACATAGTAAAGTCATCAATTAAATGTGTTTTCTCCGCAACTATTTAGTTGGTCTGCAAGGGCAAATGTTGATTAAGTGTGCGTTGCATCACGAGCGGCGATATTTTCTTTGATGGACAGGTTCATATGTTCCTTGAGTGTGACTTAATTATTGTTACAAACCTTCCATCGGAATATAAATGAAGACGTCTAACACAGTTATACATCCGTATGAATTTCTTTTTTAAGCACTCAAAGACCATGATTTCACTGGGAATTGCAAATACATTTTGATCACCACATTAAGTGCAGAGATGAAAAACCTGCGAATTATCACACATTTGTACACAAATGTTTGTAGATATCCTCATTACAATTAAATAAAGATGTTTCAAAACATCACTGGTTACATCGCTTCACAATGTCTCATTGGATGAGAGATGTGCGTGATACAAATGACAATCCCAACTGTTCCTGCACAATCCTCATATATCTGATGGCTTATATTTTCATCCTTTTTTTTTTAAACTCTTGTTTTGCAAACGTGCATCAGTTGAATAGTTGGAGCCCAATAAAAAGTTTCAGGCTTGCTTTTTTCACTGACTCCTGTTTTGAGCTTGTTGACCTACAGCTTCATCGTGATAAACTGACTGCAACGAATTTTTACGATGGCGTCGTGTTAGATCTCTGGAAGGTGGTCTACAAGCATCCGGTTTGAGGGCTGAATCAGCCTCACAAACTTCGCACTCAACTAATGTCGAATGGGTTGAATCAGCGTCAAAGCTTGCACTCAACTAATTATGTCCCAACTATTATTCAACTGAACTAGCCGGTTATTTTTCAAACTCATTCTTCTATGATTTTTTTTTGAATGCCTCTTAACATTCCAAGTTATGATGATGCTTTGTCCAAGGCATTGTAGCACGTGAAAAAAAGCAAAACAAGAAAAAGGATGTGCACTGTTGGGTAGTCTACAAATGCACAGACATAACCAACAATTTCGTCTTGGATCAACAATTCAATTGATGACTATATTACTACATCTAGTCCTCAGCTAAAAATCCTCAATTTTTCAAAAATTAATACAATATCCTTTCCTATAAGTACAGAGATGGCCACCGAGACCGATCTTCTTTGAAAATGTCCTCAACTACATCCTTTTAACATGAAGATGGCTAAAGAGTCCAGTCTTCGCTTTTTAAAATTCCTGCATTAATCATTCCTATGAACACGAAGATGGCTAAGGAGTCCAGTCTTCGCTTTTAAAATTCCTCCGTTAATCATTCCTATAAACACGAAGATGGCTAAAGAGTCCAGTCTTCGCTTTTTAAAATTCCTGCATTAATCATTCCTATAAACACGAAGATGGCTAAGGAGTCCAGTCTTCGCTTTTTAAATTCCTCCGTTAATCATTCCTATAAACACGAAGATGGCTAAAGAGTCCGGTCTACGCTTTTGAAAAGTCCTAAGCTAAACATAGTAAAGTCATCAATTAAATGTGTTTTCTCCGCAACTATTTAGTTGGTCTGCAAGGGCAAATGTTGATTAAGTGTGCGTTGCATCACGAGCGGCGATATTTTCTTTGATGGACAGGTTCATATGTTCCTTGAGTGTGACTTAATTATTGTTACAAACCTTCCATCGGAATATAAATGAAGACGTCTAACACAGTTATACATCCGTATGAATTTCTTTTTTAAGCACTCAAAGACCATGATTTCACTGGGAATTGCAAATACATTTTGATCACCACATTAAGTGCAGAGATGAAAAACCTGCGAATTATCACACATTTGTACACAAATGTTTGTAGATATCCTCATTACAATAAATAAAGATGTTTCAAAACATCACTGGTTACATCGCTTCACAATGTCTCATTGGATGAGAGATGTGCGTGATACAAATGACAATCCCAACTGTTCCTGCACAATCCTCATATATCTGATGGCTTATATTTTCATCCTTTTTTTTTTTAACTCTTGTTTTGCAAACGTGCATCAGTTGAATAGTTGGAGCCCAATAAAATGTTTCAGGCTTGCTTTTTTCACTGACTCCTGTTTTGAGCTTGTTGACCTACAGCTTCATCGTGATAAACTGACTGCAACGAATTTTTACGATGGCGTCGTGTTAGATCTCTGGAAGGTGGTCTACAAGCATCCGGTTTGAGGGCTGAATCAGCCTCACAAACTTCGCACTCAACTAATGTCGAATGGGTTGAATCAGCGTCAAAGCTTGCACTCAACTAATTATGTCCCAACTATTATTCAACTGAACTAGCCGGTTATTTTTCAAACTCATTCTTCTATGATTTTTTTTTGAATGCCTCTTAACATTCCAAGTTATGATGATGCTTTGTCCAAGGCATTGTAGCACGTGAAAAAAAGCAAAACAAGAAAAAGGATGTGCACTGTTGGGTTGTCTACAAATGCACAGACATAACCAACAATTTCGTCTTGGATCAACAATTCAATTGATGACTATATTACTACATCTAGTCCTCAGCTAAAAATCCTCAATTTTTCAAAAATTAATACAATATCCTTTCCTATAAGTACAGAGATGGCCACCGAGACCGATCTTCTTTGAAAATGTCCTCAACTACATCCTTTTAACATGAAGATGGCTAAAGAGTCCAGTCTTCGCTTTTTAAAATTCCTGCATTAATCATTCCTATGAACACGAAGATGGCTAAGGAGTCCAGTCTTCGCTTTTAAAATTCCTCCGTTAATCATTCCTATAAACACGAAGATGGCTAAAGAGTCCAGTCTTCGCTTTTTAAAATTCCTGCATTAATCATTCCTATAAACACGAAGATGGCTAAGGAGTCCAGTCTTCGCTTTTTAAATTCCTCCGTTAATCATTCCTATAAACACGAAGATGGCTAAAGAGTCCGGTCTACGCTTTTGAAAAGTCCTAAGCTAAACATAGTAAAGTCATCAATTAAATGTGTTTTCTCCGCAACTATTTAGTTGGTCTGCAAGGGCAAATGTTGATTAAGTGTGCGTTGCATCACGAGCGGCGATATTTTCTTTGATGGACAGGTTCATATGTTCCTTGAGTGTGACTTAATTATTGTTACAAACCTTCCATCGGAATATAAATGAAGACGTCTAACACAGTTATACATCCGTATGAATTTCTTTTTTAAGCACTCAAAGACCATGATTTCACTGGGAATTGCAAATACATTTTGATCACCACATTAAGTGCAGAGATGAAAAACCTGCGAATTATCACACATTTGTACACAAATGTTTGTAGATATCCTCATTACAATTAAATAAAGATGTTTCAAAACATCACTGGTTACATCGCTTCACAATGTCTCATTGGATGAGAGATGTGCGTGATACAAATGACAATCCCAACTGTTCCTGCACAATCCTCATATATCTGATGGCTTATATTTTCATCCTTTTTTTTTTTAACTCTTGTTTTGCAAACGTGCATCAGTTGAATAGTTGGAGCCCAATAAAAAGTTTCAGGCTTGCTTTTTTCACTGACTCCTGTTTTGAGCTTGTTGACCTACAGCTTCATCGTGATAAACTGACTGCAACGAATTTTTACGATGGCGTCGTGTTAGATCTCTGGAAGGTGGTCTACAAGCATCCGGTTTGAGGGCTGAATCAGCCTCACAAACTTCGCACTCAACTAATGTCGAATGGGTTGAATCAGCGTCAAAGCTTGCACTCAACTAATTATGTCCCAACTATTATTCAACTGAACTAGCCGGTTATTTTTCAAACTCATTCTTCTATGATTTTTTTTTGAATGCCTCTTAACATTCCAAGTTATGATGATGCTTTGTCCAAGGCATTGTAGCACGTGAAAAAAAGCAAAACAAGAAAAAGGATGTGCACTGTTGGGTTGTCTACAAATGCACAGACATAACCAACAATTTCGTCTTGGATCAACAATTCAATTGATGACTATATTACTACATCTAGTCCTCAGCTAAAAATCCTCAATTTTTCAAAAATTAATACAATATCCTTTCCTATAAGTACAGAGATGGCCACCGAGACCGATCTTCTTTGAAAATGTCCTCAACTACATCCTTTTAACATGAAGATGGCTAAAGAGTCCAGTCTTCGCTTTTTAAAATTCCTGCATTAATCATTCCTATGAACACGAAGATGGCTAAGGAGTCCAGTCTTCGCTTTTAAAATTCCTCCGTTAATCATTCCTATAAACACGAAGATGGCTAAAGAGTCCAGTCTTCGCTTTTTAAAATTCCTGCATTAATCATTCCTATAAACACGAAGATGGCTAAGGAGTCCAGTCTTCGCTTTTTAAATTCCTCCGTTAATCATTCCTATAAACACGAAGATGGCTAAAGAGTCCGGTCTACGCTTTTGAAAAGTCCTAAGCTAAACATAGTAAAGTCATCAATTAAATGTGTTTTCTCCGCAACTATTTAGTTGGTCTGCAAGGGCAAATGTTGATTAAGTGTGCGTTGCATCACGAGCGGCGATATTTTCTTTGATGGACAGGTTCATATGTTCCTTGAGTGTGACTTAATTATTGTTACAAACCTTCCATCGGAATATAAATGAAGACGTCTAACACAGTTATACATCCGTATGAATTTCTTTTTTAAGCACTCAAAGACCATGATTTCACTGGGAATTGCAAATACATTTTGATCACCACATTAAGTGCAGAGATGAAAAACCTGCGAATTATCACACATTTGTACACAAATGTTTGTAGATATCCTCATTACAATTAAATAAAGATGTTTCAAAACATCACTGGTTACATCGCTTCACAATGTCTCATTGGATGAGAGATGTGCGTGATACAAATGACAATCCCAACTGTTCCTGCACAATCCTCATATATCTGATGGCTTATATTTTCATCCTTTTTTTTTTTAACTCTTGTTTTGCAAACGTGCATCAGTTGAATAGTTGGAGCCCAATAAAAAGTTTCAGGCTTGCTTTTTTCACTGACTCCTGTTTTGAGCTTGTTGACCTACAGCTTCATCGTGATAAACTGACTGCAACGAATTTTTACGATGGCGTCGTGTTAGATCTCTGGAAGGTGGTCTACAAGCATCCGGTTTGAGGGCTGAATCAGCCTCACAAACTTCGCACTCAACTAATGTCGAATGGGTTGAATCAGCGTCAAAGCTTGCACTCAACTAATTATGTCCCAACTATTATTCAACTGAACTAGCCGGTTATTTTTCAAACTCATTCTTCTATGATTTTTTTTTGAATGCCTCTTAACATTCCAAGTTATGATGATGCTTTGTCCAAGGCATTGTAGCACGTGAAAAAAAGCAAAACAAGAAAAAGGATGTGCACTGTTGGGTTGTCTACAAATGCACAGACATAACCAACAATTTCGTCTTGGATCAACAATTCAATTGATGACTATATTACTACATCTAGTCCTCAGCTAAAAATCCTCAATTTTTCAAAAATTAATACAATATCCTTTCCTATAAGTACAGAGATGGCCACCGAGACCGATCTTCTTTGAAAATGTCCTCAACTACATCCTTTTAACATGAAGATGGCTAAAGAGTCCAGTCTTCGCTTTTTAAAATTCCTGCATTAATCATTCCTATGAACACGAAGATGGCTAAGGAGTCCAGTCTTCGCTTTTAAAATTCCTCCGTTAATCATTCCTATAAACACGAAGATGGCTAAAGAGTCCAGTCTTCGCTTTTTAAAATTCCTGCATTAATCATTCCTATAAACACGAAGATGGCTAAGGAGTCCAGTCTTCGCTTTTTAAATTCCTCCGTTAATCATTCCTATAAACACGAAGATGGCTAAAGAGTCCGGTCTACGCTTTTGAAAAGTCCTAAGCTAAACATAGTAAAGTCATCAATTAAATGTGTTTTCTCCGCAACTATTTAGTTGGTCTGCAAGGGCAAATGTTGATTAAGTGTGCGTTGCATCACGAGCGGCGATATTTTCTTTGATGGACAGGTTCATATGTTCCTTGAGTGTGACTTAATTATTGTTACAAACCTTCCATCGGAATATAAATGAAGACGTCTAACACAGTTATACATCCGTATGAATTTCTTTTTTAAGCACTCAAAGACCATGATTTCACTGGGAATTGCAAATACATTTTGATCACCACATTAAGTGCAGAGATGAAAAACCTGCGAATTATCACACATTTGTACACAAATGTTTGTAGATATCCTCATTACAATTAAATAAAGATGTTTCAAAACATCACTGGTTACATCGCTTCACAATGTCTCATTGGATGAGAGATGTGCGTGATACAAATGACAATCCCAACTGTTCCTGCACAATCCTCATATATCTGATGGCTTATATTTTCATCCTTTTTTTTTTAAACTCTTGTTTTGCAAACGTGCATCAGTTGAATAGTTGGAGCCCAATAAAAAGTTTCAGGCTTGCTTTTTTCACTGACTCCTGTTTTGAGCTTGTTGACCTACAGCTTCATCGTGATAAACTGACTGCAACGAATTTTTACGATGGCGTCGTGTTAGATCTCTGGAAGGTGGTCTACAAGCATCCGGTTTGAGGGCTGAATCAGCCTCACAAACTTCGCACTCAACTAATGTCGAATGGGTTGAATCAGCGTCAAAGCTTGCACTCAACTAATTATGTCCCAACTATTATTCAACTGAACTAGCCGGTTATTTTTCAAACTCATTCTTCTATGATTTTTTTTGAATGCCTCTTAACATTCCAAGTTATGATGATGCTTTGTCCAAGGCATTGTAGCACGTGAAAAAAAGCAAAACAAGAAAAAGGATGTGCACTGTTGGGTTGTCTACAAATGCACAGACATAACCAACAATTTCGTCTTGGATCAACAATTCAATTGATGACTATATTACTACATCTAGTCCTCAGCTAAAAATCAACAATTTTTCTAAAATTAATACAATATCCTTTCCTATAAGTACAGAGATGGCCACCGAGACCGATCTTCTTTGAAAATGTCCTCAACTACATCCTTTTAACATGAAGATGGCTAAAGAGTCCAGTCTTCGCTTTTTAAAATTCCTGCATTAATCATTCCTATGAACACGAAGATGGCTAAGGAGTCCAGTCTTCGCTTTTAAAATTCCTCCGTTAATCATTCCTATAAACACGAAGATGGCTAAAGAGTCCAGTCTTCGCTTTTTAAAATTCCTGCATTAATCATTCCTATAAACACGAAGATGGCTAAGGAGTCCAGTCTTCGCTTTTTAAATTCCTCCGTTAATCATTCCTATAAACACGAAGATGGCTAAAGAGTCCGGTCTACGCTTTTGAAAAGTCCTAAGCTAAACATAGTAAAGTCATCAATTAAATGTGTTTTCTCCGCAACTATTTAGTTGGTCTGCAAGGGCAAATGTTGATTAAGTGTGCGTTGCATCACGAGCGGCGATATTTTCTTTGATGGACAGGTTCATATGTTCCTTGAGTGTGACTTAATTATTGTTACAAACCTTCCATCGGAATATAAATGAAGACGTCTAACACAGTTATACATCCGTATGAATTTCTTTTTTAAGCACTCAAAGACCATGATTTCACTGGGAATTGCAAATACATTTTGATCACCACATTAAGTGCAGAGATGAAAAACCTGCGAATTATCACACATTTGTACACAAATGTTTGTAGATATCCTCATTACAATTAAATAAAGATGTTTCAAAACATCACTGGTTACATCGCTTCACAATGTCTCATTGGATGAGAGATGTGCGTGATACAAATGACAATCCCAACTGTTCCTGCACAATCCTCATATATCTGATGGCTTATATTTTCATCCTTTTTTTTTTTAACTCTTGTTTTGCAAACGTGCATCAGTTGAATAGTTGGAGCCCAATAAAAAGTTTCAGGCTTGCTTTTTTCACTGACTCCTGTTTTGAGCTTGTTGACCTACAGCTTCATCGTGATAAACTGACTGCAACGAATTTTTACGATGGCGTCGTGTTAGATCTCTGGAAGGTGGTCTACAAGCATCCGGTTTGAGGGCTGAATCAGCCTCACAAACTTCGCACTCAACTAATGTCGAATGGGTTGAATCAGCGTCAAAGCTTGCACTCAACTAATTATGTCCCAACTATTATTCAACTGAACTAGCCGGTTATTTTTCAAACTCATTCTTCTATGATTTTTTTTTGAATGCCTCTTAACATTCCAAGTTATGATGATGCTTTGTCCAAGGCATTGTAGCACGTGAAAAAAAGCAAAACAAGAAAAAGGATGTGCACTGTTGGGTTGTCTACAAATGCACAGACATAACCAACAATTTCGTCTTGGATCAACAATTCAATTGATGACTATATTACTACATCTAGTCCTCAGCTAAAAATCCTCAATTTTTCAAAAATTAATACAATATCCTTTCCTATAAGTACAGAGATGGCCACCGAGACCGATCTTCTTTGAAAATGTCCTCAACTACATCCTTTTAACATGAAGATGGCTAAAGAGTCCAGTCTTCGCTTTTTAAAATTCCTGCATTAATCATTCCTATGAACACGAAGATGGCTAAGGAGTCCAGTCTTCGCTTTTAAAATTCCTCCGTTAATCATTCCTATAAACACGAAGATGGCTAAAGAGTCCAGTCTTCGCTTTTTAAAATTCCTGCATTAATCATTCCTATAAACACGAAGATGGCTAAGGAGTCCAGTCTTCGCTTTTTAAATTCCTCCGTTAATCATTCCTATAAACACGAAGATGGCTAAAGAGTCCGGTCTACGCTTTTGAAAAGTCCTAAGCTAAACATAGTAAAGTCATCAATTAAATGTGTTTTCTCCGCAACTATTTAGTTGGTCTGCAAGGGCAAATGTTGATTAAGTGTGCGTTGCATCACGAGCGGCGATATTTTCTTTGATGGACAGGTTCATATGTTCCTTGAGTGTGACTTAATTATTGTTACAAACCTTCCATCGGAATATAAATGAAGACGTCTAACACAGTTATACATCCGTATGAATTTCTTTTTTAAGCACTCAAAGACCATGATTTCACTGGGAATTGCAAATACATTTTGATCACCACATTAAGTGCAGAGATGAAAAACCTGCGAATTATCACACATTTGTACACAAATGTTTGTAGATATCCTCATTACAATTAAATAAAGATGTTTCAAAACATCACTGGTTACATCGCTTCACAATGTCTCATTGGATGAGAGATGTGCGTGATACAAATGACAATCCCAACTGTTCCTGCACAATCCTCATATATCTGATGGCTTATATTTTCATCCTTTTTTTTTTTAACTCTTGTTTTGCAAACGTGCATCAGTTGAATAGTTGGAGCCCAATAAAAAGTTTCAGGCTTGCTTTTTTCACTCACTCCTGTTTTGAGCTTGTTGACCTACAGCTTCATCGTGATAAACTGACTGCAACGAATTTTTACGATGGCGTCGTGTTAGATCTCTGGAAGGTGGTCTACAAGCATCCGGTTTGAGGGCTGAATCAGCCTCACAAACTTCGCACTCAACTAATGTCGAATGGGTTGAATCAGCGTCAAAGCTTGCACTCAACTAATTATGTCCCAACTATTATTCAACTGAACTAGCCGGTTATTTTTCAAACTCATTCTTCTATGATTTTTTTTGAATGCCTCTTAACATTCCAAGTTATGATGATGCTTTGTCCAAGGCATTGTAGCACGTGAAAAAAAGCAAAACAAGAAAAAGGATGTGCACTGTTGGGTTGTCTACAAATGCACAGACATAACCAACAATTTCGTCTTGGATCAACAATTCAATTGATGACTATATTACTACATCTAGTCCTCAGCTAAAAATCCTCAATTTTTCAAAAATTAATACAATATCCTTTCCTATAAGTACCAAGATGGCCACCGAAACCGATCTTCTTTGAAAATGTCCTTAACTACATCCTTTTAACATGAAGATGGCTAAAGAGTCCAGTCTTCGCTTTTTAAAATTCCTGCATTAATCATTCCTATGAACACGAAGATGGCTAAGGAGTCCAGTCTTCGCTTTTAAAATTCCTCCGTTAATCATTCCTATAAACACGAAGATGGCTAAAGAGTCCAGTCTTCGCTTTTTAAAATTCCTGCATTAATCATTCCTATAAACACGAAGATGGCTAAGGAGTCCAGTCTTCGCTTTTTAAATTCCTCCGTTAATCATTCCTATAAACACGAAGATGGCTAAAGAGTCCGGTCTACGCTTTTGAAAAGTCCTAAGCTAAACATAGTAAAGTCATCAATTAAATGTGTTTTCTCCGCAACTATTTAGTTGGTCTGCAAGGGCAAATGTTGATTAAGTGTGCGTTGCATCACGAGCGGCGATATTTTCTTTGATGGACAGGTTCATATGTTCCTTGAGTGTGACTTAATTATTGTTACAAACCTTCCATCGGAATATAAATGAAGACGTCTAACACAGTTATACATCCGTATGAATTTCTTTTTTAAGCACTCAAAGACCATGATTTCACTGGGAATTGCAAATACATTTTGATCACCACATTAAGTGCAGAGATGAAAAACCTGCGAATTATCACACATTTGTACACAAATGTTTGTAGATATCCTCATTACAATTAAATAAAGATGTTTCAAAACATCACTGGTTACATCGCTTCACAATGTCTCATTGGATGAGAGATGTGCGTGATACAAATGACAATCCCAACTGTTCCTGCACAATCCTCATATATCTGATGGCTTATATTTTCATCCTTTTTTTTTTTAACTCTTGTTTTGCAAACGTGCATCAGTTGAATAGTTGGAGCCCAATAAAAAGTTTCAGGCTTGCTTTTTTCACTGACTCCTGTTTTGAGCTTGTTGACCTACAGCTTCATCGTGATAAACTGACTGCAACGAATTTTTACGATGGCGTCGTGTTAGATCTCTGGAAGGTGGTCTACAAGCATCCGGTTTGAGGGCTGAATCAGCCTCACAAACTTCGCACTCAACTAATGTCGAATGGGTTGAATCAGCGTCAAAGCTTGCACTCAACTAATTATGTCCCAACTATTATTCAACTGAACTAGCCGGTTATTTTTCAAACTCATTCTTCTATGATTTTTTTTGAATGCCTCTTAACATTCCAAGTTATGATGATGCTTTGTCCAAGGCATTGTAGCACGTGAAAAAAAGCAAAACAAGAAAAAGGATGTGCACTGTTGGGTTGTCTACAAATGCACAGACATAACCAACAATTTCGTCTTGGATCAACAATTCAATTGATGACTATATTACTACATCTAGTCCTCAGCTAAAAATCCTCAATTTTTCAAAAATTAATACAATATCCTTTCCTATAAGTACAGAGATGGCCACCGAGACCGATCTTCTTTGAAAATGTCCTCAACTACATCCTTTTAACATGAAGATGGCTAAAGAGTCCAGTCTTCGCTTTTTAAAATTCCTGCATTAATCATTCCTATGAACACGAAGATGGCTAAGGAGTCCAGTCTTCGCTTTTAAAATTCCTCCGTTAATCATTCCTATAAACACGAAGATGGCTAAAGAGTCCAGTCTTCGCTTTTTAAATTCCTCCGTTAATCATTCCTATAAACACGAAGATGGCTAAAGAGTCCGGTCTACGCTTTTGAAAAGTCCTAAGCTAAACATAGTAAAGTCATCAATTAAATGTGTTTTCTCCGCAACTATTTAGTTGGTCTGCAAGGGCAAATGTTGATTAAGTGTGCGTTGCATCACGAGCGGCGATATTTTCTTTGATGGACAGGTTCATATGTTCCTTGAGTGTGACTTAATTATTGTTACAAACCTTCCATCGGAATATAAATGAAGACGTCTAACACAGTTATACATCCGTATGAATTTCTTTTTTAAGCACTCAAAGACCATGATTTCACTGGGAATTGCAAATACATTTTGATCACCACATTAAGTGCAGAGATGAAAAACCTGCGAATTATCACACATTTGTACACAAATGTTTGTAGATATCCTCATTACAATTAAATAAAGATGTTTCAAAACATCACTGGTTACATCGCTTCACAATGTCTCATTGGATGAGAGATGTGCGTGATACAAATGACAATCCCAACTGTTCCTGCACAATCCTCATATATCTGATGGCTTATATTTTCATCCTTTTTTTTTTAAACTCTTGTTTTGCAAACGTGCATCAGTTGAATAGTTGGAGCCCAATAAAAAGTTTCAGGCTTGCTTTTTTCACTGACTCCTGTTTTGAGCTTGTTGACCTACAGCTTCATCGTGATAAACTGACTGCAACGAATTTTTACGATGGCGTCGTGTTAGATCTCTGGAAGGTGGTCTACAAGCATCCGGTTTGAGGGCTGAATCAGCCTCACAAACTTCGCACTCAACTAATGTCGAATGGGTTGAATCAGCGTCAAAGCTTGCACTCAACTAATTATGTCCCAACTATTATTCAACTGAACTAGCCGGTTATTTTTCAAACTCATTCTTCTATGATTTTTTTTGAATGCCTCTTAACATTCCAAGTTATGATGATGCTTTGTCCAAGGCATTGTAGCACGTGAAAAAAAGCAAAACAAGAAAAAGGATGTGCACTGTTGGGTTGTCTACAAATGCACAGACATAACCAACAATTTCGTCTTGGATCAACAATTCAATTGATGACTATATTACTACATCTAGTCCTCAGCTAAAAATCCTCAATTTTTCAAAAATTAATACAATATCCTTTCCTATAAGTACAAAGATGGCCACCGAGACCGATCTTCTTTGAAAATGTCCTCAACTACATCCTTTTAACATGAAGATGGCTAAAGAGTCCAGTCTTCGCTTTTTAAAATTCCTGCATTAATCATTCCTATAAACACAAAGATGGCTAAGGAGTCCAGTCTTCGCTTTTAAAATTCCTCCGTTAATCATTCCTATAAACACGAAGATGGCTAAGGAGTCCAGTCTTCGCTTTTTAAATTCCTCCGTTAATCATTCCTATAAACACGAAGATGGCTAAAGAGTCCGGTCTACGCTTTTGAAAAGTCCTAAGCTAAACATAGTAAAGTCATCAATTAAATGTGTTTTCTCCGCAACTATTTAGTTGGTCTGCAAGGGCAAATGTTGATTAAGTGTGCGTTGCATCACGAGCGGCGATATTTTCTTTGATGGACAGGTTCATATGTTCCTTGAGTGTGACTTAATTATTGTTACAAACCTTCCATCGGAATATAAATGAAGACGTCTAACACAGTTATACATCCGTATGAATTTCTTTTTTAAGCACTCAAAGACCATGATTTCACTGGGAATTGCAAATACATTTTGATCACCACATTAAGTGCAGAGATGAAAAACCTGCGAATTATCACACATTTGTACACAAATGTTTGTAGATATCCTCATTACAATTAAATAAAGATGTTTCAAAACATCACTGGTTACATCGCTTCACAATGTCTCATTGGATGAGAGATGTGCGTGATACAAATGACAATCCCAACTGTTCCTGCACAATCCTCATATATCTGATGGCTTATATTTTCATCCTTTTTTTTTTAAACTCTTGTTTTGCAAACGTGCATCAGTTGAATAGTTGGAGCCCAATAAAAAGTTTCAGGCTTGCTTTTTTCACTGACTCCTGTTTTGAGCTTGTTGACCTACAGCTTCATCGTGATAAACTGACTGCAACGAATTTTTACGATGGCGTCGTGTTAGATCTCTGGAAGGTGGTCTACAAGCATCCGGTTTGAGGGCTGAATCAGCCTCACAAACTTCGCACTCAACTAATGTCGATTGGGTTGAATCAGCGTCAAAGCTTGCACTCAACTAATTATGTCCCAACTATTATTCAACTGAACTAGCCGGTTATTTTTCAAACTCATTCTTCTATGATTTTTTTTTGAATGCCTCTTAACATTCCAAGTTATGATGATGCTTTGTCCAAGGCATTGTAGCACGTGAAAAAAAGCAAAACAAGAAAAAGGATGTGCACTGTTGGGTTGTCTACAAATGCACAGACATAACCAACAATTTCGTCTTGGATCAACAATTCAATTGATGACTATATTACTACATCTAGTCCTCAGCTAAAAATCCTCAATTTTTCAAAAATTAATACAATATCCTTTCCTATAAGTACAGAGATGGCCACCGAGACCGATCTTCTTTGAAAATGTCCTCAACTACATCCTTTTAACATGAAGATGGCTAAAGAGTCCAGTCTTCGCTTTTTAAAATTCCTGCATTAATCATTCCTATGAACACGAAGATGGCTAAGGAGTCCAGTCTTCGCTTTTAAAATTCCTCCGTTAATCATTCCTATAAACACGAAGATGGCTAAAGAGTCCAGTCTTCGCTTTTTAAAATTCCTGCATTAATCATTCCTATAAACACGAAGATGGCTAAGGAGTCCAGTCTTCGCTTTTTAAATTCCTCCGTTAATCATTCCTATAAACACGAAGATGGCTAAAGAGTCCGGTCTACGCTTTTGAAAAGTCCTAAGCTAAACATAGTAAAGTCATCAATTAAATGTGTTTTCTCCGCAACTATTTAGTTGGTCTGCAAGGGCAAATGTTGATTAAGTGTGCGTTGCATCACGAGCGGCGATATTTTCTTTGATGGACAGGTTCATATGTTCCTTGAGTGTGACTTAATTATTGTTACAAACCTTCCATCGGAATATAAATGAAGACGTCTAACACAGTTATACATCCGTATGAATTTCTTTTTTAAGCACTCAAAGACCATGATTTCACTGGGAATTGCAAATACATTTTGATCACCACATTAAGTGCAGAGATGAAAAACCTGCGAATTATCACACATTTGTACACAAATGTTTGTAGATATCCTCATTACAATTAAATAAAGATGTTTCAAAACATCACTGGTTACATCGCTTCACAATGTCTCATTGGATGAGAGATGTGCGTGATACAAATGACAATCCCAACTGTTCCTGCACAATCCTCATATATCTGATGGCTTATATTTTCATCCTTTTTTTTTTTAACTCTTGTTTTGCAAACGTGCATCAGTTGAATAGTTGGAGCCCAATAAAAAGTTTCAGGCTTGCTTTTTTCACTGACTCCTGTTTTGAGCTTGTTGACCTACAGCTTCATCGTGATAAACTGACTGCAACGAATTTTTACGATGGCGTCGTGTTAGATCTCTGGAAGGTGGTCTACAAGCATCCGGTTTGAGGGCTGAATCAGCCTCACAAACTTCGCACTCAACTAATGTCGAATGGGTTGAATCAGCGTCAAAGCTTGCACTCAACTAATTATGTCCCAACTATTATTCAACTGAACTGGCCGGTTATTTTTCAAACTCATTCTTCTATGATTTTTTTTTGAATGCCTCTTAACATTCCAAGTTATGATGATGCTTTGTCCAAGGCATTGTAGCACGTGAAAAAAAGCAAAACAAGAAAAAGGATGTGCACTGTTGGGTTGTCTACAAATGCACAGACATAACCAACAATTTCGTCTTGGATCAACAATTCAATTGATGACTATATTACTACATCTAGTCCTCAGCTAAAAATCCTCAATTTTTCAAAAATTAATACAATATCCTTTCCTATAAGTACAGAGATGGCCACCGAGACCGATCTTCTTTGAAAATGTCCTCAACTACATCCTTTTAACATGAAGATGGCTAAAGAGTCCAGTCTTCGCTTTTTAAAATTCCTGCATTAATCATTCCTATGAACACGAAGATGGCTAAGGAGTCCAGTCTTCGCTTTTAAAATTCCTCCGTTAATCATTCCTATAAACACGAAGATGGCTAAAGAGTCCAGTCTTCGCTTTTTAAAATTCCTGCATTAATCATTCCTATAAACACGAAGATGGCTAAGGAGTCCAGTCTTCGCTTTTTAAATTCCTCCGTTAATCATTCCTATAAACACGAAGATGGCTAAAGAGTCCGGTCTACGCTTTTGAAAAGTCCTAAGCTAAACATAGTAAAGTCATCAATTAAATGTGTTTTCTCCGCAACTATTTAGTTGGTCTGCAAGGGAAAATGTTGATTAAGTGTGCGTTGCATCACGAGCGGCGATATTTTCTTTGATGGACAGGTTCATATGTTCCTTGAGTGTGACTTAATTATTGTTACAAACCTTCCATCGGAATATAAATGAAGACGTCTAACACAGTTATACATCCGTATGAATTTCTTTTTTAAGCACTCAAAGACCATGATTTCACTGGGAATTGCAAATACATTTTGATCACCACATTAAGTGCAGAGATGAAAAACCTGCGAATTATCACACATTTGTACACAAATGTTTGTAGATATCCTCATTACAATTAAATAAAGATGTTTCAAAACATCACTGGTTACATCGCTTCACAATGTCTCATTGGATGAGAGATGTGCGTGATACAAATGACAATCCCAACTGTTCCTGCACAATCCTCATATATCTGATGGCTTATATTTTCATCCTTTTTTTTTTAAACTCTTGTTTTGCAAACGTGCATCAGTTGAATAGTTGGAGCCCAATAAAAAGTTTCAGGCTTGCTTTTTTCACTGACTCCTGTTTTGAGCTTGTTGACCTACAGCTTCATCGTGATAAACTGACTGCAACGAATTTTTACGATGGCGTCGTGTTAGATCTCTGGAAGGTGGTCTACAAGCATCCGGTTTGAGGGCTGAATCAGCCTCACAAACTTCGCACTCAACTAATGTCGAATGGGTTGAATCAGCGTCAAAGCTTGCACTCAACTAATTATGTCCCAACTATTATTCAACTGAACTAGCCGGTTATTTTTCAAACTCATTCTTCTATGATTTTTTTTGAATGCCTCTTAACATTCCAAGTTATGATGATGCTTTGTCCAAGGCATTGTAGCACGTGAAAAAAAGCAAAACAAGAAAAAGGATGTGCACTGTTGGGTTGTCTACAAATGCACAGACATAACCAACAATTTCGTCTTGGATCAACAATTCAATTGATGACTATATTACTACATCTAGTCCTCAGCTAAAAATCCTCAATTTTTCAAAAATTAATACAATATCCTTTCCTATAAGTACCAAGATGGCCACCGAAACCGATCTTCTTTGAAAATGTCCTTAACTACATCCTTTTAACATGAAGATGGCTAAAGAGTCCAGTCTTCGCTTTTTAAAATTCCTGCATTAATCATTCCTATGAACACGAAGATGGCTAAGGAGTCCAGTCTTCGCTTTTAAAATTCCTCCGTTAATCATTCCTATAAACACGAAGATGGCTAAAGAGTCCAGTCTTCGCTTTTTAAAATTCCTGCATTAATCATTCCTATAAACACGAAGATGGCTAAGGAGTCCAGTCTTCGCTTTTTAAATTCCTCCGTTAATCATTCCTATAAACACGAAGATGGCTAAAGAGTCCGGTCTACGCTTTTGAAAAGTCCTAAGCTAAACATAGTAAAGTCATCAATTAAATGTGTTTTCTCCGCAACTATTTAGTTGGTCTGCAAGGGCAAATGTTGATTAAGTGTGCGTTGCATCACGAGCGGCGATATTTTCTTTGATGGACAGGTTCATATGTTCCTTGAGTGTGACTTAATTATTGTTACAAACCTTCCATCGGAATATAAATGAAGACGTCAAACACAGTTATACATCCGTATGAATTTCTTTTTTAAGCACTCAAAGACCATGATTTCACTGGGAATTGCAAATACATTTTGATCACCACATTAAGTGCAGAGATGAAAAACCTGCGAATTATCACACATTTGTACACAAATGTTTGTAGATATCCTCATTACAATTAAATAAAGATGTTTCAAAACATCACTGGTTACATCGCTTCACAATGTCTCATTGGATGAGAGATGTGCGTGATACAAATGACAATCCCAACTGTTCCTGCACAATCCTCATATATCTGATGGCTTATATTTTCATCCTTTTTTTTTTAAACTCTTGTTTTGCAAACGTGCATCAGTTGAATAGTTGGAGCCCAATAAAAAGTTTCAGGCTTGCTTTTTTCACTGACTCCTGTTTTGAGCTTGTTGACCTACAGCTTCATCGTGATAAACTGACTGCAACGAATTTTTACGATGGCGTCGTGTTAGATCTCTGGAAGGTGGTCTACAAGCATCCGGTTTGAGGGCTGAATCAGCCTCACAAACTTCGCACTCAACTAATGTCGAATGGGTTGAATCAGCGTCAAAGCTTGCACTCAACTAATTATGTCCCAACTATTATTCAACTGAACTAGCCGGTTATTTTTCAAACTCATTCTTCTATGATTTTTTTTGAATGCCTCTTAACATTCCAAGTTATGATGATGCTTTGTCCAAGGCATTGTAGCACGTGAAAAAAAGCAAAACAAGAAAAAGGATGTGCACTGTTGGGTTGTCTACAAATGCACAGACATAACCAACAATTTCGTCTTGGATCAACAATTCAATTGATGACTATATTACTACATCTAGTCCTCAGCTAAAAATCCTCAATTTTTCAAAAATTAATACAATATCCTTTCCTATAAGTACAAAGATGGCCACCGAGACCGATCTTCTTTGAAAATGTCCTCAACTACATCCTTTTAACATGAAGATGGCTAAAGAGTCCAGTCTTCGCTTTTTAAAATTCCTGCATTAATCATTTCTATAAACACAAAGATGGCTAAGGAGTCCAGTCTTCGCTTTTAAAATTCCTCCGTTAATCATTCCTATAAACACGAAGATGGCTAAGGAGTCCAGTCTTCGCTTTTTAAATTCCTCCGTTAATCATTCCTATAAACACGAAGATGGCTAAAGAGTCCGGTCTACGCTTTTGAAAAGTCCTAAGCTAAACATAGTAAAGTCATCAATTAAATGTGTTTTCTCCGCAACTATTTAGTTGGTCTGCAAGGGAAAATGTTGATTAAGTGTGCGTTGCATCACGAGCGGCGATATTTTCTTTGATGGACAGGTTCATATGTTCCTTGAGTGTGACTTAATTATTGTTACAAACCTTCCATCGGAATATAAATGAAGACGTCTAACACAGTTATACATCCGTATGAATTTCTTTTTTAAGCACTCAAAGACCATGATTTCACTGGGAATTGCAAATACATTTTGATCACCACATTAAGTGCAGAGATGAAAAACCTGCGAATTATCACACATTTGTACACAAATGTTTGTAGATATCCTCATTACAATTAAATAAAGATGTTTCAAAACATCACTGGTTACATCGCTTCACAATGTCTCATTGGATGAGAGATGTGCGTGATACAAATGACAATCCCAACTGTTCCTGCACAATCCTCATATATCTGATGGCTTATATTTTCATCCTTTTTTTTTTAACTCTTGTTTTGCAAACGTGCATCAGTTGAATAGTTGGAGCCCAATAAAAAGTTTCAGGCTTGCTTTTTTCACTGACTCCTGTTTTGAGCTTGTTGACCTACAGCTTCATCGTGATAAACTGACTGCAACGAATTTTTACGATGGCGTCGTGTTAGATCTCTGGAAGGTGGTCTACAAGCATCCGGTTTGAGGGCTGAATCAGCCTCACAAACTTCGCACTCAACTAATGTCGAATGGGTTGAATCAGCGTCAAAGCTTGCACTCAACTAATTATGTCCCAACTATTATTCAACTGAACTAGCCGGTTATTTTTCAAACTCATTCTTCTATGATTTTTTTTGAATGCCTCTTAACATTCCAAGTTATGATGATGCTTTGTCCAAGGCATTGTAGCACGTGAAAAAAAGCAAAACAAGAAAAAGGATGTGCACTGTTGGGTTGTCTACAAATGCACAGACATAACCAACAATTTCGTCTTGGATCAACAATTCAATTGATGACTATATTACTACATCTAGTCCTCAGCTAAAAATCCTCAATTTTTCTAAAAGTAATACAATATCCTTTCCTATAAGTACAAAGATGGCCACCGAGACCGATCTTCTTTGAAAATGTCCTCAACTACATCCTTTTAACACGAAGATGGCTAAAGAGTCCAGTCTTCGCTTTTTAAAATTCCTGCATTAATCATTCCTATAAACACGAAGATGGCTAAGGAGTCCAGTCTTCGCTTTTTAAATTCCTCCGTTAATCATTCCTATAAACACGAAGATGGCTAAAGAGTCCAGTCTTCGCTTTTTAAAATTCCTGCATTAATCATTCCTATAAACACGAAGATGGCTAAGGAGTCCAGTCTTCGCTTTTTAAATTCCTCCGTTAATCATTCCTATAAACACGAAGATGGCTAAAGAGTCCGGTCTACGCTTTTGAAAAGTCCTAAGCTAAACATAGTAAAGTCATCAATTAAATGTGTTTTCTCCGCAACTATTTAGTTGGTCTGCAAGGGCAAATGTTGATTAAGTGTGCGTTGCATCACGAGCGGCGATATTTTCTTTGATGGACAGGTTCATATGTTCCTTGAGTGTGACTTAATTATTGTTACAAACCTTCCATCGGAATATAAATGAAGACGTCTAACACAGTTATACATCCGTATGAATTTCTTTTTTAAGCACTCAAAGACCATGATTTCACTGGGAATTGCAAATACATTTTGATCACCACATTAAGTGCAGAGATGAAAAACCTGCGAATTATCACACATTTGTACACAAATGTTTGTAGATATCCTCATTACAATTAAATAAAGATGTTTCAAAACATCACTGGTTACATCGCTTCACAATGTCTCATTGGATGAGAGATGTGCGTGATACAAATGACAATCCCAACTGTTCCTGCACAATCCTCATATATCTGATGGCTTATATTTTCATCCTTTTTTTTTTTAACTCTTGTTTTGCAAACGTGCATCAGTTGAATAGTTGGAGCCCAATAAAAAGTTTCAGGCTTGCTTTTTTCACTGACTCCTGTTTTGAGCTTGTTGACCTACAGCTTCATCGTGATAAACTGACTGCAACGAATTTTTACGATGGCGTCGTGTTAGATCTCTGGAAGGTGGTCTACAAGCATCCGGTTTGAGGGCTGAATCAGCCTCACAAACTTCGCACTCAACTAATGTCGAATGGGTTGAATCAGCGTCAAAGCTTGCACTCAACTAATTATGTCCCAACTATTATTCAACTGAACTAGCCGGTTATTTTTCAAACTCATTCTTCTATGATTTTTTTTGAATGCCTCTTAACATTCCAAGTTATGATGATGCTTTGTCCAAGGCATTGTAGCACGTGAAAAAAAGCAAAACAAGAAAAAGGATGTGCACTGTTGGGTTGTCTACAAATGCACAGACATAACCAACAATTTCGTCTTGGATCAACAATTCAATTGATGACTATATTACTACATCTAGTCCTCAGCTAAAAATCCTCAATTTTTCAAAAATTAATACAATATCCTTTCCTATAAGTACAAAGATGGCCACCGAGACCGATCTTCTTTGAAAATGTCCTCAACTACATCCTTTTAACATGAAGATGGCTAAAGAGTCCAGTCTTCGCTTTTTAAAATTCCTGCATTAATCATTCCTATGAACACGAAGATGGCTAAGGAGTCCAGTCTTCGCTTTTAAAATTCCTCCGTTAATCATTCCTATAAACACGAAGATGGCTAAAGAGTCCAGTCTTCGCTTTTTAAAATTCCTGCATTAATCATTCCTATAAACACGAAGATGGCTAAGGAGTCCAGTCTTCGCTTTTGAAAAGTCCTCCGTTAATCATTCCTATAAACACGAAGATGGCTAAAGAGTCCGGTCTACGCTTTTGAAAAGTCCTAAGCTAAACATAGTAAAGTCATCAATTAAATGTGTTTTCTCCGCAACTATTTAGTTGGTCTGCAAGGGCAAATGTTGATTAAGTGTGCGTTGCATCACGAGCGGCGATATTTTCTTTGATGGACAGGTTCATATGTTCCTTGAGTGTGACTTAATTATTGTTACAAACCTTCCATCGGAATATAAATGAAGACGTCTAACACAGTTATACATCCGTATGAATTTCTTTTTTAAGCACTCAAAGACCATGATTTCACTGGGAATTGCAAATACATTTTGATCACCACATTAAGTGCAGAGATGAAAAACCTGCGAATTATCACACATTTGTACACAAATGTTTGTAGATATCCTCATTACAATTAAATAAAGATGTTTCAAAACATCACTGGTTACATCGCTTCACAATGTCTCATTGGATGAGAGATGTGCGTGATACAAATGACAATCCCAACTGTTCCTGCACAATCCTCATATATCTGATGGCTTATATTTTCATCCTTTTTTTTTTAAACTCTTGTTTTGCAAACGTGCATCAGTTGAATAGTTGGAGCCCAATAAAAAGTTTCAGGCTTGCTTTTTTCACTGACTCCTGTTTTGAGCTTGTTGACCTACAGCTTCATCGTGATAAACTGACTGCAACGAATTTTTACGATGGCGTCGTGTTAGATCTCTGGAAGGTGGTCTACAAGCATCCGGTTTGAGGGCTGAATCAGCCTCACAAACTTCGCACTCAACTAATGTTGAATGGGTTGAATCAGCGTCAAAGCTTGCACTCAACTAATTATGTCCCAACTATTATTCAACTGAACTAGCCGGTTATTTTTCAAACTCATTCTTCTATGATTTTTTTTGAATGCCTCTTAACATTCCAAGTTATGATGATGCTTTGTCCAAGGCATTGTAGCACGTGAAAAAAAGCAAAACAAGAAAAAGGATGTGCACTGTTGGGTTGTCTACAAATGCACAGACATAACCAACAATTTCGTCTTGGATCAACAATTCAATTGATGACTATATTACTACATCTAGTCCTCAGCTAAAAATCCTCAATTTTTCAAAAATTAATACAATATCCTTTCCTATAAGTACAAAGATGGCCACCGAGACCGATCTTCTTTGAAAATGTCCTCAACTACATCCTTTTAACATGAAGATGGCTAAAGAGTCCAGTCTTCGCTTTTTAAAATTCCTGCATTAATCATTCCTATGAACACGAAGATGGCTAAGGAGTCCAGTCTTCGCTTTTAAAATTCCTCCGTTAATCATTCCTATAAACACGAAGATGGCTAAAGAGTCCAGTCTTCGCTTTTTAAAATTCCTGCATTAATCATTCCTATAAACACGAAGATGGCTAAGGAGTCCAGTCTTCGCTTTTTAAATTCCTCCGTTAATCATTCCTATAAACACGAAGATGGCTAAAGAGTCCGGTCTACGCTTTTGAAAAGTCCTAAGCTAAACATAGTAAAGTCATCAATTAAATGTGTTTTCTCCGCAACTATTTAGTTGGTCTGCAAGGGAAAATGTTGATTAAGTGTGCGTTGCATCACGAGCGGCGATATTTTCTTTGATGGACAGGTTCATATGTTCCTTGAGTGTGACTTAATTATTGTTACAAACCTTCCATCGGAATATAAATGAAGACGTCTAACACAGTTATACATCCGTATGAATTTCTTTTTTAAGCACTCAAAGACCATGATTTCACTGGGAATTGCAAATACATTTTGATCACCACATTAAGTGCAGAGATGAAAAACCTGCGCATTATCACACATTTGTACACAAATGTTTGTAGATATCCTCATTACAATTAAATAAAGATGTTTCAAAACATCACTGGTTACATCGCTTCACAATGTCTCATTGGATGAGAGATGTGCGTGATACAAATGACAATCCCAACTGTTCCTGCACAATCCTCATATATCTGATGGCTTATATTTTCATCCTTTTTTTTTTAAACTCTTGTTTTGCAAACGTGCATCAGTTGAATAGTTGGAGCCCAATAAAAAGTTTCAGGCTTGCTTTTTTCACTGACTCCTGTTTTGAGCTTGTTGACCTACAGCTTCATCGTGATAAACTGACTGCAACGAATTTTTACGATGGCGTCGTGTTAGATCTCTGGAAGGTGGTCTACAAGCATCCGGTTTGAGGGCTGAATCAGCCTCACAAACTTCGCACTCAACTAATGTTGAATGGGTTGAATCAGCGTCAAAGCTTGCACTCAACTAATTATGTCCCAACTATTATTCAACTGAACTAGCCGGTTATTTTTCAAACTCATTCTTCTATGATTTTTTTTGAATGCCTCTTAACATTCCAAGTTATGATGATGCTTTGTCCAAGGCATTGTAGCACGTGAAAAAAAGCAAAACAAGAAAAAGGATGTGCACTGTTGGGTTGTCTACAAATGCACAGACATAACCAACAATTTCGTCTTGGATCAACAATTCAATTGATGACTATATTACTACATCTAGTCCTCAGCTAAAAATCCTCAATTTTTCAAAAATTAATACAATATCCTTTCCTATAAGTACAAAGATGGCCACCGAGACCGATCTTCTTTGAAAATGTCCTCAACTACATCCTTTTAACATGAAGATGGCTAAAGAGTCCAGTCTTCGCTTTTTAAAATTCCTGCATTAATCATTCCTATGAACACGAAGATGGCTAAGGAGTCCAGTCTTCGCTTTTAAAATTCCTCCGTTAATCATTCCTATAAACACGAAGATGGCTAAAGAGTCCAGTCTTCGCTTTTTAAAATTCCTGCATTAATCATTCCTATAAACACGAAGATGGCTAAGGAGTCCAGTCTTCGCTTTTGAAAAGTCCTCCGTTAATCATTCCTATAAACATGAAGATGGCTAAAGAGTCCGGTCTACGCTTTTGAAAAGTCCTAAGCTAAACATAGTAAAGTCATCAATTAAATGTGTTTTCTCCGCAACTATTTAGTTGGTCTGCAAGGGCAAATGTTGATTAAGTGTGCGTTGCATCACGAGCGGCGATATTTTCTTTGATGGACAGGTTCATATGTTCCTTGAGTGTGACTTAATTATTGTTACAAACCTTCCATCGGAATATAAATGAAGACGTCTAACACAGTTATACATCCGTATGAATTTCTTTTTTAAGCACTCAAAGACCATGATTTCACTGGGAATTGCAAATACATTTTGATCACCACATTAAGTGCAGAGATGAAAAACCTGCGAATTATCACACATTTGTACACAAATGTTTGTAGATATCCTCATTACAATTAAATAAAGATGTTTCAAAACATCACTGGTTACATCGCTTCACAATGTCTCATTGGATGAGAGATGTGCGTGATACAAATGACAATCCCAACTGTTCCTGCACAATCCTCATATATCTGATGGCTTATATTTTCATCCTTTTTTTTTTTAACTCTTGTTTTGCAAACGTGCATCAGTTGAATAGTTGGAGCCCAATAAAAAGTTTCAGGCTTGCTTTTTTCACTGACTCCTGTTTTGAGCTTGTTGACCTACAGCTTCATCGTGATAAACTGACTGCAACGAATTTTTACGATGGCGTCGTGTTAGATCTCTGGAAGGTGGTCTACAAGCATCCGGTTTGAGGGCTGAATCAGCCTCACAAACTTCGCACTCAACTAATGTCGAATGGGTTGAATCAGCGTCAAAGCTTGCACTCAACTAATTATGTCCCAACTATTATTCAACTGAACTAGCCGGTTATTTTTCAAACTCATTCTTCTATGATTTTTTTTGAATGCCTCTTAACATTCCAAGTTATGATGATGCTTTGTCCAAGGCATTGTAGCACGTGAAAAAAAGCAAAACAAGAAAAAGGATGTGCACTGTTGGGTTGTCTACAAATGCACAGACATAACCAACAATTTCGTCTTGGATCAACAATTCAATTGATGACTATATTACTACATCTAGTCGTCAGCTAAAAATCCTCAATTTTTCAAAAATTAATACAATATCCTTTCCTATAAGTACAAAGATGGCCACCGAGACCGATCTTCTTTGAAAATGTCCTCAACTACATCCTTTTAACATGAAGATGGCTAAAGAGTCCAGTCTTCGCTTTTTAAAATTCCTGCATTAATCATTCCTATGAACACGAAGATGGCTAAGGAGTCCAGTCTTCGCTTTTAAAATTCCTCCGTTAATCATTCCTATAAACACGAAGATGGCTAAAGAGTCCAGTCTTCGCTTTTTAAAATTCCTGCATTAATCATTCCTATAAACACGAAGATGGCTAAGGAGTCCAGTCTTCGCTTTTTAAATTCCTCCGTTAATCATTCCTATAAACACGAAGATGGCTAAAGAGTCCGGTCTACGCTTTTGAAAAGTCCTAAGCTAAACATAGTAAAGTCATCAATTAAATGTGTTTTCTCCGCAACTATTTAGTTGGTCTGCAAGGGAAAATGTTGATTAAGTGTGCGTTGCATCACGAGCGGCGATATTTTCTTTGATGGACAGGTTCATATGTTCCTTGAGTGTGACTTAATTATTGTTACAAACCTTCCATCGGAATATAAATGAAGACGTCTAACACAGTTATACATCCGTATGAATTTCTGTTTTAAGCACTCAAAGACCATGATTTCACTGGGAATTGCAAATACATTTTGATCACCACATTAAGTGCAGAGATGAAAAACCTGCGAATTATCACACATTTGTACACAAATGTTTGTAGATATCCTCATTACAATTAAATAAAGATGTTTCAAAACATCACTGGTTACATCGCTTCACAATGTCTCATTGGATGAGAGATGTGCGTGATACAAATGACAATCCCAACTGTTCCTGCACAATCCTCATATATCTGATGGCTTATATTTTCATCCTTTTTTTTTTTTAACTCTTGTTTTGCAAACGTGCATCAGTTGAATAGTTGGAGCCCAATAAAAAGTTTCAGGCTTGCTTTTTTCACTGACTCCTGTTTTGAGCTTGTTGACCTACAGCTTCATCGTGATAAACTGACTGCAACGAATTTTTACGATGGCGTCGTGTTAGATCTCTGGAAGGTGGTCTACAAGCATCCGGTTTGAGGGCTGAATCAGCCTCACAAACTTCGCACTCAACTAATGTCGAATGGGTTGAATCAGCGTCAAAGCTTGCACTCAACTAATTATGTCCCAACTATTATTCAACTGAACTAGCCGGTTATTTTTCAAACTCATTCTTCTATGATTTTTTTTGAATGCCTCTTAACATTCCAAGTTATGATGATGCTTTGTCCAAGGCATTGTAGCACGTGAAAAAAAGCAAAACAAGAAAAAGGATGTGCACTGTTGGGTTGTCTACAAATGCACAGACATAACCAACAATTTCGTCTTGGATCAACAATTCAATTGATGACTATATTACTACATCTAGTCCTCAGCTAAAAATCCTCAATTTTTCTAAAATTAATACAATATCCTTTCCTATAAGTACAAAGATGGCCACCGAGACCGATCTTCTTTGAAAATGTCCTCAACTACATCCTTTTAACATGAAGATGGCTAAAGAGTCCAGTCTTCGCTTTTTAAAATTCCTGCATTAATCATTCCTATGAACACGAAGATGGCTAAGGAGTCCAGTCTTCGCTTTTAAAATTCCTCCGTTAATCATTCCTATAAACACGAAGATGGCTAAAGAGTCCAGTCTTCGCTTTTTAAAATTCCTGCATTAATCATTCCTATAAACACGAAGATGGCTAAGGAGTCCAGTCTTCGCTTTTTAAATTCCTCCGTTAATCATTCCTATAAACACGAAGATGGCTAAAGAGTCCGGTCTACGCTTTTGAAAAGTCCTAAGCTAAACATAGTAAAGTCATCAATTAAATGTGTTTTCTCCGCAACTATTTAGTTGGTCTGCAAGGGCAAATGTTGATTAAGTGTGCGTTGCATCACGAGCGGCGATATTTTCTTTGATGGACAGGTTCATATGTTCCTTGAGTGTGACTTAATTATTGTTACAAACCTTCCATCGGAATATAAATGAAGACGTCTAACACAGTTATACATCCGTATGAATTTCTGTTTTAAGCACTCAAAGACCATGATTTCACTGGGAATTGCAAATACATTTTGATCACCACATTAAGTGCAGAGATGAAAAACCTGCGAATTATCACACATTTGTACACAAATGTTTGTAGATATCCTCATTACAATTAAATAAAGATGTTTCAAAACATCACTGGTTACATCGCTTCACAATGTCTCATTGGATGAGAGATGTGCGTGATACAAATGACAATCCCAACTGTTCCTGCAAAAATCCTCATATATCTGATGGCTTATATTTTCATCCTTTTTTTTTTTAACTCTTGTTTTGCAAACGTGCATCAGTTGAATAGTTGGAGCCCAATAAAAAGTTTCAGGCTTGCTTTTTTCACTGACTCCTGTTTTGAGCTTGTTGACCTACAGCTTCATCGTGATAAACTGACTGCAACGAATTTTTACGATGGCGTCGTGTTAGATCTCTGGAAGGTGGTCTACAAGCATCCGGTTTGAGGGCTGAATCAGCCTCACAAACTTCGCACTCAACTAATGTCGAATGGGTTGAATCAGCGTCAAAGCTTGCACTCAAC
Source organism: Biomphalaria pfeifferi (assembly GCA_030265305.1). Classification (NCBI taxonomy): domain Eukaryota; kingdom Metazoa; phylum Mollusca; class Gastropoda; family Planorbidae; genus Biomphalaria; species Biomphalaria pfeifferi. The sequence continues at coordinate 33,591 of JASAOG010000226.1, read as the reverse complement.
TAATTATGTCCCAACTATTATTCAACTGAACTAGCCGGTTATTTTTCAAACTCATTCTTCTATGATTTTTTTTGAATGCCTCTTAACATTCCAAGTTATGATGATGCTTTGTCCAAGGCATTGTAGCACGTGAAAAAAAGCAAAACAAGAAAAAGGATGTGCACTGTTGGGTTGTCTACAAATGCACAGACATAACCAACAATTTCGTCTTGGATCAACAATTCAATTGATGACTATATTACTACATCTAGTCCTCAGCTAAAAATCCTCAATTTTTCAAAAATTAATACAATATCCTTTCCTATAAGTACAAAGATGGCCACCGAGACCGATCTTCTTTGAAAATGTCCTCAACTACATCCTTTTAACATGAAGATGGCTAAAGAGTCCAGTCTTCGCTTTTTAAAATTCCTGCATTAATCATTCCTATGAACACGAAGATGGCTAAGGAGTCCAGTCTTCGCTTTTAAAATTCCTCCGTTAATCATTCCTATAAACACGTAGATGGCTAAAGAGTCCAGTCTTCGCTTTTTAAAATTCCTGCATTAATCATTCCTATAAACACGAAGATGGCTAAGGAGTCCAGTCTTCGCTTTTTAAATTCCTCCGTTAATCATTCCTATAAACACGAAGATGGCTAAAGAGTCCAGTCTTCGCTTTTTAAAATTCCTGCATTAATCATTCCTATAAACACGAAGATGGCTAAGGAGTCCAGTCTTCGCTTTTTAAATTCCTCCGTTAATCATTCCTATAAACACGAAGATGGCTAAAGAGTCCGGTCTACGCTTTTGAAAAGTCCTAAGCTAAACATAGTAAAGTCATCAATTAAATGTGTTTTCTCCGCAACTATTTAGTTGGTCTGCAAGGGAAAATGTTGATTAAGTGTGCGTTGCATCACGAGCGGCGATATTTTCTTTGATGGACAGGTTCATATGTTCCTTGAGTGTGACTTAATTATTGTTACAAACCTTCCATCGGAATATAAATGAAGACGTCTAACACAGTTATACATCCGTATGAATTTCTTTTTTAAGCACTCAAAGACCATGATTTCACTGGGAATTGCAAATACATTTTGATCACCACATTAAGTGCAGAGATGAAAAACCTGCGAATTATCACACATTTGTACACAAATGTTTGTAGATATCCTCATTACAATTAAATAAAGATGTTTCAAAACATCACTGGTTACATCGCTTCACAATGTCTCATTGGATGAGAGATGTGCGTGATACAAATGACAATCCCAACTGTTCCTGCACAATCCTCATATATCTGATGGCTTATATTTTCATCCTTTTTTTTTTAAACTCTTGTTTTGCAAACGTGCATCAGTTGAATAGTTGGAGCCCAATAAAAAGTTTCAGGCTTGCTTTTTTCACTGACTCCTGTTTTGAGCTTGTTGACCTACAGCTTCATCGTGATAAACTGACTGCAACGAATTTTTACGATGGCGTCGTGTTAGATCTCTGGAAGGTGGTCTACAAGCATCCGGTTTGAGGGCTGAATCAGCCTCACAAACTTCGCACTCAACTAATGTCGAATGGGTTGAATCAGCGTCAAAGCTTGCACTCAACTAATTATGTCCCAACTATTATTCAACTGAACTAGCCGGTTATTTTTCAAACTCATTCTTCTATGATTTTTTTTGAATGCCTCTTAACATTCCAAGTTATGATGATGCTTTGTCCAAGGCATTGTAGCACGTGAAAAAAAGCAAAACAAGAAAAAGGATGTGCACTGTTGGGTTGTCTACAAATGCACAGACATAACCAACAATTTCGTCTTGGATCAACAATTCAATTGATGACTATATTACTACATCTAGTCCTCAGCTAAAAATCCTCAATTTTTCAAAAATTAATACAATATCCTTTCCTATAAGTACAAAGATGGCCACCGAGACCGATCTTCTTTGAAAATGTCCTCAACTACATCCTTTTAACATGAAGATGGCTAAAGAGTCCAGTCTTCGCTTTTTAAAATTCCTGCATTAATCATTCCTATGAACACGAAGATGGCTAAGGAGTCCAGTCTTCGCTTTTAAAATTCCTCCGTTAATCATTCCTATAAACACGAAGATGGCTAAAGAGTCCAGTCTTCGCTTTTTAAAATTCCTGCATTAATCATTCCTATAAACACGAAGATGGCTAAGGAGTCCAGTCTTCGCTTTTTAAATTCCTCCGTTAATCATTCCTATAAACACGAAGATGGCTAAAGAGTCCGGTCTACGCTTTTGAAAAGTCCTAAGCTAAACATAGTAAAGTCATCAATTAAATGTGTTTTCTCCGCAACTATTTAGTTGGTCTGCAAGGGCAAATGTTGATTAAGTGTGCGTTGCATCACGAGCGGCGATATTTTCTTTGATGGACAGGTTCATATGTTCCTTGAGTGTGACTTAATTATTGTTACAAACCTTCCATCGGAATATAAATGAAGACGTCTAACACAGTTATACATCCGTATGAATTTCTTTTTTAAGCACTCAAAGACCATGATTTCACTGGGAATTGCAAATACATTTTGATCACCACATTAAGTGCAGAGATGAAAAACCTGCGAATTATCACACATTTGTACACAAATGTTTGTAGATATCCTCATTACAATTAAATAAAGATGTTTCAAAACATCACTGGTTACATCGCTTCACAATGTCTCATTGGATGAGAGATGTGCGTGATACAAATGACAATCCCAACTGTTCCTGCAAAAATCCTCATATATCTGATGGCTTATATTTTCATCCTTTTTTTTTTTAACTCTTGTTTTGCAAACGTGCATCAGTTGAATAGTTGGAGCCCAATAAAAAGTTTCAGGCTTGCTTTTTTCACTGACTCCTGTTTTGAGCTTGTTGACCTACAGCTTCATCGTGATAAACTGACTGCAACGAATTTTTACGATGGCGTCGTGTTAGATCTCTGGAAGGTGGTCTACAAGCATCCGGTTTGAGGGCTGAATCAGCCTCACAAACTTCGCACTCAACTAATGTCGAATGGGTTGAATCAGCGTCAAAGCTTGCACTCAACTAATTATGTCCCAACTATTATTCAACTGAACTAGCCGGTTATTTTTCAAACTCATTCTTCTATGATTTTTTTTGAATGCCTCTTAACATTCCAAGTTATGATGATGCTTTGTCCAAGGCATTGTAGCACGTGAAAAAAAGCAAAACAAGAAAAAGGATGTGCACTGTTGGGTTGTCTACAAATGCACAGACATAACCAACAATTTCGTCTTGGATCAACAATTCAATTGATGACTATATTACTACATCTAGTCCTCAGCTAAAAATCCTCAATTTTTCAAAAATTAATACAATATCCTTTCCTATAAGTACAAAGATGGCCACCGAGACCGATCTTCTTTGAAAATGTCCTCAACTACATCCTTTTAACATGAAGATGGCTAAAGAGTCCAGTCTTCGCTTTTTAAAATTCCTGCATTAATCATTCCTATGAACACGAAGATGGCTAAGGAGTCCAGTCTTCGCTTTTAAAATTCCTCCGTTAATCATTCCTATAAACACGAAGATGGCTAAAGAGTCCAGTCTTCGCTTTTTAAAATTCCTGCATTAATCATTCCTATAAACACGAAGATGGCTAAGGAGTCCAGTCTTCGCTTTTTAAATTCCTCCGTTAATCATTCCTATAAACACGAAGATGGCTAAAGAGTCCAGTCTTCGCTTTTTAAAATTCCTGCATTAATCATTCCTATAAACACGAAGATGGCTAAGGAGTCCAGTCTTCGCTTTTTAAATTCCTCCGTTAATCATTCCTATAAACACGAAGATGGCTAAAGAGTCCGGTCTACGCTTTTGAAAAGTCCTAAGCTAAACATAGTAAAGTCATCAATTAAATGTGTTTTCTCCGCAACTATTTAGTTGGTCTGCAAGGGAAAATGTTGATTAAGTGTGCGTTGCATCACGAGCGGCGATATTTTCTTTGATGGACAGGTTCATATGTTCCTTGAGTGTGACTTAATTATTGTTACAAACCTTCCATCGGAATATAAATGAAGACGTCTAACACAGTTATACATCCGTATGAATTTCTTTTTTAAGCACTCAAAGACCATGATTTCACTGGGAATTGCAAATACATTTTGATCACCACATTAAGTGCAGAGATGAAAAACCTGCGAATTATCACACATTTGTACACAAATGTTTGTAGATATCCTCATTACAATTAAATAAAGATGTTTCAAAACATCACTGGTTACATCGCTTCACAATGTCTCATTGGATGAGAGATGTGCGTGATACAAATGACAATCCCAACTGTTCCTGCACAATCCTCATATATCTGATGGCTTATATTTTCATCCTTTTTTTTTTAAACTCTTGTTTTGCAAACGTGCATCAGTTGAATAGTTGGAGCCCAATAAAAAGTTTCAGGCTTGCTTTTTTCACTGACTCCTGTTTTGAGCTTGTTGACCTACAGCTTCATCGTGATAAACTGACTGCAACGAATTTTTACGATGGCGTCGTGTTAGATCTCTGGAAGGTGGTCTACAAGCATCCGGTTTGAGGGCTGAATCAGCCTCACAAACTTCGCACTCAACTAATGTCGAATGGGTTGAATCAGCGTCAAAGCTTGCACTCAACTAATTATGTCCCAACTATTATTCAACTGAACTAGCCGGTTATTTTTCAAACTCATTCTTCTATGATTTTTTTTGAATGCCTCTTAACATTCCAAGTTATGATGATGCTTTGTCCAAGGCATTGTAGCACGTGAAAAAAAGCAAAACAAGAAAAAGGATGTGCACTGTTGGGTTGTCTACAAATGCACAGACATAACCAACAATTTCGTCTTGGATCAACAATTCAGTTGATGACTATATTACTACATCTAGTCCTCAGCTAAAAATCCTCAATTTTTCAAAAATTAATACAATATCCTTTCCTATAAGTACAAAGATGGCCACCGAGACCGATCTTCTTTGAAAATGTCCTCAACTACATCCTTTTAACATGAAGATGGCTAAAGAGTCCAGTCTTCGCTTTTTAAAATTCCTGCATTAATCATTCCTATAAACACGAAGATGGCTAAGGAGTCCAGTCTTCGCTTTTTAAATTCCTCCGTTAATCATTCCTATAAACACGAAGATGGCTAAAGAGTCCAGTCTTCGCTTTTTAAAATTCCTGCATTAATCATTCCTATAAACACGAAGATGGCTAAGGAGTCCAGTCTTCGCTTTTTAAATTCCTCCGTTAATCATTCCTATAAACACGAAGATGGCTAAAGAGTCCGGTCTACGCTTTTGAAAAGTCCTAAGCTAAACATAGTAAAGTCATCAATTAAATGTGTTTTCTCCGCAACTATTTAGTTGGTCTGCAAGGGCAAATGTTGATTAAGTGTGCGTTGCATCACGAGCGGCGATATTTTCTTTGATGGACAGGTTCATATGTTCCTTGAGTGTGACTTAATTATTGTTACAAACCTTCCATCGGAATATAAATGAAGACGTCTAACACAGTTATACATCCGTATGAATTTCTTTTTTAAGCACTCAAAGACCATGATTTCACTGGGAATTGCAAATACATTTTGATCACCACATTAAGTGCAGAGATGAAAAACCTGCGAATTATCACACATTTGTACACAAATGTTTGTAGATATCCTCATTACAATTAAATAAAGATGTTTCAAAACATCACTGGTTACATCGCTTCACAATGTCTCATTGGATGAGAGATGTGCGTGATACAAATGACAATCCCAACTGTTCCTGCACAATCCTCATATATCTGATGGCTTATATTTTCATCCTTTTTTTTTTAAACTCTTGTTTTGCAAACGTGCATCAGTTGAATAGTTGGAGCCCAATAAAAAGTTTCAGGCTTGCTTTTTTCACTGACTCCTGTTTTGAGCTTGTTGACCTACAGCTTCATCGTGATAAACTGACTGCAACGAATTTTTACGATGGCGTCGTGTTAGATCTCTGGAAGGTGGTCTACAAGCATCCGGTTTGAGGGCTGAATCAGCCTCACAAACTTCGCACTCAACTAATGTCGAATGGGTTGAATCAGCGTCAAAGCTTGCACTCAACTAATTATGTCCCAACTATTATTCAACTGAACTAGCCGGTTATTTTTCAAACTCATTCTTCTATGATTTTTTTTGAATGCCTCTTAACATTCCAAGTTATGATGATGCTTTGTCCAAGGCATTGTAGCACGTGAAAAAAAGCAAAACAAGAAAAAGGATGTGCACTGTTGGGTTGTCTACAAATGCACAGACATAACCAACAATTTCGTCTTGGATCAACAATTCAATTGATGACTATATTACTACATCTAGTCCTCAGCTAAAAATCCTCAATTTTTCTAAAATTAATACAATATCCTTTCCTATAAGTACAAAGATGGCCACCGAGACCGATCTTCTTTGAAAATGTCCTCAACTACATCCTTTTAACATGAAGATGGCTAAAGAGTCCAGTCTTCGCTTTTTAAAATTCCTGCATTAATCATTCCTATGAACACGAAGATGGCTAAGGAGTCCAGTCTTCGCTTTTAAAATTCCTCCGTTAATCATTCCTATAAACACGAAGATGGCTAAAGAGTCCAGTCTTCGCTTTTTAAAATTCCTGCATTAATCATTCCTATAAACACGAAGATGGCTAAGGAGTCCAGTCTTCGCTTTTTAAATTCCTCCGTTAATCATTCCTATAAACACGAAGATGGCTAAAGAGTCCGGTCTACGCTTTTGAAAAGTCCTAAGCTAAACATAGTAAAGTCATCAATTAAATGTGTTTTCTCCGCAACTATTTAGTTGGTCTGCAAGGGCAAATGTTGATTAAGTGTGCGTTGCATCACGAGCGGCGATATTTTCTTTGATGGACAGGTTCATATGTTCCTTGAGTGTGACTTAATTATTGTTACAAACCTTCCATCGGAATATAAATGAAGACGTCTAACACAGTTATACATCCGTATGAATTTCTTTTTTAAGCACTCAAAGACCATGATTTCACTGGGAATTGCAAATACATTTTGATCACCACATTAAGTGCAGAGATGAAAAACCTGCGAATTATCACACATTTGTACACAAATGTTTGTAGATATCCTCATTACAATTAAATAAAGATGTTTCAAAACATCACTGGTTACATCGCTTCACAATGTCTCATTGGATGAGAGATGTGCGTGATACAAATGACAATCCCAACTGTTCCTGCACAATCCTCATATATCTGATGGCTTATATTTTCATCCTTTTTTTTTAACTCTTGTTTTGCAAACGTGCATCAGTTGAATAGTTGGAGCCCAATAAAAAGTTTCAGGCTTGCTTTTTTCACTGACTCCTGTTTTGAGCTTGTTGACCTACAGCTTCATCGTGATAAACTGACTGCAACGAATTTTTACGATGGCGTCGTGTTAGATCTCTGGAAGGTGGTCTACAAGCATCCGGTTTGAGGGCTGAATCAGCCTCACAAACTTCGCACTCAACTAATGTCGAATGGGTTGAATCAGCGTCAAAGCTTGCACTCAACTAATTATGTCCCAACTATTATTCAACTGAACTAGCCGGTTATTTTTCAAACTCATTCTTCTATGATTTTTTTTGAATGCCTCTTAACATTCCAAGTTATGATGATGCTTTGTCCAAGGCATTGTAGCACGTGAAAAAAGCAAAACAAGAAAAAGGATGTGCACTGTTGGGTTGTCTACAAATGCACAGACATAACCAACAATTTCGTCTTGGATCAACAATTCAATTGATGACTATATTACTACATCTAGTCCTCAGCTAAAAATCCTCAATTTTTCTAAAATTAATACAATATCCTTTCCTATAAGTACAAAGATGGCCACCGAGACCGATCTTCTTTGAAAATGTCCTCAACTACATCCTTTTAACATGAAGATGGCTAAAGAGTCCAGTCTTCGCTTTTTAAAATTCCTGCATTAATCATTCCTATGAACACGAAGATGGCTAAGGAGTCCAGTCTTCGCTTTTAAAATTCCTCCGTTAATCATTCCTATAAACACGAAGATGGCTAAAGAGTCCAGTCTTCGCTTTTTAAAATTCCTGCATTAATCATTCCTATAAACACGAAGATGGCTAAGGAGTCCAGTCTTCGCTTTTTAAATTCCTCCGTTAATCATTCCTATAAACACGAAGATGGCTAAAGAGTCCAGTCTTCGCTTTTTAAAATTCCTGCATTAATCATTCCTATAAACACGAAGATGGCTAAGGAGTCCAGTCTTCGCTTTTTAAATTCCTCCGTTAATCATTCCTATAAACACGAAGATGGCTAAAGAGTCCGGTCTACGCTTTTGAAAAGTCCTAAGCTAAACATAGTAAAGTCATCAATTAAATGTGTTTTCTCCGCAACTATTTAGTTGGTCTGCAAGGGAAAATGTTGATTAAGTGTGCGTTGCATCACGAGCGGCGATATTTTCTTTGATGGACAGGTTCATATGTTCCTTGAGTGTGACTTAATTATTGTTACAAACCTTCCATCGGAATATAAATGAAGACGTCTAACACAGTTATACATCCGTATGAATTTCTTTTTTAAGCACTCAAAGACCATGATTTCACTGGGAATTGCAAATACATTTTGATCACCACATTAAGTGCAGAGATGAAAAACCTGCGAATTATCACACATTTGTACACAAATGTTTGTAGATATCCTCATTACAATTAAATAAAGATGTTTCAAAACATCACTGGTTACATCGCTTCACAATGTCTCATTGGATGAGAGATGTGCGTGATACAAATGACAATCCCAACTGTTCCTGCACAATCCTCATATATCTGATGGCTTATATTTTCATCCTTTTTTTTTTTAACTCTTGTTTTGCAAACGTGCATCAGTTGAATAGTTGGAGCCCAATAAAAAGTTTCAGGCTTGCTTTTTTCACTGACTCCTGTTTTGAGCTTGTTGACCTACAGCTTCATCGTGATAAACTGACTGCAACGAATTTTTACGATGGCGTCGTGTTAGATCTCTGGAAGGTGGTCTACAAGCATCCGGTTTGAGGGCTGAATCAGCCTCACAAACTTCGCACTCAACTAATGTCGAATGGGTTGAATCAGCGTCAAAGCTTGCACTCAACTAATTATGTCCCAACTATTATTCAACTGAACTAGCCGGTTATTTTTCAAACTCATTCTTCTATGATTTTTTTTGAATGCCTCTTAACATTCCAAGTTATGATGATGCTTTGTCCAAGGCATTGTAGCACGTGAAAAAAAGCAAAACAAGAAAAAGGATGTGCACTGTTGGGTTGTCTACAAATGCACAGACATAACCAACAATTTCGTCTTGGATCAACAATTCAATTGATGACTATATTACTACATCTAGTCCTCAGCTAAAAATCCTCAATTTTTCTAAAATTAATACAATATCCTTTCCTATAAGTACAAAGATGGCCACCGAGACCGATCTTCTTTGAAAATGTCCTCAACTACATCCTTTTAACATGAAGATGGCTAAAGAGTCCAGTCTTCGCTTTTTAAAATTCCTGCATTAATCATTCCTATGAACACGAAGATGGCTAAGGAGTCCAGTCTTCGCTTTTAAAATTCCTCCGTTAATCATTCCTATAAACACGAAGATGGCTAAAGAGTCCAGTCTTCGCTTTTTAAAATTCCTGCATTAATCATTCCTATAAACACGAAGATGGCTAAGGAGTCCAGTCTTCGCTTTTTAAATTCCTCCGTTAATCATTCCTATAAACACGAAGATGGCTAAAGAGTCCGGTCTACGCTTTTGAAAAGTCCTAAGCTAAACATAGTAAAGTCATCAATTAAATGTGTTTTCTCCGCAACTATTTAGTTGGTCTGCAAGGGCAAATGTTGATTAAGTGTGCGTTGCATCACGAGCGGCGATATTTTCTTTGATGGACAGGTTCATATGTTCCTTGAGTGTGACTTAATTATTGTTACAAACCTTCCATCGGAATATAAATGAAGACGTCTAACACAGTTATACATCCGTATGAATTTCTTTTTTAAGCACTCAAAGACCATGATTTCACTGGGAATTGCAAATACATTTTGATCACCACATTAAGTGCAGAGATGAAAAACCTGCGAATTATCACACATTTGTACACAAATGTTTGTAGATATCCTCATTACAATTAAATAAAGATGTTTCAAAACATCACTGGTTACATCGCTTCACAATGTCTCATTGGATGAGAGATGTGCGTGATACAAATGACAATCCCAACTGTTCCTGCACAATCCTCATATATCTGATGGCTTATATTTTCATCCTTTTTTTTTTAACTCTTGTTTTGCAAACGTGCATCAGTTGAATAGTTGGAGCCCAATAAAAAGTTTCAGGCTTGCTTTTTTCACTGACTCCTGTTTTGAGCTTGTTGACCTACAGCTTCATCGTGATAAACTGACTGCAACGAATTTTTACGATGGCGTCGTGTTAGATCTCTGGAAGGTGGTCTACAAGCATCCGGTTTGAGGGCTGAATCAGCCTCACAAACTTCGCACTCAACTAATGTCGAATGGGTTGAATCAGCGTCAAAGCTTGCACTCAACTAATTATGTCCCAACTATTATTCAACTGAACTAGCCGGTTATTTTTCAAACTCATTCTTCTATGATTTTTTTTGAATGCCTCTTAACATTCCAAGTTATGATGATGCTTTGTCCAAGGCATTGTAGCACGTGAAAAAAAGCAAAACAAGAAAAAGGATGTGCACTGTTGGGTTGTCTACAAATGCACAGACATAACCAACAATTTCGTCTTGGATCAACAATTCAATTGATGACTATATTACTACATCTAGTCCTCAGCTAAAAATCCTCAATTTTTCTAAAATTAATACAATATCCTTTCCTATAAGTACAAAGATGGCCACCGAGACCGATCTTCTTTGAAAATGTCCTCAACTACATCCTTTTAACATGAAGATGGCTAAAGAGTCCAGTCTTCGCTTTTTAAAATTCCTGCATTAATCATTCCTATGAACACGAAGATGGCTAAGGAGTCCAGTCTTCGCTTTTAAAATTCCTCCGTTAATCATTCCTATAAACACGAAGATGGCTAAAGAGTCCAGTCTTCGCTTTTTAAAATTCCTGCATTAATCATTCCTATAAACACGAAGATGGCTAAGGAGTCCAGTCTTCGCTTTTTAAATTCCTCCGTTAATCATTCCTATAAACACGAAGATGGCTAAAGAGTCCGGTCTACGCTTTTGAAAAGTCCTAAGCTAAACATAGTAAAGTCATCAATTAAATGTGTTTTCTCCGCAACTATTTAGTTGGTCTGCAAGGGCAAATGTTGATTAAGTGTGCGTTGCATCACGAGCGGCGATATTTTCTTTGATGGACAGGTTCATATGTTCCTTGAGTGTGACTTAATTATTGTTACAAACCTTCCATCGGAATATAAATGAAGACGTCTAACACAGTTATACATCCGTATGAATTTCTTTTTTAAGCACTCAAAGACCATGATTTCACTGGGAATTGCAAATACATTTTGATCACCACATTAAGTGCAGAGATGAAAAACCTGCGAATTATCACACATTTGTACACAAATGTTTGTAGATATCCTCATTACAATTAAATAAAGATGTTTCAAAACATCACTGGTTACATCGCTTCACAATGTCTCATTGGATGAGAGATGTGCGTGATACAAATGACAATCCCAACTGTTCCTGCACAATCCTCATATATCTGATGGCTTATATTTTCATCCTTTTTTTTTTTAACTCTTGTTTTGCAAACGTGCATCAGTTGAATAGTTGGAGCCTAATAAAAAGTTTCAGGCTTGCTTTTTTCACTGACTCCTGTTTTGAGCTTGTTGACCTACAGCTTCATCGTGATAAACTGACTGCAACGAATTTTTACGATGGCGTCGTGTTAGATCTCTGGAAGGTGGTCTACAAGCATCCGGTTTGAGGGCTGAATCAGCCTCACAAACTTTGCACTCAACTAATGTCGAATGGGTTGAATCAGCGTCAAAGCTTGCACTCAACTAATTATGTCCCAACTATTATTCAACTGAACTAGCCGGTTATTTTTCAAACTCATTCTTCTATGATTTTTTTTGAATGCCTCTTAACATTCCAAGTTATGATGATGCTTTGTCCAAGGCATTGTAGCACGTGAAAAAAAGCAAAACAAGAAAAAGGATGTGCACTGTTGGGTTGTCTACAAATGCACAGACATAACCAACAATTTCGTCTTGGATCAACAATTCAATTGATGACTATATTACTACATCTAGTCCTCAGCTAAAAATCCTCAATTTTTCTAAAATTAATACAATATCCTTTCCTATAAGTACAAAGATGGCCACCGAGACCGATCTTCTTTGAAAATGTCCTCAACTACATCCTTTTAACATGAAGATGGCTAAAGAGTCCAGTCTTCGCTTTTTAAAATTCCTGCATTAATCATTCCTATGAACACGAAGATGGCTAAGGAGTCCAGTCTTCGCTTTTAAAATTCCTCCGTTAATCATTCCTATAAACACGAAGATGGCTAAAGAGTCCAGTCTTCGCTTTTTAAAATTCCTGCATTAATCATTCCTATAAACACGAAGATGGCTAAGGAGTCCAGTCTTCGCTTTTTAAATTCCTCCGTTAATCATTCCTATAAACACGAAGATGGCTAAAGAGTCCAGTCTTCGCTTTTTAAAATTCCTGCATTAATCATTCCTATAAACACGAAGATGGCTAAGGAGTCCAGTCTTCGCTTTTTAAATTCCTCCGTTAATCATTCCTATAAACACGAAGATGGCTAAAGAGTCCGGTCTACGCTTTTGAAAAGTCCTAAGCTAAACATAGTAAAGTCATCAATTAAATGTGTTTTCTCCGCAACTATTTAGTTGGTCTGCAAGGGCAAATGTTGATTAAGTGTGCGTTGCATCACGAGCGGCGATATTTTCTTTGATGGACAGGTTCATATGTTCCTTGAGTGTGACTTAATTATTGTTACAAACCTTCCATCGGAATATAAATGAAGACGTCTAACACAGTTATACATCCGTATGAATTTCTTTTTTAAGCACTCAAAGACCATGATTTCACTGGGAATTGCAAATACATTTTGATCACCACATTAAGTGCAGAGATGAAAAACCTGCGAATTATCACACATTTGTACACAAATGTTTGTAGATATCCTCATTACAATTAAATAAAGATGTTTCAAAACATCACTGGTTACATCGCTTCACAATGTCTCATTGGATGAGAGATGTGCGTGATACAAATGACAATCCCAACTGTTCCTGCACAATCCTCATATATCTGATGGCTTATATTTTCATCCTTTTTTTTTAAACTCTTGTTTTGCAAACGTGCATCAGTTGAATAGTTGGAGCCCAATAAAAAGTTTCAGGCTTGCTTTTTTCACTGACTCCTGTTTTGAGCTTGTTGACCTACAGCTTCATCGTGATAAAATGACTGCAACGAATTTTTACGATGGCGTCGTGTTAGATCTCTGGAAGGTGGTCTACAAGCATCCGGTTTGAGGGCTGAATCAGCCTCACAAACTTCGCACTCAACTAATGTCGAATGGGTTGAATCAGCGTCAAAGCTTGCACTCAACTAATTATGTCCCAACTATTATTCAACTGAACTAGCCGGTTATTTTTCAAACTCATTCTTCTATGATTTTTTTTGAATGCCTCTTAACATTCCAAGTTATGATGATGCTTTGTCCAAGGCATTGTAGCACGTGAAAAAAAGCAAAACAAGAAAAAGGATGTGCACTGTTGGGTTGTCTACAAATGCACAGACATAACCAACAATTTCGTCTTGGATCAACAATTCAATTGATGACTATATTACTACATCTAGTCCTCAGCTAAAAATCCTCAATTTTTCAAAAATTAATACAATATCCTTTCCTATAAGTACAAAGATGGCCACCGAGACCGATCTTCTTTGAAAATGTCCTCAACTACATCCTTTTAACATGAAGATGGCTAAAGAGTCCAGTCTTCGCTTTTTAAAATTCCTGCATTAATCATTCCTATGAACACGAAGATGGCTAAGGAGTCCAGTCTTCGCTTTTAAAATTCCTCCGTTAATCATTCCTATAAACACGAAGATGGCTAAAGAGTCCAGTCTACGCTTTTGAAAAGTCCTAAGCTAAACATAGTAAAGTCATCAATTAAATGTGTTTTCTCCGCAACTATTTAGTTGGTCTGCAAGGGCAAATGTTGATTAAGTGTGCGTTGCATCACGAGCGGCGATATTTTCTTTGATGGACAGGTTCATATGTTCCTTGAGTGTGACTTAATTATTGTTACAAACCTTCCATCGGAATATAAATGAAGACGTCTAACACAGTTATACATCCGTATGAATTTCTTTTTTAAGCACTCAAAGACCATGATTTCACTGGGAATTGCAAATACATTTTGATCACCACATTAAGTGCAGAGATGAAAAACCTGCGAATTATCACACATTTGTACACAAATGTTTGTAGATATCCTCATTACAATTAAATAAAGATGTTTCAAAACATCACTGGTTACATCGCTTCACAATGTCTCATTGGATGAGAGATGTGCGTGATACAAATGACAATCCCAACTGTTCCTGCACAATCCTCATATATCTGATGGCTTATATTTTCATCCTTTTTTTTTTAAACTCTTGTTTTGCAAACGTGCATCAGTTGAATAGTTGGAGCCCAATAAAAAGTTTCAGGCTTGCTTTTTTCACTGACTCCTGTTTTGAGCTTGTTGACCTACAGCTTCATCGTGATAAACTGACTGCAACGAATTTTTACGATGGCGTCGTGTTAGATCTCTGGAAGGTGGTCTACAAGCATCCGGTTTGAGGGCTGAATCAGCCTCACAAACTTCGCACTCAACTAATGTCGAATGGGTTGAATCAGCGTCAAAGCTTGCACTCAACTAATTATGTCCCAACTATTATTCAACTGAACTAGCCGGTTATTTTTCAAACTCATTCTTCTATGATTTTTTTTGAATGCCTCTTAACATTCCAAGTTATGATGATGCTTTGTCCAAGGCATTGTAGCACGTGAAAAAAAGCAAAACAAGAAAAAGGATGTGCACTGTTGGGTTGTCTACAAATGCACAGACATAACCAACAATTTCGTCTTGGATCAACAATTCAATTGATGACTATATTACTACATCTAGTCCTCAGCTAAAAATCCTCAATTTTTCTAAAATTAATACAATATCCTTTCCTATAAGTACAAAGATGGCCACCGAGACCGATCTTCTTTGAAAATGTCCTCAACTACATCCTTTTAACATGAAGATGGCTAAAGAGTCCAGTCTTCGCTTTTTAAAATTCCTGCATTAATCATTCCTATGAACACGAAGATGGCTAAGGAGTCCAGTCTTCGCTTTTAAAATTCCTCCGTTAATCATTCCTATAAACACGAAGATGGCTAAAGAGTCCAGTCTTCGCTTTTTAAAATTCCTGCATTAATCATTCCTATAAACACGAAGATGGCTAAGGAGTCCAGTCTTCGCTTTTTAAATTCCTCCGTTAATCATTCCTATAAACACGAAGATGGCTAAAGAGTCCGGTCTACGCTTTTGAAAAGTCCTAAGCTAAACATAGTAAAGTCATCAATTAAATGTGTTTTCTCCGCAACTATTTAGTTGGTCTGCAAGGGCAAATGTTGATTAAGTGTGCGTTGCATCACGAGCGGCGATATTTTCTTTGATGGACAGGTTCATATGTTCCTTGAGTGTGACTTAATTATTGTTACAAACCTTCCATCGGAATATAAATGAAGACGTCTAACACAGTTATACATCCGTATGAATTTCTTTTTTAAGCACTCAAAGACCATGATTTCACTGGGAATTGCAAATACATTTTGATCACCACATTAAGTGCAGAGATGAAAAACCTGCGAATTATCACACATTTGTACACAAATGTTTGTAGATATCCTCATTACAATTAAATAAAGATGTTTCAAAACATCACTGGTTACATCGCTTCACAATGTCTCATTGGATGAGAGATGTGCGTGATACAAATGACAATCCCAACTGTTCCTGCACAATCCTCATATATCTGATGGCTTATATTTTCATCCTTTTTTTTTAAACTCTTGTTTTGCAAACGTGCATCAGTTGAATAGTTGGAGCCCAATAAAAAGTTTCAGGCTTGCTTTTTTCACTGACTCCTGTTTTGAGCTTGTTGACCTACAGCTTCATCGTGATAAACTGACTGCAACGAATTTTTACGATGGCGTCGTGTTAGATCTCTGGAAGGTGGTCTACAAGCATCCGGTTTGAGGGCTGAATCAGCCTCACAAACTTCGCACTCAACTAATGTCGAATGGGTTGAATCAGCGTCAAAGCTTGCACTCAACTAATTATGTCCCAACTATTATTCAACTGAACTAGCCGGTTATTTTTCAAACTCATTCTTCTATGATTTTTTTTGAATGCCTCTTAACATTCCAAGTTATGATGATGCTTTGTCCAAGGCATTGTAGCACGTGAAAAAAAGCAAAACAAGAAAAAGGATGTGCACTGTTGGGTTGTCTACAAATGCACAGACATAACCAACAATTTCGTCTTGGATCAACAATTCAATTGATGACTATATTACTACATCTAGTCCTCAGCTAAAAATCCTCAATTTTTCTAAAATTAATACAATATCCTTTCCTATAAGTACAAAGATGGCCACCGAGACCGATCTTCTTTGAAAATGTCCTCAACTACATCCTTTTAACATGAAGATGGCTAAAGAGTCCAGTCTTCGCTTTTTAAAATTCCTGCATTAATCATTCCTATGAACACGAAGATGGCTAAGGAGTCCAGTCTTCGCTTTTAAAATTCCTCCGTTAATCATTCCTATAAACACGAAGATGGCTAAAGAGTCCAGTCTTCGCTTTTTAAAATTCCTGCATTAATCATTCCTATAAACACGAAGATGGCTAAGGAGTCCAGTCTTCGCTTTTTAAATTCCTCCGTTAATCATTCCTATAAACACGAAGATGGCTAAAGAGTCCGGTCTACGCTTTTGAAAAGTCCTAAGCTAAACATAGTAAAGTCATCAATTAAATGTGTTTTCTCCGCAACTATTTAGTTGGTCTGCAAGGGCAAATGTTGATTAAGTGTGCGTTGCATCACGAGCGGCGATATTTTCTTTGATGGACAGGTTCATATGTTCCTTGAGTGTGACTTAATTATTGTTACAAACCTTCCATCGGAATATAAATGAAGACGTCTAACACAGTTATACATCCGTATGAATTTCTTTTTTAAGCACTCAAAGACCATGATTTCACTGGGAATTGCAAATACATTTTGATCACCACATTAAGTGCAGAGATGAAAAACCTGCGAATTATCACACATTTGTACACAAATGTTTGTAGATATCCTCATTACAATTAAATAAAGATGTTTCAAAACATCACTGGTTACATCGCTTCACAATGTCTCATTGGATGAGAGATGTGCGTGATACAAATGACAATCCCAACTGTTCCTGCACAATCCTCATATATCTGATGGCTTATATTTTCATCCTTTTTTTTTTAAACTCTTGTTTTGCAAACGTGCATCAGTTGAATAGTTGGAGCCCAATAAAAAGTTTCAGGCTTGCTTTTTTCACTGACTCCTGTTTTGAGCTTGTTGACCTACAGCTTCATCGTGATAAACTGACTGCAACGAATTTTTACGATGGCGTCGTGTTAGATCTCTGGAAGGTGGTCTACAAGCATCCGGTTTGAGGGCTGAATCAGCCTCACAAACTTCGCACTCAACTAATGTCGAATGGGTTGAATCAGCGTCAAAGCTTGCACTCAACTAATTATGTCCCAACTATTATTCAACTGAACTAGCCGGTTATTTTTCAAACTCATTCTTCTATGATTTTTTTTGAATGCCTCTTAACATTCCAAGTTATGATGATGCTTTGTCCAAGGCATTGTAGCACGTGAAAAAAAGCAAAACAAGAAAAAGGATGTGCACTGTTGGGTTGTCTACAAATGCACAGACATAACCAACAATTTCGTCTTGGATCAACAATTCAATTGATGACTATATTACTACATCTAGTCCTCAGCTAAAAATCCTCAATTTTTATAAAATTAATACAATATCCTTTCCTATAAGTACAAAGATGGCCACCGAGACCGATCTTCTTTGAAAATGTCCTCAACTACATCCTTTTAACATGAAGATGGCTAAAGAGTCCAGTCTTCGCTTTTTAAAATTCCTGCATTAATCATTCCTATGAACACGAAGATGGCTAAGGAGTCCAGTCTTCGCTTTTAAAATTCCTCCGTTAATCATTCCTATAAACACGAAGATGGCTAAAGAGTCCAGTCTTCGCTTTTTAAAATTCCTCCGTTAATCATTCCTATAAACACGAAGATGGCTAAAGAGTCCGGTCTACGCTTTTGAAAAGTCCTAAGCTAAACATAGTAAAGTCATCAATTAAATGTGTTTTCTCCGCAACTATTTAGTTGGTCTGCAAGGGCAAATGTTGATTAAGTGTGCGTTGCATCACGAGCGGCGATATTTTCTTTGATGGACAGGTTCATATGTTCCTTGAGTGTGACTTAATTATTGTTACAAACCTTCCATCGGAATATAAATGAAGACGTCTAACACAGTTATACATCCGTATGAATTTCTTTTTTAAGCACTCAAAGACCATGATTTCACTGGGAATTGCAAATACATTTTGATCACCACATTAAGTGCAGAGATGAAAAACCTGCGAATTATCACACATTTGTACACAAATGTTTGTAGATATCCTCATTACAATTAAATAAAGATGTTTCAAAACATCACTGGTTACATCGCTTCACAATGTCTCATTGGATGAGAGATGTGCGTGATACAAATGACAATCCCAACTGTTCCTGCACAATCCTCATATATCTGATGGCTTATATTTTCATCCTTTTTTTTTTTAACTCTTGTTTTGCAAACGTGCATCAGTTGAATAGTTGGAGCCCAATAAAAAGTTTCAGGCTTGCTTTTTTCACTGACTCCTGTTTTGAGCTTGTTGACCTACAGCTTCATCGTGATAAACTGACTGCAACGAATTTTTACGATGGCGTCGTGTTAGATCTCTGGAAGGTGGTCTACAAGCATCCGGTTTGAGGGCTGAATCAGCCTCACAAACTTCGCACTCAACTAATGTCGAATGGGTTGAATCAGCGTCAAAGCTTGCACTCAACTAATTATGTCCCAACTATTATTCAACTGAACTAGCCGGTTATTTTTCAAACTCATTCTTCTATGATTTTTTTTGAATGCCTCTTAACATTCCAAGTTATGATGATGCTTTGTCCAAGGCATTGTAGCACGTGAAAAAAAGCAAAACAAGAAAAAGGATGTGCACTGTTGGGTTGTCTACAAATGCACAGACATAACCAACAATTTCGTCTTGGATCAACAATTCAATTGATGACTATATTACTACATCTAGTCCTCAGCTAAAAATCCTCAATTTTTCTAAAATTAATACAATATCCTTTCCTATAAGTACAAAGATGGCCACCGAGACCGATCTTCTTTGAAAATGTCCTCAACTACATCCTTTTAACATGAAGATGGCTAAAGAGTCCAGTCTTCGCTTTTTAAAATTCCTGCATTAATCATTCCTATGAACACGAAGATGGCTAAGGAGTCCAGTCTTCGCTTTTAAAATTCCTCCGTTAATCATTCCTATAAACACGAAGATGGCTAAAGAGTCCAGTCTTCGCTTTTTAAAATTCCTGCATTAATCATTCCTATAAACACGAAGATGGCTAAGGAGTCCAGTCTTCGCTTTTTAAATTCCTCCGTTAATCATTCCTATAAACACGAAGATGGCTAAAGAGTCCAGTCTTCGCTTTTTAAAATTCCTGCATTAATCATTCCTATAAACACGAAGATGGCTAAGGAGTCCAGTCTTCGCTTTTTAAATTCCTCCGTTAATCATTCCTATAAACACGAAGATGGCTAAAGAGTCCGGTCTACGCTTTTGAAAAGTCCTAAGCTAAACATAGTAAAGTCATCAATTAAATGTGTTTTCTCCGCAACTATTTAGTTGGTCTGCAAGGGCAAATGTTGATTAAGTGTGCGTTGCATCACGAGCGGCGATATTTTCTTTGATGGACAGGTTCATATGTTCCTTGAGTGTGACTTAATTATTGTTACAAACCTTCCATCGGAATATAAATGAAGACGTCTAACACAGTTATACATCCGTATGAATTTCTTTTTTAAGCACTCAAAGACCATGATTTCACTGGGAATTGCAAATACATTTTGATCACCACATTAAGTGCAGAGATGAAAAACCTGCGAATTATCACACATTTGTACACAAATGTTTGTAGATATCCTCATTACAATTAAATAAAGATGTTTCAAAACATCACTGGTTACATCGCTTCACAATGTCTCATTGGATGAGAGATGTGCGTGATACAAATGACAATCCCAACTGTTCCTGCACAATCCTCATATATCTGATGGCTTATATTTTCATCCTTTTTTTTTAAACTCTTGTTTTGCAAACGTGCATCAGTTGAATAGTTGGAGCCCAATAAAAAGTTTCAGGCTTGCTTTTTTCACTGACTCCTGTTTTGAGCTTGTTGACCTACAGCTTCATCGTGATAAACTGACTGCAACGAATTTTTACGATGGCGTCGTGTTAGATCTCTGGAAGGTGGTCTACAAGCATCCGGTTTGAGGGCTGAATCAGCCTCACAAACTTCGCACTCAACTAATGTCGAATGGGTTGAATCAGCGTCAAAGCTTGCACTCAACTAATTATGTCCCAACTATTATTCAACTGAACTAGCCGGTTATTTTTCAAACTCATTCTTCTATGATTTTTTTTGAATGCCTCTTAACATTCCAAGTTATGATGATGCTTTGTCCAAGGCATTGTAGCACGTGAAAAAAAGCAAAACAAGAAAAAGGATGTGCACTGTTGGGTTGTCTACAAATGCACAGACATAACCAACAATTTCGTCTTGGATCAACAATTCAATTGATGACTATATTACTACATCTAGTCCTCAGCTAAAAATCCTCAATTTTTCAAAAATTAATACAATATCCTTTCCTATAAGTACAAAGATGGCCACCGAGACCGATCTTCTTTGAAAATGTCCTCAACTACATCCTTTTAACATGAAGATGGCTAAAGAGTCCAGTCTTCGCTTTTTAAAATTCCTGCATTAATCATTCCTATGAACACGAAGATGGCTAAGGAGTCCAGTCTTCGCTTTTAAAATTCCTCCGTTAATCATTCCTATAAACACGAAGATGGCTAAAGAGTCCAGTCTTCGCTTTTTAAAATTCCTGCATTAATCATTCCTATAAACACGAAGATGGCTAAGGAGTCCAGTCTTCGCTTTTTAAATTCCTCCGTTAATCATTCCTATAAACACGAAGATGGCTAAAGAGTCCGGTCTACGCTTTTGAAAAGTCCTAAGCTAAACATAGTAAAGTCATCAATTAAATGTGTTTTCTCCGCAACTATTTAGTTGGTCTGCAAGGGCAAATGTTGATTAAGTGTGCGTTGCATCACGAGCGGCGATATTTTCTTTGATGGACAGGTTCATATGTTCCTTGAGTGTGACTTAATTATTGTTACAAACCTTCCATCGGAATATAAATGAAGACGTCTAACACAGTTATACATCCGTATGAATTTCTTTTTTAAGCACTCAAAGACCATGATTTCACTGGGAATTGCAAATACATTTTGATCACCACATTAAGTGCAGAGATGAAAAACCTGCGAATTATCACACATTTGTACACAAATGTTTGTAGATATCCTCATTACAATTAAATAAAGATGTTTCAAAACATCACTGGTTACATCGCTTCACAATGTCTCATTGGATGAGAGATGTGCGTGATACAAATGACAATCCCAACTGTTCCTGCACAATCCTCATATATCTGATGGCTTATATTTTCATCCTTTTTTTTTTTAACTCTTGTTTTGCAAACGTGCATCAGTTGAATAGTTGGAGCCCAATAAAAAGTTTCAGGCTTGCTTTTTTCACTGACTCCTGTTTTGAGCTTGTTGACCTACAGCTTCATCGTGATAAACTGACTGCAACGAATTTTTACGATGGCGTCGTGTTAGATCTCTGGAAGGTGGTCTACAAGCATCCGGTTTGAGGGCTGAATCAGCCTCACAAACTTCGCACTCAACTAATGTCGAATGGGTTGAATCAGCGTCAAAGCTTGCACTCAACTAATTATGTCCCAACTATTATTCAACTGAACTAGCCGGTTATTTTTCAAACTCATTCTTCTATGATTTTTTTTGAATGCCTCTTAACATTCCAAGTTATGATGATGCTTTGTCCAAGGCATTGTAGCACGTGAAAAAAAGCAAAACAAGAAAAAGGATGTGCACTGTTGGGTTGTCTACAAATGCACAGACATAACCAACAATTTCGTCTTGGATCAACAATTCAATTGATGACTATATTACTACATCTAGTCCTCAGCTAAAAATCCTCAATTTTTCTAAAATTAATACAATATCCTTTCCTATAAGTACAAAGATGGCCACCGAGACCGATCTTCTTTGAAAATGTCCTCAACTACATCCTTTTAACATGAAGATGGCTAAAGAGTCCAGTCTTCGCTTTTTAAAATTCCTGCATTAATCATTCCTATGAACACGAAGATGGCTAAGGAGTCCAGTCTTCGCTTTTAAAATTCCTCCGTTAATCATTCCTATAAACACGAAGATGGCTAAAGAGTCCAGTCTTCGCTTTTTAAAATTCCTGCATTAATCATTCCTATAAACACGAAGATGGCTAAGGAGTCCAGTCTTCGCTTTTTAAATTCCTCCGTTAATCATTCCTATAAACACGAAGATGGCTAAAGAGTCCAGTCTTCGCTTTTTAAAATTCCTGCATTAATCATTCCTATAAACACGAAGATGGCTAAGGAGTCCAGTCTTCGCTTTTTAAATTCCTCCGTTAATCATTCCTATAAACACGAAGATGGCTAAAGAGTCCGGTCTACGCTTTTGAAAAGTCCTAAGCTAAACATAGTAAAGTCATCAATTAAATGTGTTTTCTCCGCAACTATTTAGTTGGTCTGCAAGGGCAAATGTTGATTAAGTGTGCGTTGCATCACGAGCGGCGATATTTTCTTTGATGGACAGGTTCATATGTTCCTTGAGTGTGACTTAATTATTGTTACAAACCTTCCATCGGAATATAAATGAAGACGTCTAACACAGTTATACATCCGTATGAATTTCTTTTTTAAGCACTCAAAGACCATGATTTCACTGGGAATTGCAAATACATTTTGATCACCACATTAAGTGCAGAGATGAAAAACCTGCGAATTATCACACATTTGTACACAAATGTTTGTAGATATCCTCATTACAATTAAATAAAGATGTTTCAAAACATCACTGGTTACATCGCTTCACAATGTCTCATTGGATGAGAGATGTGCGTGATACAAATGACAATCCCAACTGTTCCTGCACAATCCTCATATATCTGATGGCTTATATTTTCATCCTTTTTTTTTTTAACTCTTGTTTTGCAAACGTGCATCAGTTGAATAGTTGGAGCCCAATAAAAAGTTTCAGGCTTGCTTTTTTCACTGACTCCTGTTTTGAGCTTGTTGACCTACAGCTTCATCGTGATAAACTGACTGCAACGAATTTTTACGATGGCGTCGTGTTAGATCTCTGGAAGGTGGTCTACAAGCATCCGGTTTGAGGGCTGAATCAGCCTCACAAACTTCGCACTCAACTAATGTCGAATGGGTTGAATCAGCGTCAAAGCTTGCACTCAACTAATTATGTCCCAACTATTATTCAACTGAACTAGCCGGTTATTTTTCAAACTCATTCTTCTATGATTTTTTTTGAATGCCTCTTAACATTCCAAGTTATGATGATGCTTTGTCCAAGGCATTGTAGCACGTGAAAAAAAGCAAAACAAGAAAAAGGATGTGCACTGTTGGGTTGTCTACAAATGCACAGACATAACCAACAATTTCGTCTTGGATCAACAATTCAATTGATGACTATATTACTACATCTAGTCCTCAGCTAAAAATCCTCAATTTTTCTAAAATTAATACAATATCCTTTCCTATAAGTACAAAGATGGCCACCGAGACCGATCTTCTTTGAAAATGTCCTCAACTACATCCTTTTAACATGAAGATGGCTAAAGAGTCCAGTCTTCGCTTTTTAAAATTCCTGCATTAATCATTCCTATGAACACGAAGATGGCTAAGGAGTCCAGTCTTCGCTTTTAAAATTCCTCCGTTAATCATTCCTATAAACACGAAGATGGCTAAAGAGTCCAGTCTTCGCTTTTTAAAATTCCTGCATTAATCATTCCTATGAACACGAAGATGGCTAAGGAGTCCAGTCTTCGCTTTTAAAATTCCTGCATTAATCATTCCTATAAACACGAAGATGGCTAAGGAGTCCAGTCTTCGCTTTTTAAATTCCTCCGTTAATCATTCCTATAAACACGAAGATGGCTAAAGAGTCCGGTCTACGCTTTTGAAAAGTCCTAAGCTAAACATAGTAAAGTCATCAATTAAATGTGTTTTCTCCGCAACTATTTAGTTGGTCTGCAAGGGCAAATGTTGATTAAGTGTGCGTTGCATCACGAGCGGCGATATTTTCTTTGATGGACAGGTTCATATGTTCCTTGAGTGTGACTTAATTATTGTTACAAACCTTCCATCGGAATATAAATGAAGACGTCTAACACAGTTATACATCCGTATGAATTTCTTTTTTAAGCACTCAAAGACCATGATTTCACTGGGAATTGCAAATACATTTTGATCACCACATTAAGTGCAGAGATGAAAAACCTGCGAATTATCACACATTTGTACACAAATGTTTGTAGATATCCTCATTACAATTAAATAAAGATGTTTCAAAACATCACTGGTTACATCGCTTCACAATGTCTCATTGGATGAGAGATGTGCGTGATACAAATGACAATCCCAACTGTTCCTGCACAATCCTCATATATCTGATGGCTTATATTTTCATCCTTTTTTTTTTTAACTCTTGTTTTGCAAACGTGCATCAGTTGAATAGTTGGAGCCCAATAAAAAGTTTCAGGCTTGCTTTTTTCACTGACTCCTGTTTTGAGCTTGTTGACCTACAGCTTCATCGTGATAAACTGACTGCAACGAATTTTTACGATGGCGTCGTGTTAGATCTCTGGAAGGTGGTCTACAAGCATCCGGTTTGAGGGCTGAATCAGCCTCACAAACTTCGCACTCAACTAATGTCGAATGGGTTGAATCAGCGTCAAAGCTTGCACTCAACTAATTATGTCCCAACTATTATTCAACTGAACTAGCCGGTTATTTTTCAAACTCATTCTTCTATGATTTTTTTTGAATGCCTCTTAACATTCCAAGTTATGATGATGCTTTGTCCAAGGCATTGTAGCACGTGAAAAAAAGCAAAACAAGAAAAAGGATGTGCACTGTTGGGTTGTCTACAAATGCACAGACATAACCAACAATTTCGTCTTGGATCAACAATTCAATTGATGACTATATTACTACATCTAGTCCTCAGCTAAAAATCCTCAATTTTTCAAAAATTAATACAATATCCTTTCCTATAAGTACAAAGATGGCCACCGAGACCGATCTTCTTTGAAAATGTCCTCAACTACATCCTTTTAACATGAAGATGGCTAAAGAGTCCAGTCTTCGCTTTTTAAAATTCCTGCATTAATCATTCCTATGAACACGAAGATGGCTAAGGAGTCCAGTCTTCGCTTTTAAAATTCCTCCGTTAATCATTCCTATAAACACGAAGATGGCTAAAGAGTCCAGTCTTCGCTTTTTAAAATTCCTGCATTAATCATTCCTATAAACACGAAGATGGCTAAGGAGTCCAGTCTTCGCTTTTTAAATTCCTCCGTTAATCATTCCTATAAACACGAAGATGGCTAAAGAGTCCAGTCTTCGCTTTTTAAAATTCCTGCATTAATCATTCCTATGAACACGAAGATGGCTAAGGAGTCCAGTCTTCGCTTTTAAAATTCCTCCGTTAATCATTCCTATAAACACGAAGATGGCTAAAGAGTCCGGTCTACGCTTTTGAAAAGTCCTAAGCTAAACATAGTAAAGTCATCAATTAAATGTGTTTTCTCCGCAACTATTTAGTTGGTCTGCAAGGGCAAATGTTGATTAAGTGTGCGTTGCATCACGAGCGGCGATATTTTCTTTGATGGACAGGTTCATATGTTCCTTGAGTGTGACTTAATTATTGTTACAAACCTTCCATCGGAATATAAATGAAGACGTCTAACACAGTTATACATCCGTATGAATTTCTTTTTTAAGCACTCAAAGACCATGATTTCACTGGGAATTGCAAATACATTTTGATCACCACATTAAGTGCAGAGATGAAAAACCTGCGAATTATCACACATTTGTACACAAATGTTTGTAGATATCCTCATTACAATTAAATAAAGATGTTTCAAAACATCACTGGTTACATCGCTTCACAATGTCTCATTGGATGAGAGATGTGCGTGATACAAATGACAATCCCAACTGTTCCTGCACAATCCTCATATATCTGATGGCTTATATTTTCATCCTTTTTTTTTAAACTCTTGTTTTGCAAACGTGCATCAGTTGAATAGTTGGAGCCCAATAAAAAGTTTCAGGCTTGCTTTTTTCACTGACTCCTGTTTTGAGCTTGTTGACCTACAGCTTCATCGTGATAAACTGACTGCAACGAATTTTTACGATGGCGTCGTGTTAGATCTCTGGAAGGTGGTCTACAAGCATCCGGTTTGAGGGCTGAATCAGCCTCACAAACTTCGCACTCAACTAATGTCGAATGGGTTGAATCAGCGTCAAAGCTTGCACTCAACTAATTATGTCCCAACTATTATTCAACTGAACTAGCCGGTTATTTTTCAAACTCATTCTTCTATGATTTTTTTTGAATGCCTCTTAACATTCCAAGTTATGATGATGCTTTGTCCAAGGCATTGTAGCACGTGAAAAAAAGCAAAACAAGAAAAAGGATGTGCACTGTTGGGTTGTCTACAAATGCACAGACATAACCAACAATTTCGTCTTGGATCAACAATTCAATTGATGACTATATTACTACATCTAGTCCTCAGCTAAAAATCCTCAATTTTTCTAAAATTAATACAATATCCTTTCCTATAAGTACAAAGATGGCCACCGAGACCGATCTTCTTTGAAAATGTCCTCAACTACATCCTTTTAACATGAAGATGGCTAAAGAGTCCAGTCTTCGCTTTTTAAAATTCCTGCATTAATCATTCCTATGAACACGAAGATGGCTAAGGAGTCCAGTCTTCGCTTTTAAAATTCCTCCGTTAATCATTCCTATAAACACGAAGATGGCTAAAGAGTCCAGTCTTCGCTTTTTAAAATTCCTGCATTAATCATTCCTATAAACACGAAGATGGCTAAGGAGTCCAGTCTTCGCTTTTTAAATTCCTCCGTTAATCATTCCTATAAACACGAAGATGGCTAAAGAGTCCGGTCTACGCTTTTGAAAAGTCCTAAGCTAAACATAGTAAAGTCATCAATTAAATGTGTTTTCTCCGCAACTATTTAGTTGGTCTGCAAGGGCAAATGTTGATTAAGTGTGCGTTGCATCACGAGCGGCGATATTTTCTTTGATGGACAGGTTCATATGTTCCTTGAGTGTGACTTAATTATTGTTACAAACCTTCCATCGGAATATAAATGAAGACGTCTAACACAGTTATACATCCGTATGAATTTCTTTTTTAAGCACTCAAAGACCATGATTTCACTGGGAATTGCAAATACATTTTGATCACCACATTAAGTGCAGAGATGAAAAACCTGCGAATTATCACACATTTGTACACAAATGTTTGTAGATATCCTCATTACAATTAAATAAAGATGTTTCAAAACATCACTGGTTACATCGCTTCACAATGTCTCATTGGATGAGAGATGTGCGTGATACAAATGACAATCCCAACTGTTCCTGCACAATCCTCATATATCTGATGGCTTATATTTTCATCCTTTTTTTTTTAAACTCTTGTTTTGCAAACGTGCATCAGTTGAATAGTTGGAGCCCAATAAAAAGTTTCAGGCTTGCTTTTTTCACTGACTCCTGTTTTGAGCTTGTTGACCTACAGCTTCATCGTGATAAACTGACTGCAACGAATTTTTACGATGGCGTCGTGTTAGATCTCTGGAAGGTGGTCTACAAGCATCCGGTTTGAGGGCTGAATCAGCCTCACAAACTTCGCACTCAACTAATGTCGAATGGGTTGAATCAGCGTCAAAGCTTGCACTCAACTAATTATGTCCCAACTATTATTCAACTGAACTAGCCGGTTATTTTTCAAACTCATTCTTCTATGATTTTTTTTGAATGCCTCTTAACATTCCAAGTTATGATGATGCTTTGTCCAAGGCATTGTAGCACGTGAAAAAAAGCAAAACAAGAAAAAGGATGTGCACTGTTGGGTTGTCTACAAATGCACAGACATAACCAACAATTTCGTCTTGGATCAACAATTCAATTGATGACTATATTACTACATCTAGTCCTCAGCTAAAAATCCTCAATTTTTATAAAATTAATACAATATCCTTTCCTATAAGTACAAAGATGGCCACCGAGACCGATCTTCTTTGAAAATGTCCTCAACTACATCCTTTTAACATGAAGATGGCTAAAGAGTCCAGTCTTCGCTTTTTAAAATTCCTGCATTAATCATTCCTATGAACACGAAGATGGCTAAGGAGTCCAGTCTTCGCTTTTAAAATTCCTCCGTTAATCATTCCTATAAACACGAAGATGGCTAAAGAGTCCAGTCTTCGCTTTTTAAAATTCCTCCGTTAATCATTCCTATAAACACGAAGATGGCTAAAGAGTCCGGTCTACGCTTTTGAAAAGTCCTAAGCTAAACATAGTAAAGTCATCAATTAAATGTGTTTTCTCCGCAACTATTTAGTTGGTCTGCAAGGGCAAATGTTGATTAAGTGTGCGTTGCATCACGAGCGGCGATATTTTCTTTGATGGACAGGTTCATATGTTCCTTGAGTGTGACTTAATTATTGTTACAAACCTTCCATCGGAATATAAATGAAGACGTCTAACACAGTTATACATCCGTATGAATTTCTTTTTTAAGCACTCAAAGACCATGATTTCACTGGGAATTGCAAATACATTTTGATCACCACATTAAGTGCAGAGATGAAAAACCTGCGAATTATCACACATTTGTACACAAATGTTTGTAGATATCCTCATTACAATTAAATAAAGATGTTTCAAAACATCACTGGTTACATCGCTTCACAATGTCTCATTGGATGAGAGATGTGCGTGATACAAATGACAATCCCAACTGTTCCTGCACAATCCTCATATATCTGATGGCTTATATTTTCATCCTTTTTTTTTTTAACTCTTGTTTTGCAAACGTGCATCAGTTGAATAGTTGGAGCCCAATAAAAAGTTTCAGGCTTGCTTTTTTCACTGACTCCTGTTTTGAGCTTGTTGACCTACAGCTTCATCGTGATAAACTGACTGCAACGAATTTTTACGATGGCGTCGTGTTAGATCTCTGGAAGGTGGTCTACAAGCATCCGGTTTGAGGGCTGAATCAGCCCTCACAAACTTCGCACTCAACTATGTCGAATGGGTTGAATCAGCGTCAAAGCTTGCACTCAACTAATTATGTCCCAACTATTATTCAACTGAACTAGCCGGTTATTTTTCAAACTCATTCTTCTATGATTTTTTTTGAATGCCTCTTAACATTCCAAGTTATGATGATGCTTTGTCCAAGGCATTGTAGCACGTGAAAAAAAGCAAAACAAGAAAAAGGATGTGCACTGTTGGGTTGTCTACAAATGCACAGACATAACCAACAATTTCGTCTTGGATCAACAATTCAATTGATGACTATATTACTACATCTAGTCCTCAGCTAAAAATCCTCAATTTTTCAAAAATTAATACAATATCCTTTCCTATAAGTACAAAGATGGCCACCGAGACCGATCTTCTTTGAAAATGTCCTCAACTACATCCTTTTAACATGAAGATGGCTAAAGAGTCCAGTCTTCGCTTTTTAAAATTCCTGCATTAATCATTCCTATGAACACGAAGATGGCTAAGGAGTCCAGTCTTCGCTTTTAAAATTCCTCCGTTAATCATTCCTATAAACACGAAGATGGCTAAAGAGTCCAGTCTTCGCTTTTTAAAATTCCTGCATTAATCATTCCTATAAACACGAAGATGGCTAAGGAGTCCAGTCTTCGCTTTTTAAATTCCTCCGTTAATCATTCCTATAAACACGAAGATGGCTAAAGAGTCCAGTCTTCGCTTTTTAAAATTCCTGCATTAATCATTCCTATAAACACGAAGATGGCTAAGGAGTCCAGTCTTCGCTTTTTAAATTCCTCCGTTAATCATTCCTATAAACACGAAGATGGCTAAAGAGTCCGGTCTACGCTTTTGAAAAGTCCTAAGCTAAACATAGTAAAGTCATCAATTAAATGTGTTTTCTCCGCAACTATTTAGTTGGTCTGCAAGGGCAAATGTTGATTAAGTGTGCGTTGCATCACGAGCGGCGATATTTTCTTTGATGGGACAGGTTCATATGTTCCTTGAGTGTGACTTAATTATTGTTACAAAACCTTCCATCGGAATATAAATGAAGACGTCTAACACAGTTATACATCCGTATGAATTTCTTTTTTAAGCACTCAAAGACCATGATTTCACTGGGAATTGCAAATACATTTTGATCACCACATTAAGTGCAGAGATGAAAAACCTGCGAATTATCACACATTTGTACACAAATGTTTGTAGATATCCTCATTACAATTAAATAAAGATGTTTCAAAACATCACTGGTTACATCGCTTCACAATGTCTCATTGGATGAGAGATGTGCGTGATACAAATGACAATCCCAACTGTTCCTGCACAATCCTCATATATCTGATGGCTTATATTTTCATCCTTTTTTTTTAAACTCTTGTTTTGCAAACGTGCATCAGTTGAATAGTTGGAGCCCAATAAAAAGTTTCAGGCTTGCTTTTTTTCACTGACTCCTGTTTTGAGCTTGTTGACCTACAGCTTCATCGTGATAAACTGACTGCAACGAATTTTTACGATGGCGTCGTGTTAGATCTCTGGAAGGTGGTCTACAAGCATCCGGTTTGAGGGCTGAATCAGCCTCACAAACTTCGCACTCAACTAATGTCGAATGGGTTGAATCAGCGTCAAAGCTTGCACTCAACTAATTATGTCCCAACTATTATTCAACTGAACTAGCCGGTTATTTTTCAAACTCATTCTTCTATGATTTTTTTTGAATGCCTCTTAACATTCCAAGTTATGATGATGCTTTGTCCAAGGCATTGTAGCACGTGAAAAAAAGCAAAACAAGAAAAAGGATGTGCACTGTTGGGTTGTCTACAAATGCACAGACATAACCAACAATTTCGTCTTGGATCAACAATTCAATTGATGACTATATTACTACATCTAGTCCTCAGCTAAAAATCCTCAATTTTTCAAAAATTAATACAATATCCTTTCCTATAAGTACAAAGATGGCCACCGAGACCGATCTTCTTTGAAAATGTCCTCAACTACATCCTTTTAACATGAAGATGGCTAAAGAGTCCAGTCTTCGCTTTTTAAAATTCCTGCATTTAATCATTCCTATGAACACGAAGATGGCTAAGGAGTCCAGTCTTCGCTTTTAAAATTCCTCCGTTAATCATTCCTATAAACACGAAGATGGCTAAAGAGTCCAGTCTTCGCTTTTTAAAATTCCTGCATTAATCATTCCTATAAACACGAAGATGGCTAAGGAGTCCAGTCTTCGCTTTTTAAATTCCTCCGTTAATCATTCCTATAAACACGAAGATGGCTAAAGAGTCCGGTCTACGCTTTTTGAAAAGTCCTAAGCTAAACATAGTAAAGTCATCAATTAAATGTGTTTTCTCCGCAACTATTTAGTTGGTCTGCAAGGGCAAATGTTGATTAAGTGTGCGTTGCATCACGAGCGGCGATATTTTCTTTGATGGACAGGTTCATATGTTTCCTTGAGTGTGACTTAATTATTGTTACAAACCTTCCATCGGAATATAAATGAAGACGTCTAACACAGTTATACATCCGTATGAATTTCTTTTTTAAGCACTCAAAGACCATGATTTCACTGGGAATTGCAAATACATTTTGATCACCACATTAAGTGCAGAGATGAAAAACCTGCGAATTATCACACATTTGTACACAAATGTTTGTAGATATCCTCATTACAATTAAATAAAGATGTTTCAAAACATCACTGGTTACATCGCTTCACAATGTCTCATTGGATGAGAGATGTGCGTGATACAAATGACAATCCCAACTGTTCCTGCACAATCCTCATATATCTGATGGCTTATATTTTCATCCTTTTTTTTTTTTAACTCTTGTTTTGCAAACGTGCATCAGTTGAATAGTTGGAGCCCAATAAAAAGTTTCAGGCTTGCTTTTTTCACTGACTCCTGTTTTGAGCTTGTTGACCTACAGCTTCATCGTGATAAACTGACTGCAACGAATTTTTACGATGGCGTCGTGTTAGATCTCTGGAAGGTGGTCTACAAGCATCCGGTTTGAGGGCTGAATCAGCCTCACAAACTTCGCACTCAACTAATGTCGAATGGGTTGAATCAGCGTCAAAGCTTGCACTCAACTAATTATGTCCCAACTATTATTCAACTGAACTAGCCGGTTATTTTTCAAACTCATTCTTCTATGATTTTTTTTGAATGCCTCTTAACATTCCAAGTTATGATGATGCTTTGTCCAAGGCATTGTAGCACGTGAAAAAAAGCAAAACAAGAAAAAGGATGTGCACTGTTGGGTTGTCTACAAATGCACAGACATAACCAACAATTTCGTCTTGGATCAACAATTCAATTGATGACTATATTACTACATCTAGTCCTCTCAGCCTAAAAATCCTCAATTTTTCTAAAATTAATACAATATCCTTTCCTATAAGTACAAAGATGGCCACCGAGACCGATCTTCTTTGAAAATGTCCTCAACTACATCCTTTTAACATGAAGATGGCTAAAGAGTCCAGTCTTCGCTTTTTAAAATTCCTGCATTAATCATTCCTATGAACACGAAGATGGCTAAGGAGTCCAGTCTTCGCTTTTAAAATTCCTCCGTTAATCATTCCTATAAACACGAAGATGGCTAAAGAGTCCAGTCTTCGCTTTTTAAAATTCCTGCATTAATCATTCCTATAAACACGAAGATGGCTAAGGAGTCCAGTCTTCGCTTTTTAAATTCCTCCGTTAATCATTCCTATAAACACGAAGATGGCTAAAGAGTCCAGTCTTCGCTTTTTAAAATTCCTGCATTAATCATTCCTATAAACACGAAGATGGCTAAAGAGTCCAGTCTTCGCTTTTTAAATTCCTCCGTTAATCATTCCTATAAACACGAAGATGGCTAAAGAGTCCGGTCTACGCTTTTGAAAAGTCCTAAGCTAAACATAGTAAAGTCATCAATTA